>JASEVX010000001.1:46632052-46826401 GCA_031761405.1 Serripes groenlandicus | reverse complement strand
TCAGTACTATTGAGTAGCTGGATTGAATTACCCGGGACGCATGAGTATGTGAACAGTGTGGGTGATTTGACATATATGATGTTGAAACCGGCGTAAAACACCCAACAATACAAACGAAACGACCTTTGAAATCATGCTTAGCAATGGCTCATCTTTCCACACTGTTTTCAGTCCTAACGCATAGCTGGGTTGATTCTCCCAGGTCCCATGAGTTTGTGAACTGTGAGAGTGATTGGACATAAATGCTGTTGAAAACGGCCTAAAACTCCATACAGTGCACTCAAAACGACCTTTGAAAACATGATGAGCAATGGCTCCTTATACCACACTGTTGTCAGTCTTATCGCGTAGATTGGTTGATTCACCCAGGAAGCATGTGTGTGTGAGCAGTGAGGGGTATTTAACATAAATGCTGTTGAAAACGACCTAAGACAACCAACAACGCAATCAGAACGACCTTTGAAAACATGATGAACAATGGCTCCTCTTACCACACTGTTTTCAGTCCTATTGCCTAGCTGTGCAGAATCACCCAAAAAACACGAGTATGTGCACTGTGATGGCGATTGGGCATACATGCTGTTGAAAACGGCCTAAAACCCCAACAATGCAAGCAAAACGACCTTTGAAAACATGATGAGCAATGGCTGTTTTTATCACAATGTTTTCGATAGTTCATTTGTAGGGAGTGTATGCATTTGGGAACGGGGTTATGGGAAAATCGTTCACTGTACCGCCGAAAGGGATTTGACCTGCAGAGGTGCGAAGACTCGTGAACAGATTCTAACCCTTTCCCACATGCCTATACTTTATGCCACTTTCCACACTTTTTTAGTCATGGAACAACTCGCTTCCAATATCAAAACCCATACAATGCAAACAAAACGACATTTTAACGCATGGCGGGCAAATGCTTCTCTTGCCACAATGTGTTCAGGTCTATTGCATAGCTGGATTGATTCACCCAGGAATCACGAGTGTGTGAACTGACGGGGTGGTATGACTTGAATGATGTGGAAATCGGCCTAAAACACCCAACAATACCAACAAAACGACTTCTGAAAGCAGGACGGGCAATTGCTCCCTTTGTCACAGTGTGTTCAGTACTATCGAGTAGCTGGGTTGAATCACCCAGGACGCATGAGTATGGGAACGGTGCGTGTGATTTGACATACATGATGTTGAAAACGGCGTAAAACACCCAACAATACAAACAAAACGACCTTTGAAATCTTGATTAGCAATGGCTCCTCTTTCCACGCTGTTTTCAGTCCTATTGCTATTGAATCACTCAAAAAACATGAGTGTGTGCAAACAAAACGACATTTTTTACAGCATGGCGGGCAATTGCTTCTCTTGCCACAATGAGTTCAGGTCTATTGCATAGCTGGATTGATTCACCGAGGGATCACGAGTGTGTGAACTGACGGGGTGGTATGACTGGAATAATGTGGAAAACGGCCTAAAACTATCAAAAAATACGAACAAAACGACCTCTGAAAGCAGGGCGGGCAATTGCTCCCTTTGTCACAGTGTGTTCAGTACTATTGAGTAGCTGGATTGAATTACCCGGGACGCATGAGTATGTGAACAGTGTGGGTGATTTGACATATATGATGTTGAAACCGGCGTAAAACACCCAACAATACAAACGAAACGACCTTTGAAATCATGCTTAGCAATGGCTCATCTTTCCACACTGTTTTCAGTCCTAACGCATAGCTGGGTTGATTCTCCCAGGTCCCATGAGTTTGTGAACTGTGAGAGTGATTGGACATAAATGCTGTTGAAAACGGCCTAAAACTCCATACAGTGCACTCAAAACGACCTTTGAAAACATGATAAGCAATGGCTCCTTATACCACACTGTTGTCAGTCTTATCGCGTAGATTGGTTGATTCACCCAGGAAGCATGTGTGTGTGAGCAGTGAGGGGTATTTAACATAAATGCTGTTGAAAACGACCTAAGACAACCAACAACGCAATCAGAACGACCTTTGAAAACATGATGAACAATGGCTCCTCTTACCACACTGTTTTCAGTCCTATTGCCTAGCTGTGCAGAATCACCCAAAAAACACGAGTATGTGCACTGTGATGGCGATTGGGCATACATGCTGTTGAAAACGGCCTAAAAACCCCAACAATGCAAGCAAAACGACCTTTGAAAACATGATGAGCAATGGCTGTTTTTATCACAATGTTTTCGATAGTTCATTTGTAGGGAGTGTATGCATGTGGGAACGGGGTTATGGGAAAATCGTTCACTGTACCGCCGAAAGTGATTTGACCTGCAGAGGTGCGAAGACTCGTGAACAGATTCTAACCCTTTCCCACATGCCTATACTTTATGCCACTTTCCACACTTATTTAGTCATGGAACAACTCGCTTCCAATATCAAAACCCATACAATGCAAACAAAACGACATTTTAACGCATGTCGGGCAGATGCTTCTCTTGCCACAATGTGTTCAGGTCTATTGCAAAGCTGGATTGATTCACCCAGGAATCACGAGTGTGTGAACTGACGGGGTGGTATGACTTGAATGATGTGGAAATCGGCCTAAAACACCCAACAATACCAACAAAACGACTTCTGAAAGCAGGACGGGCAATTGCTCCCTTTGTCACAGTGTGTTCAGTACTATTGAGTAGCTGGGTTGAATCACCCAGGACGCATGAGTATGGGAACGGTGCGTGTGATTTGACATACATGATGTTGAAAACGGCGTAAAACACCCAACAATACAAACAAAACGACCTTTGAAATCTTGATTAACAATGGCTCCTCTTTCCACACTGTTTTCAGTCCTATTGCCTAGCTGGGTAGAACCACTCAAAAAACATGAGTGTGTGCAAACAAAACGACATTTTTTACAGCATGGCGGGCAATTGCTTCTCTTGCCACAATGAGTTCAGGTCTATTGCATAGCTGGATTGATTCACCGAGGGATCACGAGTGTGTGAACTGATGGGGTGGTATGACTGGAATGATGTGGAAAACGGCCTAAAACACCCAACAATACCAACAAAATGACCTCTGAAAGCAGGGCGGGCAATTGCTCCCTTTGTCACAGTGTGTTCAGTACTATTGAGTAGCTGGATTGAATTACCCGGGACGCATGAGTATGTGAACAGTGTGGGTGATTTGACATATATGATGTTGAAACCGGCGTAAAACACCCAACAATACAAACGAAACGACCTTTGAAATCATGCTTAGCAATGGCTCATCTTTCCACACTGTTTTCAGTCCTAACGCATAGCTGGGTTGATTCTCCCAGGTCCCATGAGTTTGTGAACTGTGAGAGTGATTGGACATAAATGCTGTTGAAAACGGCCTAAAACTCCATACAGTGCACTCAAAACGACCTTTGAAAACATGACGAGCAATGGCTCCTTATACCACACTGTTGTCAGTCTTATCGCGTAGATTGGTTGATTCACCCAGGAAGCATGTGTGTGTGAGCAGTGAGGGGTATTTAACATAAATGCTGTTGAAAACGACCTAAGACAACCAACAACGCAATCAGAACGACCTTTGAAAACATGATGAACAATGGCTCCTCTTACCACACTGTTTTCAGTCCTATTGCCTAGCTGTGTAGAATCACCCAAAAAACACGAGTATGTGCACTGTGATGGCGATTGGGCATACATGCTGTTGAAAACGTCCTAAAATCCCAACAATGCAAGCAAAACGACCTTTGAAAACATGATGAGCAATGGCTGTTTTTATCACAATGTTTTCGATAGTTCAATTGTAGGGAGTGTATGCATGTGGGAACGGGGTTATGGGAAAATCGTTCACTGTACCGCCGAAAGGGATTTGACCTGCAGAGGTGCGAAGACTCGTGAACAGATTCTAACCCTTTCCCACATGCCTATACTTTATGCCACTTTCCACACTTATTTAGTCATGGAACAACTCGCTTCCAATATCAAAACCCATACAATGCAAACAAAACGACATTTTAACGCATGGCGGGCAAATGCTTCTCTTGCCACAATGTGTTCAGGTCTATTGCATAGCTGGATTGATTCACCCAGGAATCACGAGTGTGTGAACTGACGGGGTGGTATGACTTGAATGATGTGGAAATCGGCCTAAAACACCCAACAATACCAACAAAACGACTTCTGAAAGCAGGACGGGCAATTGCTCCCTTTGTCACAGTGTGTTCAGTACTATTGAGTAGCTGGGTTGAATCACACAGGACGCATGAGTATGGGAACGGTGCGTGTGATTTGACATACATGATATTGAAAACGGCGTAAAACACCCAACAATACAAACAAAACGACCTTTGAAATCTTGATTAGCAATGGCTCCTCTTTCCACACTGTTTTCAGTCCTATTGCCTAGCTGGGTAGAATCACTCAAAAAACATGAATGTGTGCAAACAAAACGACATTTTTTACAGCATGGCGGGCAATTGCTTCTCTTGCCACAATGAGTTCAGGTCTATTGCATAGCTGGATTGATTCACCGAGGGATCACGAGTGTGTGAACTGACGGGGTGGTATGACTGGAATGATGTGGAAAACGGCCTAAAACACCAAACAATACCAACAAAACGACCTCTGAAAGCAGGGCGGGCAATTGCTCCCTTTGTCACAGTGTGTTCAGTACTATTGAGTAGCTGGATTGAATTACCCGGGACGCATGAGTATGTGAACAGTGTGGGTGATTTGACATATATGATGTTGAAACCGGCGTAAAACACCCAACAATACAAACGAAACGACCTTTGAAATCATGCTTAGCAATGGCTCATCTTTCCACACTGTTTTCAGTCCTAACGCATAGCTGGGTTGATTCTCCCAGGTCCCATGAGTTTGTGAACTGTGAGAGTGATTGGACATAAATGCTGTTGAAAACGGCCTAAAACTCCATACAGTGCACTCAAAACGACCTTTGAAAACATGATGAGCAATGGCTCCTTATACCACACTGTTGTCAGTCTTATCGCGTAGATTGGTTGATTCACCCAGGAAGCATGTGTGTGTGAGCAGTGAGGGGTATTTAACATAAATGCTGTTGAAAACGACCTAAGACAACCAACAACGCAATCAGAACGACCTTTGAAAACATGATGAACAATGGCTCCTCTTACCACACTGTTTTCAGTCCTATTGCCTAGCTGTGCAGAATCACCCAAAAAACACGAGTATGTGCACTGTGATGGCGATTGGGCATACATGCTGTTGAAAACGGCCTAAAACCCCAACAATGCAAGCAAAACGACCTTTGAAAACAGGATGAGCAATGGCTGTTTTTATCACAATGTTTTCGATAGTTCATTTGTAGGGAGTGTATGCATTTGGGAACGGGGTTATGGGAAAATCGTTCACTGTACCGCCGAAAGGGATTTGACCTGCAGAGGTGCGAAGACTCGTGAACAGATTCTAACCCTTTCCCACATGCCTATACTTTATGCCACTTTCCACACTTATTTAGTCATGGAACAACTCGCTTCCAATATCAAAACCCATACAATGCAAACAAAACGACATTTTAACGCATGTCGGGCAGATGCTTCTCTTGCCACAATGTGTTCAGGTCTATTGCATAGCTGGATTGATTCACCCAGGAATCACGAGTGTGTGAACTGACGGGGTGGTATGACTTGAATGATGTGGAAATCGGCCTAAAACACCCAACAATACCAACAAAACGACTTCTGAAAGCAGGACGGGCAATTGCTCCCTTTGTCTGACAAATTTAATTTAATTTATTATGCGAGTTATAGAACGCGCAATGATATTTATTATCTGCCCAAACATGAAGAAAGATAATATTTACATAATTTAACTCTATGTAGATATTATCTCAATAAATCTCAAATCTTAGTATCAATCCGGTACGAAAGTAGCACTGACATGAGTATTATTAATCGTGTCTTTGCATCACTGATGGAACTATATATTTGGCGGATTAACGGATGTAGGTTAAATGGTTTGCAGTAAGGAATAAAAAGTCAACGGGCTGTACAAAACTGACTATGTAATTTTGTTCGTTGTTGTTTTTTCTGTTAGCATTGTGGCGATTGTCAAACTAATCGCCACAAAAACCACTGTGCATAGCTAGTCCGTTCTTGAAGGATTCCAATGTTGGGTCTTTAGCGATGATTTCTTGTAGCTGGTTCCACAGACGAATTCCAGCTTGGAAAAATGAGTTGCGGTAGATGTCCGTCCTGCAGAAAGGTATCATGTATCGCATGGAGTGGCCGCGTATGGAAAGTGTGGCTGGGTTGAGGAATATATCGCCTAAGAGGTAAATGAGGCCATTGGTGATCCTGTACATCCTCACTTGTATGTTGTCTGACCGTCTCTTTTGTAGAGGGTTCCAGCATAGGCTGGTGCTGCTGTAATGCCCAGTTGTGAATCTCGCTGCTCTGCGCTAGACCGCTTCCATTGTTGTGATGTTCCTACTGGTGTGAAGGTCCCAGGCAGCGGATGCATACTCTAAGATTGGCCTCACCAGGCTCGTGTAGCACTGGGTTTTGGTATCCCAATGGCATTTGGCTAGGTTTCTTCGCAGGAAGCCGAGCGAGTTGATGATCTTTTTGTTATCTTCTCGTCCACATGTCCGTTCCACAAGAAATTGTCCGATAAGGTGACACCGATGTACTGGCTGTATGTTACGATGGCAATGTTGTAGCCATAAATGGTGTAGTTGATCTTGATCGGGTTTCGTTTGCTGTTGAATCGGACAGTTCCATTCTTGGAGGGGTTGAAGGACATCTGCCATTCCTTCTCCCGCGTCTGCAGACAGTCAATGTCGTCATGTAGGGCTATTGCACACTGCTTGGTGCGGATCTTCCTGCAAATGAGACTATCAGCTGCAAAGGGGCGGTGGCTTGACTACACTTTCTCGGGGAGGTCGATGATGTAAAGAACGAAGAGTAGGTCGCCGAAAACAGTGCCTTGAGGGACGACCGAAGTTACTGAGGAAGATAAATGGCCTTGGACAATGATCTGTTGGCTTCGTGTTCCCAGTGACACCGTAGTGTCGTAGCTTTACATGAAGTCGCTGGTGTGGTATTTTGTCGAAGGCTTTCGATAAGTCCAGTAGTAAGGCATTTATTGGCTCGCCTTCGTCCAGTCCAGCTGAGAGGTATACTGCAGTGGGATGATAAGCTGGCTGTCACGTGACCGTTTCTTCCGGAATACATGTTATGCATCGGACATAATTGTGTGGGTGTCAATATGCTTCGTGATCTAGCTGTGGATGATGTGTTCCATCACCTTACAGCAGACAAAGGTGAGAGATTGGTTGGTAGTTGAAATTTTGTCATCTTTCCATAATATAGGCGTGACAAGGTCTTGTTTCAAGTTATCTGGGACTTTGCCTTACTGTAGGAAGGCCTGGAAGACGAGGGTAAGTGCTGGGGATAGTTCAACTGCAAGTTCTCTCAGAAAACGAGATGGGATTCCATCTGGTCCTTCTGCTTTGTGGGGGTTCACGTTTCGAAGCAGATTCAGGACACCATTGGCGTGGATGGTGAATGTCTTCATCTTTGGAGAGGGGGTGCTGGACATAGAGGGCATGGAAGAAATGACCTCTCTCGTATATGCAGAGCTGAATTGGTCATTCAGAACGGCCTTAGTGTGTGGGTCGCTGTGCGAGACACCATCTGTCTTCAGGAGAGTGATCCCGCTGCCGTCATATCGTCTGCTGTTTATGAAGGAGTAGAGCCTCTTAAGTTTTTTTGTCTGTGTCTGATGTGATCATGTCATTCACATATCGGTTTAACGCCCGTTTTGTCCCACGCTGAGTTTCTTTCTTAAGCTGCTTAAAGTTTTGATTGTCTTCGACATATGCGCTTGATTTACAGGTCATTCAGGACTGGCTGTGGCGGGAGGACTACATCTTGGAGGGGAAGTTGGAATTTATGGCTGCTTTGCAAAAAGTACTGAATATGCTCCATAGTTTGTTAATGTCGGAGTCAGTAAAAGTATACAACATATGAACAAAAATATTATTAACCGGTACATTTTGTATATAAATTTTGTACAATTAATTCATATACAAAATCTGGGACCCTGTCAAAATGTAGGCCTACCGGTAAATAATATTTGTCATGTAAACTTTTTCAAAAATGTACAAAGTAAACAAATTATGATACATAAAGTATTTATAAAGAGTGTGTTTAAATACATTTTTTACAATGTAGTGATTATACAAGAAAGGACATCTTGGAAAAGAAATTCCTTGTGTGCAATTTAATTGTTTTCGTCCATTAGATATTCCTTGTTAATAGACGCATTGTTCAAAGTAACTATCTTTGTTTTGATTAAAAACACATTTTTAGGTAAGACATCCAGTATGATACAGAAAAGCTGCCTCTTTTGGCATCGAATTATCATTTTATCTAAGGTGGACTATTTCACTGGTTTGCCAATAATGACACATACCAATGTCAAGGCATGTCAATATCAATAAACTGATCCCTTGATATATCGGACAGACGCTCTTAAAGATAAGACACAACATAATGACCATACTGTCAAACCTGCAAAAAACTTTGAATACACTTTCACTTTCCATTAATCCGAGACTTCTCTGACCCTAATAGCCTTTTTTTTTTTTTTTTTTTTTTGCGGCTTAGGCTACACAGCAAAATGAAATGTCAAAATCGTAAAAAAGGCTGTGTTAGGGTCAGAGAAGGCTCGGATTAACTTTCCATCTGTCAGCTTTTGACATTTTAAAGGATATTTGGATTATAGAAGATGGTTCATTAATTGAATTTAATTAAAATGTAATAGGCAAAGCCTAAGTCGTATAAAAGCAAGAACAATTAATTAAGCAGTGTCTGTCCCCAAACATTCACTGCAATATATAGATAAAAGTCTTAAAGTCAATAAAATTGGACAGTCAAGAATATGATAAATTAGCTGTTTTCTTGAATGGGGTCAACATTCTTCGGCTTCAAATGACAGATGCACAAAATAATTTAGGAATGCAGTTATAATTTTAAGCAAATGATTGATACAATAAATATATCACCACAAAAAGAAACTATATGTCGATACAGAAACATAATTACTCTTTTTTTTCCAGATAAAATAATATCCGAGTTCTCATGCACTTGGCCAGTGTAACGAACGATAACTTCCGTTGAAATGTTTGCTATCATTTTCAAGTGTTGCTTCTCTATTTTGCCAAGATATAAAATCCATGAAATAATGATGACAGGTAAAAAAGAATAGTCGACTTCTCCTTCATAAAGTACTTCCAATGAGCGAAATCCATAATTTACGGAACTACATTTGTGACGAGTCATACTATCCTTTCCTACCATTTCTGTCGTTTTCCTTTTGTTATTTATTCATTACTTGCCTTACAATTATGTCACTTGCGTAACAATGACGTCACATTTGGATGTGTTTACATCCGGTTACTAATTTCGTAACCGGTAAATCTACTTTCTCAACTAACCGTTAGTTGAGAAAGTAGATTTACCGGTTACGAAATTGATAGGTTACAAAAAAACAAATTGTCCAGTAAAATCGGAAGTAAACTGGCCGAAAAAAGTCCTATGGGGCTGAGATTTGACATGTGTAAAACAGTAAGATTGTACTGAATTCTCGTTTTTTTTTATCTCTTATAGGGTAACCTATAGGCGTGCTTCACTCAAGCCATTGGCTCGAGCTTTCATACGTAAAAAGTTGTTATTATAAATTTTTCATAATTTTCCAAAAAAAAAATTTAAAATTTTCTTTTCAGACATCAAATTACAATTGTACCGGATAAGGGTATAGTAAACAATGATAACAGCAACTTACTGTTTGTTGGTGTAAGACACAGGTTTGCTGGCAAAAATCACTGGTTGCTATTGGTCTCTTCAGCTGTAGTGGACAACAGTCACGACTTGGGTAATATAAACTGCTGATTATGTGGTCACACCTGACGGCCTTTATACTAGATCTTCAAACATAATCCTTACCCTGAAATAAAGCATGTTTGACACCTCTTAACCCTTTCCCTCATACGACAATTCTGCAGCAGATGACTGAACATATTTTGTCAAAAAATGGAAAATCTCTATAATTTAACAGATAACCTATGACTAAAAGTGGAAAACATTGTGTCAAAAGGAGAAATTGCTCGTTTTGAGCAATTTCTTCTTTTGTCACTATGTTTTCAAAAAGCCGTCTGCTGCAGAGGCATCAGAAAGCGTCTATATGAGGGAAAGGGTTAAGCAGATGATTTTGAAAAAATTGTGGAAAAGGTGAAAGTAAGTTAAACAAGCAATTTCACCTTAAAATTTGCCACATTTGATTTCAACTCTGAATGAAATTCATGAATGCTAACAAACGTCCTTGTTTTAAAAGTATATTTCATACCAAGATGTTTTCAAATTAAATTTCTTATATGAGGTTGATGACATTTAATGATTTTATCTAAATATCTAGAATCAAAAGTTTGGGATTGCATACTGTCTCTTGACTGAGATGAATTTCTGCATCATGTAAAAAGGTGTGAATGCATGAATGCAGCCAGTACCTGACACTGAAAATGATTTAAAAGATTGAAAAGTTGACTGCTTTGTCCAAATTAACCCTTTCATACATCATTATCATGCCAAAAGAAGAAAGTGCTCATCATGAGTAACTTCTTTTTTGCCATAAATGTTATTTACCCCTCGCAACAAGGTCATCAAGGTATATATATAGGGATCGGCTTGTACGAACATGTTCCAATATAGAGTTTAATAAAGCAGCTTCATTTCTTATCTTTTTTTTATGAAACCTCACTCAAGTGTTCTCTGGCATTGCCTCTTGTATGAGTTCGCTTTTCACTGACCTAGGTCAAAGGTCAAGGTCACAGTAACTATTATATATGTCTGTATGAAACGACGCCATCGCTCTAGCAACTTTATTTCTCATCGGATTGTTATGAAACTTAAGACACTTGTTCACCAATATCTCATCTTGTACGAGTTTGTGTTTCAATGAAGTAGGTTAAAGATCAAGAAAATAGCTGGAGAATTGTAACCAGTTGCTTAACCCTTTCCCACATATAACAAAACTGCAGCAGATGTTTTTGGAAACTTACCATGTGGACAAACATATAGAAAATAATTTTAAATTGAGGGTATAGTTACTGAAAAAAATTGAAAACTGTGTGGCAAAAGGAGAAATTGCACGTTTTGAGCAATTTCTTCTTTTGTCACAATGTTTTCAAAAGTCATCTGCTGCAGAGGCGTCAAAATGCATCTTCAGGTTGGAAAGGGTTAACCCTTATAGAGGGGGAAAACCAAACGCAAGCGTTATTAAGTAGATAACCATTATTTGGATACTACAACTGTATAGAGGGGTATAGCAACATCTCATGAAGATCTAGACAAATATGACTAGATAAGTTTTTCCTAAAGTAGTATCCAGTTCGAAGTTTATTTCCCAAGTTATGATGCCTCCTACACTCACCTCAACTAAAATTAATAGTCTCAGAGTTATCTACCACCTTTGACCATCAATCAATGCAATTGTAACAGACAAAAAACAAAATGTCAAGGTCACAGTGACTATAATACATCTATACGAAAAGACACTGCAAGGCATATTTTGGGTTTCATCTCAATTCAATCATTTATTTTTCATTCATAGACATTTTCCAAAAATAATGTCTAGAAGTCTTTCCCAAATAGGCCTACAACAAATCTGCAGTGCTCATTATGATCTATTCTGCCTTTTGCAACAATGGTTTTAAAAGTTGTCTGGTGCAAAGGCATAAGAAAGCATCTGTATGTGGGAAAGGGTTAATGACTTCTATATACAAACTCAATTTTACCTTTCAGATATGTCTGCCAAATTCTGGCACCAGTTTTGTGGCCATGGGGAAAACTTTACAACCTGGAAAAATGGAGATTTGGGGTTTTGTTTTGAACAAATTGTTGTGATATGCCCCAGTTATATCATACTGGCAGTGTTCAGTGCATATTACATAGCAGCAGCCAAGTACAACTCTCAAGGACTATCCTGTACCCTCCCATGGTTTGTGAGGTTTAGACTGTTATGTGTTATCTTACTAGCAGTAATAGCTGTAGTAAAGGTTGTCATGACTAGAATTCTTAATGAAATATCGGTCAGTTACTCTGATATCACTACCTCATGCATCGTTGCATTTGCCTGGGGTCTTCATGGGATTTATATTTACCGACTGAAGTACCTTTATTGGAGCACTTGGAAAGGGGCAATACCAGTGGTTGTCATATTCATGTTACCAGTTATCTCCCTCGGTGTACAGCTTCACACTACCATTTTACAACGCATCAGACATTCCCCTTCTCACAACGTTGTAGAAGAATATCATATATATTGTTCAGCTTTTCTGATCTTGTCATATTTACTTACACTTATTCCTAACTGGGAAAGGGTTCAATTGGTTGACGATACAACATATCGCGCTATAAATGAGGAAGTGGATGAGTCGACATCCCTGTTACATCATACTCCGATAACATACAGCAGTGTGCCAGAACTGTCTGACTACACTGTGAAAGCAGAACAGAATGTGAATTGTGTTTCTTTACTTACATTTTATTGGGTACAATCTCTGCTGGCTAAGGGAGCAGCAAAGTCGATTAAAAGTGTTCAAGATATGTTCCTTTTGCCTGACAGATTGAATACAACATTCTTGTATCGAAAATTTACCTCTGTTCTTATTCCATGGATATCTGAGAAATTCGACAGTAGAAATGTATCCCCAAGTTCAAGTTACAGCAGCTCTAGTAGCATACCAGATGTTGGATTTATGACCTCCTCCAATTACCAAGATAACTACACTAGCAATGAAAAGAATTATAAACATATCAGCCTTTTTAGAGCCTTGAACAAAGCATTTGGTTTTGAATATTACTGTTTAGGTATATTAAAATTACTTGCGGATTGCCTCGGTTTTGCTGGACCTATTCTATTAAACCTACTAATCACATACATGGAGAAAAGAAATGAGCCTGAAAAGAACGGTTATATTTATGCAGCAGGTTTGTTTGCAGTGACCTTAATTGGTAGTTTATTTTCAACTCAATTTGACTACAACTGTCAGATTGTAGGGTTAAAAATAAGAACATCTATCATCACAACTATTTATCGTAAATCTCTGTCAGTTAGCAATGTGTCGGTAAGGAAGTTTACATCGGGTCAAATCACCAACTTTATGAGTACAGACACGGATAGGATTGTGAATTTCTGTCCAAGTTTCCATGCATTCTGGAGTCTACCATTCCAAGTGGGAGTTTCCTTGTATCTTCTTCATCAACAGGTTTGTATTTGAATATCACTATATTTGTATCTTTTATTCAGATAAAATATTAGTTAATTTTGAATTCATATTTCCCTTTTCCTTCTATTATTTGATGCTACTGACATGATCCTGGATTTTTTTCAAAGATTGATACTCTTTATCCCTTTCCCTCATACGACAATTCTGCAGCAGACGACATGTTTTGCCAAAAAATAGAAAATCTTTATAATGACTAAAAGTGGAAAACTTTGTGGCAAAAGGAGAAATTGCACGTTTTGTGCAATTTCTTCTTTTGTCACTATGTTTTCAAATAGTCGTCTGCTGCAGAGGCGTCAGAAAGCGTCTATATGAGGGAAAGGGTTATAATGCACATTTGAGCTCATCAGTGTGATTGATTAATTGACTGATTGGGGTTTAACGCCGTTTTCAACAATTTATCAGTCATATCACAGCGGCCAGTTCACCTACTCATGTGTTTGCTGGCTTTCTCACACCAGTACTCCACAAACAGTCTTTTCCAAGCAACTGGCTGCATTTCTTTATAGACTCTAAGCCCATTGGTGGAAGACATGATGCTTTTCACTGACTTTTGTCAAACGTCGGAAAGAATGATGGGCGAGCTTGGGTTCAAACTCACAACCCCTTAACTGATGGCCAATGTCGTTGCCTTTCAGTGTGAAAAAATATATCTATTATTATGCTATGGACATGTACCAATCTCGCTCAAATCAGACCAAAATACTTACCTGTACCTATATTGGATGAGACGACAACGCATACTAGGTCGTTAAGAATTGATCCTGTTCTTTTAATTATTCATGAGCATGACATTGTGCTCCTTTTTTGTCCAATACAATTGCCCAATAAAACCAACTTTCTGTGCTATACAATCAGACAACTTGACAATTACCGCTTATCTATTTTGTTTATTTATATGGGTTATCTAACCTATTTTAAACAGAATGATTTTGTAAGCGACAATTTGATTGGCTGATGCAAAGGTCAATCTTAGCCGACCTGTATTGGGCAGTCATCAGTTCTATAAGCTAGCGGGCAAAGTATAGGTCTGATTTTAATGAGATTAGGTATGTTAACCCTTCCCTCATATAGACGCTTTCTGACGCCTCTGCATCAGACGGCTTTTTGAAAACATAGTGACAAAAGAAGAAATTGCACAAAACATGCAATTTCTCCTTTTGCCACAATGTTTCCACTTTTTGTCATAGGTTATCCATTCAATTATGGAGATTTTCTATGTTTTGACAAAATATGTTCAAAGTCGTCTGCTGCAGAATTGTCGTATGAGGGAAAGGGTTAATGCATTTTCATAAAATATGAAATACATGCTGTTGATGCAAAATATGTGTACATTCAAAATACAAATTACATTTAAAGAAAAATAATTGAGCTGGTACAAGTAGGCATTTATGAACAATGTAGTCTCAAGATCACTTCATATATTGTTACATAATATTGTTAAGAACTTTCTGTCTCTTTTGTGTAGATTCTGATAAGACGGAATATATGTTCAGGCTGATCTGAACTGTGCACTGTTCAGAAATGGCAATTTGTACACTCAATTTTTACATTTTGAAGAATATATCTATCTTTGCAGTAATAGAACTGTCTTTCTTAATAAAAGAATAACATTTGAATATTTTTGAAGAAAATTGCTATTGAAAAGATTGTGTGTAATGGAGAGAATAATTGTATAAACAATTAACCCTTTCCCTCATACGACAATTCTGCAGCAGATGACTTTGAACATATTTTGTTAAAAAATCTATAATTAAATGGATAACTTAAAGTGGAAAACATTGTGGGAAAAGGAGAAATTACTCGAGCAATTTCTTCTATTGTCACTATGTTTTCAAAAAGTCGCCTGCTGCAGAGGCGTCAGAAAGCGTCTAAATGAGGGAAAGGGTTAAGCTGTTACCAACAATGTTATCTTCTACTCAGTTTGTCTTCAGTATATCGGAATGAGTAGGATTGTGGTATTGATATGTTTTGATCACATATACTTCCTGGTTTTTCCAAATTTTGTATTAATTCTCTCACAAAATTGGATTAATACTTTGACTGATACAGACAACTTGTGACACCTTTACAGCAGATGTCACTTGCAAACATTGTTAGATATTGATCAATTTTTTCTTTAATCACAATGTTTTCTTCTCTTATCTAAAACACTTGCCTATATTTTTTGAGATTTACTGCGTTTTTCTTCAAAAGAATTTGAAATAGGCAACTCTGAAACAACATTTCGGTTAACCCTTTCCCTCAAATAGATGCATTTTGACGGCTCTGCAGCAGACAGCTTTTTGAAAACATAGTGACAAAAGAAGAAATTGATCAAAACGAGCAATTTCTCCTTTTGCTACAATGTTTTCCACTTTTAGTCATAGGTTATCCATTCAATTATAGAGATTTTCCATTTTTTGCCAAAATATGTTCAAAGTCGTCTGCTGCATAATTGTCGTATAAAGGAAAGGGTTAAAATGGCACTTGAGGTGATACATGAGAAGGTCACCTCATATTAGTTATGGATTGGTTCCCTCCTGTACATTATGCCTATCGCATATTGGTGTATTAGTCCGGTAACCGGTACCCTATAGTAAATTAGTATGCCTGGCATGAACCAACACTGTCGACTAGATTGGTCAAGTACCCTTATATATCCCTGTGGCATATATTGTAAATTAGTAACATACAACTGATTATGGTAAACTCCACAAAGGGCCATTACAACTTGATGTTTGGAATCCATACATAGTAATGGAGTTAACTTCTTTCAGAGTTTGAAAGGTTAACCCTTTCCCTCATATAAACGCTTTCGGACGCCTCTGCAGCAGACGGCTTTTTGAAAACATAGTGTTAAAAGAAGAAATTGCACAAAACGTGCAATTTCTCCTTTTGCCACAATGTTTTCCACTTTTTGTCATAGGTTATCCATTCAATTATGGAGATTTTCTATTTTTAGATCACCTAGAGCCAAAGGCTCAAGGTGAGCTATTCTGATCACTTTTTGTCTGTCTGGCGTCGTCCGTCGTCTGTCGTCCGTCGTTAACATTTAGACATTTAGATCATCTCCTCCTTAACCACTTGACCAATTTCAACCAAACTTCACAGGAATGTTCCTTTGGTGGACCTCTTTCAAAATTGTTCAAAAATTTAAATTCCATCAAGAACTTTGGTTGCTGCGGCAACAGAAAAGGAGAAAATTGCCAAATCTTAAAAAATCTTATTATCCAAAAGTACTTGCCCGATTTGAAAACTATTTTGCACAAATGTTCCTTGGGGTACCCTCTACCAAGATTGTTCAAATATTTCTGATCCGTTGAAAAACATGGCCGCCACGGGGCGGAGCTTATTTTCTTTATATGTACATTGTTAAAACTTTAAAAATCTTCTTGTCCAAAAGTACTGGCCCGATTTGAAAAATTATTTTGCACAAATGTACATTGGGGCACCCTTTACCAAGATTGTTCAAATATTTCCGATCGGTTGAAAAATATGGCCGCCAGGGGGCGGAGCCTGTTTTCCTTATATGTGCATTGTTAAAATTTTAAAAATCTTCTTGTCCAAAAGTATTGGCCTAAAAAGAGTAAAAACTTTGAAAACTATTGAAGTTCTATTAAATCAGGTGAGCGATATAGGGCCATCATGGCCCTCTTGTCCTTATATGTGTATTGTTAAAACTTAAAAAATCTTCTCGTCCAAAAGAATTAGCCCGATTTGAAAATTATTTTTCACAAATGTTCTTTGGGGCACCTTCTACCAAGATTGTTCAAATATGTCCGATCTGTTGAAAAACATGGCCGCCAGGGTTGCTGCAGCATCAGAAAGGGGGCAAAATGTCCAAGTTTTAAAAATCTTTTTCTTTGAATCTGCATGTCAGATTCCAATATAGTTTGGTAGAAATGTTCCTTAGGTGAGCCTCTACAAAGATTGTTCAAGGCATACTGTTTGGTTGAAAAACATGGCAGTCAGGAGGCATCAGAAAAGGGGCAAAATGACAAAATTTGGAAATTCCATTTTTTTAAGTTCTTGTTTGATATTAAGGAAACTTCAGTGATCCACTACATTTAATTTGTTCAATCCGTTTTGATTGGTAACAAAAATCATAGCAACCTCGCGTCATCACAAAAGGGGTAAATTGAACTTTTAGCTATAAATGACAACTCCTACCATTCCACTTGACCAATTTCAACGTTACTTCACAGGAATGTTCCTTTGATGGTCCTCTTTCAAAATTGTTCAAAGACTTGCATTCTGTGTAGAACCTTTGTTGCTGCAGCATCAGAAATTGAGAAAGCTCTTGTTAGATTTCAAGATAAAAATGGCTTTTACTGATAAACTATTTCTTTAACTGAGTGTCCACTCCTTGCAGTTTCATTTGAACTCCTGATCAAATTTTCACAGATATTTGCAGTTAAATATTTGTTTCTAATTAACTATCATTCAGGTGATCGATTCAGGGCCATCTTGGCCCTCTTGTTTGACAAAATACGTTGAAAAAAAGTTTGTGTCTTTGGTGTATGTACTCAGAACCAGTTTAACTCATGCATACACATTTTGGCGCAGCTGCTGGAGACAAATTTTTAAAACATTGTATCAAATGGAGAAATCTTATGGTGATAATGAGCAATATCTCCTTTTATCACAATTCTTTCAACTCAATTGAATTATTGTATTTTTATTTATACAGATTTTCTATATTCTTGCTTGATGGTCAAACAGTTTTCAATGTTGTTTGTAGGAAAGTGTTTTAAAATATTGCTGCCATTTCAGGTGGGTTTGGCTTTTCTTGCTGGACTTGGTTTTGCCCTGATACTGATTCCAATAAACAGATGGCTGGCTATCAAAATTGGTCAGCTTAGTAAGGCAATGATGGAACAAAAGGACAACAGGGTTAAGGTAAATGTAGTTCTAAATTGCAAATAGTTTTGTAGCTTGTCTGTTCCAGACAGATAAGCTAGTCAAACTTATGTCCCTTTTAAAGGCAGAATTATGGTCAAGTTTTGGATTAAGGTCACTTGCATGCAAACTAACAGAGCTATCTTGAAATTATTATTTATTAATAGTAATTGTTCAATGTTTTCATCTTGTTATTTTTTTCCTTGGATACTAAGCAGGCGGTTCCCTTGTTTAACCCTCTCTCACATACAGCAAATCTACAGCAGACGACTTTGAAAACATATTGGCAAAAATGTGAAATATCTCCATAAATAAGAGTTTAATCATTAAATAGAATTGAAAACATTGTGGCAAAATGGGAAATTGCTCATCATGAGTGAACTCCTTTTGCCACAATGTTTTTAAAAATCGTCTGCTGCAAATGCTTCGGAATGCGTCTGCAAGTGGGAAAGGGTTAAAAAAGTAAAATCCATGTCCCGGTATTACATTTTTGTTTTAAAGTACTAACAAGAGAAAGTTGATGCAACGCATCAATGTCGCCGGATATCCATAGTGCAGTTATGCATAACACTAACATTATAGTAATTGAATAAACAGTTATCAACTGAGGGGCATATTGGAACATCAGGGGTGGAGTCAAGTGAAAATGTATGGTAACTTGCATTGTTTTGTCAAAGAAGTGAATGATAATTGAAGCCTTTCATTGTTTATGATCAATCTCCATTCCAAAGTAGGTTGACCATACACACAACCAACTAATTATTGATCATAAACAGTAATGGAAATGAGAAATCTTGCCAATCATTAGTCTTAGTATGTATACAATGCTTTCATTAAGGAATAATTATAAGATTTGTGAATTCCGCATACACTTTTCAAGATGTTTGTCAGAATATTTGAATTTTATTATTTTTCAATAAAACCACAAAACAGACAATTTAGGATTTGCATGCAATAGCACGTCATTTTACCTTTCCTCAATTAAAGTCATCAGTGGACACCTTTGCAGCAATCTACTTTTAAAACAATGAGTTAAGGTTTAAATCGCTGAAGACATGAGTTTTCTCTTTTTCTCAAAATGATATTAGCTTGGCATCCTAATTATATCATACTTTAACAAATGTTAAAATGTAGTCCAATATTTATAAATTAGACCACCCTCGAAATATAATATCAACTAAACAGTTAAATCTCATTGAAATTGTTGTATAACTTAAACTTAATTTCGAACATAAACTGAGCCCTACAACATGTTAATTTATTTTAATTCTTTCCTTCCTTTTTTAACGAAAATAACAAACTACTCATGTTTTAAAATTATATTATGATGATAACCCTTGTGTCAATGATGCATAACAATATGCAGATCGGAAGCAATATGCCTTTAGGAAATTAAATGACACATTTAAAATTGTCAAGGACGAACTAATTTTGTACGAAAGACCCGATTCTTTCTTATTCGCAGAGGTGTCGTTCTTGAAACTCTCTTTATAGGCAGAGAGTGTTCGTTCAAAGTAATTTTTCTATTAAAACTAGTTTCATCTCGGTTTTTTCTTTTCTTCTTTTGTTTCGAACGAAATAAACATTTTAAATCACCTACGATTTACTATTTGTAAGTGAGTGTAAAGAGACGGCTCTCTGCAAAGGAGATTGATCTACGCAGTTGGTATTCGCGAGTCACGCTTCAAGCAGGTGCGCGTATGTTAACAAATTAGACTGCGCCGTAAAGGTTTGTAGTTATCGCCTTTTGATTACATATAGTATATAGTGTAAAATAAAGTATACCAGTCTAGCTAATAGGGACTGTTTTGTCTTCGTAAATAAAACAAAAAAACATAAATGCGAGTCAAAATAAAGAAACTGAAAATACCTAAAACATCGGAATATTTATTTCATTTTAGATGTGTCATTACTTAGTGTTTTTAAACAAACACAATTGTAATATGTTCAAGACATCTAAATGTGTTTCTTTCTAATAATAATCCCCCCTCCCATGTGATTTCCGAAAACCTATTAAAAATAGAAGTCGCGGGCTTCTGCCCGGCGACTAATAATAATTAATTTCAAAAAACAACTCATATTGACTCATGTTCAACAGATAAATATTGAAAGCATTGGGATGAAAGAAGAAATTGCTCCTTTTGTTAAAATGCTCTCAACTCTCAAATATTAAATATTCATTTAGAGAGAATGTTCAGATACTTCTGCTGCAGTTTGTTGTATGTGGGAAAAAGGTTTAAGTTTTTGTCTTATATTCAGGTGATGAATGAAGTCCTGTTCGGGATGCAAGTCGTGAAACTCTACGCGTGGGAAAGTCATTTTGAGTCCAAGATAAACCAGATAAGAGAAGCTGAACTTAAAAATCTTAAAGGTCGTAAATATCTCGATGCCATGTGCGTTTATTTCTGGGCTACAACTCCAGTATTGATATCCATCCTCACCTTTACAACATACACGCTGATGGGAAACCAGCTAACTGCAGCCAAGGTATTTTATTGGTATTTTATCGGGATGTTTTATTTATCCCCCCCTAGTAATGTCTTATGAAAGGCAGTCACTGCATAAGTCAAAAGGCAATCTGATTCTTAACCCTTTCCCTTATATAGACGCTATCTGATGCCTCTGCAGCAGACGACTTTTTTGAAAACATAGTGACAAAAGAAGAAATTGCTCAAAACAAGCAATTTCTCCCTTTGCCACAATGTTTTCCACTTTTCGTCATAGGTTATCCATTCAATTATAGAGATTTTCTATTTTTTGACAAAATATGTTTCAAGTCGTCTGCTGCAGAATTTTCGTATGAGGGATAGGGTTAAACCATATGACATTGACCTAAATGCAGAAGCCTGTTGATGCACACCACTTTAGAAAACATTATGGCAAACTCCTGATGAGCAAATTCTCCTTGCACCACAATGTTTCCAACTCTGTTCAAAACATTTATTTTTTGTGTGAATGGTTTAAATGACTATCTGATATGATACTGTTAGAGTTGTCAACTTTAAAAACATCATTTAGATTAAAGGTAGTTTACGCTTTCCCACATACAACAAATCTGCATCAACATCTTATCAAAAATGTAAAAAATCACCATTAATGACAGTTGAATTATTAAATAGAGTTAAAACAATTGTAGCAAATGGTTAAATTGCTCTTCGTGAGCAATTTCACCTTTGCAACAATGTTTTCAAAAGTTGTCTGCTGCAGAGGCGTCTGAAAGTGTCTATATGTGGGAAAGGGTTAAACTTTGTTATTAATAAGAAGACATTGGGGTAAATCAAAATAGAAATTATTATAAAAAATTAGGAACTTCTCTTTATCCTACAATATTTCCAGAAGTCATCTGCTGACTAGTTCCTGAAAAGCCATCTGTATTGAGGAAAAAGTTAATCTTTCCCCACATACAGATACCTTCTGACCCCCTCTGCAGCAGACTACTTTTAAAAACATTGTGGCTAAAGTAGAAAATTATCATTATTAGCAAGTCCTGCTTTTGCCACAATGATTTCAACTTTATTCATTAATCGTATTTTCATTTTCAGAGATTTTCCAAATGTTTGCCTAGAAAGTCGTCTTCTATAGCTATGTTGTAAGTGGGAAAGGGTTAAAGCATGAGAAAACAAAACAAATTACTTTTGACATTCCATGTGTCTTTCTATGAGTCATAGATTTTTATATTCAATTATCCAAACTGTTACATTCTTTTCTTGCACAACATGTACAGAACAACCATTTTTTAGAGACAACAAAAGGGAAATGCTGAACAAGGTCTCTAAAGACAGGTGGTCTCTTATTGAGGTGGATGCATTTTTAACCCTTTCCCTTATGCGACAATTCTGCAGCAGACGACTTTGAACATATTTTGTCACAACATAGAAAATCTCTATAATTGAATGGATAACCTATGACTAAAAGTGGAAAACATTGTTGAAAAAGGAGAAATTGCTCTTTTTGAGCAATTTCTTCTTTTGTCACTATGTTTTCAAAAAGCCGTCTGCTGCAGAGGCGTCAGAAAGCGTCTATATAATGAGGGAAAGGGTTAATATGAAATCTTTTAGAAATGGCATGAAATTGAAATGAGTTCTTCCAATTGTTTTCTTCTTTACTTTCAGGTGTTTACAAGTCTGTCACTCTTCCTGATGCTTATCAGTCCTTTAAATGCTTTTCCATGGGTGATCAATGGACTGATGGAATCATGGGTATCTCTGAAGAGGGTTGAAGAATTTGTGGGATTGAAAGACCTTGACCTTGATCAATACTACTCTTCTAATGCAGGTAATTGATGATAAATCAAAGAGTCATTCCTTTCCAACTTACAATAAAATCTGCAGTAAACCACTTTGAAAACACATAAGCAAAACTATGGAAAAGCTTGAAAAAATGAAATTATTGAGATTGGTAGAAAACGTTGTGTCAAAAGAAGAATTTGCAAATTATGAGCAGATTCTCAATTTACCAAAATATTTCCAAAAGTCGTCTGCTGCATCGAAATGCATATGTAGGTAGGTAGGAAAAGTTTAACCCTTTCCCATATGCAGGCGTATTTGCAGCAGACAACTTTTGAATATACTTGGCATTTTCTCGTTTTATCTCAATGTATTCAACTCTATTCAATATTTATAGAGATTTTTCC
Source organism: Serripes groenlandicus (assembly GCA_031761405.1). NCBI lineage: Eukaryota > Metazoa > Mollusca > Bivalvia > Cardiida > Cardiidae > Serripes > Serripes groenlandicus. The sequence goes on along the minus strand of JASEVX010000001.1, from coordinate 46,803,595 downwards.
ATAATTTTGTTTTTAAAGTTGTCTATTGCAGATCATTGTAATGGGAAAATGGATAATAGGAGTTTGTTTGTTGAATCATGGTTGACTTAACTTTAAACAATATCAAACTCGTTCTAAATACTACCTTGGAGTAGCAATGCCCTGCCTACGGAAACCATACTTTAAATTTGACAATAACTCATTTTCTGCATAAATGACCCTGCAAATAAAGCTCATCTGTGAACGAAGATCAGATTGATGTCTCCCCGATGGTGTTCTTTATCCGTTTCCCTCATATAGACGCTTTCTGACGCCTCTGCAGCAGACAGCTTTTTGAAAACATAGTGACAAAAGAAGAAATTGCTCAAAACGAGCAATTTCTTCATTTGCCACAATGTTTTTCTCTTTTAGCCATAGGTTATCCATTCAATTATAGAGATTTTCTATTGTGTGACAAATTATGTTCGAATACGTCTGCTGCAGAGTTGTCGTATGAGGGAAAGGGTTAAAGGCCCTGCAAATGAAGCTCATCTGTGAACAAAGACCAGATTGATGTCTCGCCATTTAATAGCTAGTCATCTGTTTATTGTTCTTTATGTATACACAGGATCTACTGTATTGGACTTTCTGGAGCTCAATTATTCAGTTGTATCCTAGCATTACTCCTTGCTAGTAAGTGATGGTGGTATTTCAGGAATATGTTCTATTTTTACTGAATATGTAATAAATCTACAACTTATATTTTATATCAAGGAAAAAAAGCTCATAACAACAAATTTCTCTTTTTCCATATTAAAATGTGTTCAACTCTGAATCAAAGTTTTACCTGCATTTGTTCTGATGTTTCTTGTCTGTAAGGTGTTTTATGCTGCTTTCAACTTTGCTGGTTGCAAAGTACCACATGTTTTCTTGTGACCTCATTCAATTTATTTTCCAGTCTTACTAGTGGACTGCGCCCTTCATGTCAGTGACGGTGAATTCTCATGGAAATCGGACGATGGTTCCGGTGAAAAATCTGTTGAGGAAGAATCAGCCTCAACTGTGGTCCAGTTATCTCCATGTCTCCACAGTATAAATCTACATGTTTCAAAGGTATGGGAAACCTGCATTAACTATTTCCCCACTGATTTCCCACAACTAGATTGTATTAACCCTTTCCCTCATACGACAATTCTGCAGCAGACGGCTTTGAACATAATTTGTCAAAAAATAGAAAATCTCTATAATTGAATGGATAACCTATGACTAAAAGTGGAAAACATCGTGTCAAAAGCAGAAATTGCTCGTTTTGAGCAATTTCTTCTTTTGTCACTATGTTTTCAAAAAGCCGTCTGCTGCAGAGGCGTCAGAAAGCGTCTATATGAGGGAAAGGGTTAAGAATGTCTTATCCTTTCACAAATACAGATGCTTCTGACACCTATGATGACTTATGAAAACATTTTGGCAAAATGTTGGGCACGATGTTTTCAACTCGATTCAATAAATCTACTTGCATGCGTCTACATCTGATAAAGGTTTAAACGTATGCAATTAAAATAGAAAAAGGGTTCTTATTGCATCTCCATTTTAGTGCCATATGAAGGGGTATTGAAATGAAACAAATAGGGCCAAGATTTTACTTTTTAAGTCTTCATTGTTTGCGTATTATAAACACTATTATTCAACAAGATCCCGTTTCACCTGATGCTGTTTATTTGTATGTCTTTGACTTTCTCCAGGGTTTTCCTCTCACCAGAGGGAACTTAACCCTTTCCCTCATATAGATGCTTTCTGACACCTCTGCATGAGACAGCTTTTTGAAAACATAGTAATAAAAGAAGAAATTGCTCAAAACGAGCAATTTCTCCTTTTGCCACAATGTTTTCAACTTTAAGTCATAGGTTATCCATTCAATTAAAGAGATTTTCTATTTTTGACAAAATATGTTCAAAGTCGGCTGCTGCAGAATTGTTGTTTGAGGGAAAGGGTTAAAGTTGTCTCTTCGAGATTTTGGATAAGTCAATAGTTCAACCCTTTCCCACACACAGATGCTTTCTGATGCCCCTGAAGCAGATGATATTTTAAAACATTGTGACAAAAAGAGAAATTGCTCATTGTTGTCCATGTGTTTCAAAGTGATGAGCTGCTGATTTTTTATATGGGGGAAAGGGGTTAAATCCTCTACGGAAGAAATAGATCCTCTAGAGGAAGAAATAGGTTAGCCATCCATCTGTATTATGAAATAATGCCAACAGTGTAAGAGCCGGGTTAACCCTTTCCCTCATATAGACGCTTTCTGACGCCTCTGCAGCAGACTGCTTTTTAGCTCGACTATTCGAAGAATATGAGAGCTTTACTACTCGCCCCGGCGTCGGCGTCCGGTTAAAGTTTTAGGGCAAGTTGGCATTTTCATTCATAAGTATTTGTGCTAGGGCTTTAATATTTGGAATATAGTTACATCTTATACCTTTCTTCACATTGAATGTTAAAGGTACTGAGTGTGACCTTCTTTTTGGGGTAAAAAACATGATTTTCGGTGGTTAAGGTTTTAGGGCAAGTTGGATTTTTTTTTTTTTTTTTTTTTCTCAATAATTACTTATGCTAGGGCTTTTATATTTGGAATATAATTACATCTAATACCTGTCTTCATATTGTATGCTGAAGATTCTGAGTGTGACCTTCTTTTTGGGGTAAAAGACTTGATTTTGGGTGGTTAAAGTTTTAGGGCAAGTTGGCATTTTCATTTTATTTTTTAATTGTTCTCAATAAGTATTTGTGCTACGGCTTTAATACTTGGAATTTAGTTACATCTTATACCTTTCTCCACATTGAATGCTGAAGATGCTGAGTGTGACCTTCTTTTTGGGGTAAAAGACGTGATTTTGGGTGGTTAAAGTTTTAGGGCAAGTTGGCCTTTTCATTTAATTCTTTAATTTTTCTCAATAAGTATTTGTGCTACAGCTTTAATATTTGGAATGTAGTTACATCTTATACCTTTCTTCACATTGAATGCTGAAGATGCTGAGTGTGACCTTCTTTTTGGGGTAAAAAACATGATTTTGGGTGGTTAAAGTTTTAGGGCAAGTTGGCATTTTCATTTAATTTTTTAATTTTTCTCAATAAGTACTTGTGTTAGGGCTTTCATATTTGGAATATAATTACATATAATACCTTTCTTCACATTGTATGTTGAAGATGCTGAGTGTGACTTTTTGGGAATAAATAACATGATTTTTGTTTGATTTTAAGAATTTTAGATAAATTCATAATTTTTGGTTACATTCCTTTCTAATTGTGATCATTCATTTATCAAATATAATTCTTCAACATATCAACCGTGTTTTGCATGATGTCAAACATTTGGTAAACCTTTTTTTAAGGTTTTGCTATTTTTGGACTTGGTCAGTTTTAACATTTGCATTTAGCTCACGTTAAAGTTTCATAATTCAAATCACTTCATACTTCACACATTTGTTAAGGACCATCATACAATTAGGTTAGATAACTCTATTGTATCCTTAATATGGAGTAATGGCCCTTGAATTACTTAGAAAATTTTGCCACAATGTTTTCTAGTTTTTGTCATAGGTTATCCATTCAATTATGGAGATTTTCTATGTTTTGACAAAATATGTTCAAAGTCGTCTGCTGCAGAATTGCCATATGAGGGAAAGGGTTAATAGTACTTAATTGCAATATAATGAAGTAGTGCTTTATGTGAATAAGCGGCATATAGTCGAGCGCGCTGTCCTCCGACAGCTCTTGTTAAAAACATAGTGACAAAAGAAGAAATTGCACAAAACGTGCAATTTCTCCTTTTGTCACATCGTTTTCCACTTTTTGTCATAGGTTATCCATTCAATTATGGAGTTTTTCTATGTTATACAAAATACGTTCAAAGTCATCTGCTGCAGAACTGTCGTATGAGGGAAAGGGTTAACAGTTATCAAAACTTTCAATTTTTATAGGGACAGTTCATTGGAATAATCGGTAAAGTAGGTGCTGGTAAAAGTTCACTTCTTAGCAGCATCATGGCAGAGATGACCAAAGTCAGGGGTCATGTAAGAATAAATGACCTTGATGCAGGTTTTGCTCTTGTTAGTCAGGAACCATGGATACAGCATGCCACTGTCAGGGAAAATATACTGTTTGGTAAAAAGTGCAACCGACAAAGATACGAGAAAGTTCTGGATGCTTGTGCTCTTGTAGAAGATTTGAAGGTATATGATTAGTTAATTTTGTTTTAACCCTGTCCTTAAATACAGATGCTTTCTTATGCCTCTGCAGCTGACACATTTTGAAAACATTGTAGCAGAAAGGAAAGATTGCTCTAATTAGCAATTTCTCCTTTTGCCACAATGTTTTCTACTCAATTTAATCATTAAATTTCTTTTACAGAGATTGTCCATAGTTCTGCCAAGGTGTTTTTAATTTATTGTATGTGAAAAGTCCTCTGCTGCAGATTTGTTGTATGTGAGAAGTCGTCTGCTGTAGATTTATTGTATGTGAGAATTCGTCTGCTGCAGATTTGTTGCATGTGAGATGTCGTCTGCTGCAGATTTGTTGTATGTGAGAGGTTGTCCGCTGCAGATTTGTTGTATGTAAGAAGTGGTCTGCTGCAGATTTGGTGTATGTGAGAAATTGTCTGCTGCAGATTTGTTGTATGTGAGAAGTTGTCTGCTGCAGATGTGTATCATGTGTTGTATGTGCAGATTTGTTATATGTGAGAAGTCATCTGCTGCAGATTTGTTGTATGTGAGATGTCGTCTGCCGCAGATTTGTTATATGTGAGAAGTCATCTGCTGAAGATTTGTTGTATGTGAGATGTTGTCTGCTGCAGATTTGTTGTATGTGAGAAAGAGTTAACACCATCTGCTGATACAGAGAACTTACATGTAAGGTGCATTTGAAACAATGTTGATGGAAAGGGAGAAATTCTCATGAAAATACATTTAGCTTTGTATAGATCATCATGTTTAGTTCACAGATATTTTCATATCAGGTGAACAATTAAACATTTATGAAGGTTGTAAACTTGTCTGGAAAGTTTGTAGACACATACAGTAACAGGTTTAATAATCATTTTAAAAAGAAGAAATTCCATTCTAGGTAAGCATGTATGTATTATGCACGGATATGCAAACAATCAAACACTTTCTTTCACTAATTCATCAATTACTGCATTTTCCGTATCGTCATATATGCAACAGTGGAGCACATCACAACATGCTTATATGGGAAGCAAATGACGTCAATCGGTCAACATTTTTACTCTTTCTCAAAATATTCACTGTTGCATTTTATGCTTTTTCTGTCTATCTACTCATTTGTCATACACCTGAAAATACCAGTCACTCTCAATTCTGGAAATTATTTGTGATGTTCTGGCTCTAAGCTCATCAAAATTTCTGATTTTTTTACCTTGAAGTTGTGACTTTATAAAGGGGAAAACAACCAAAGCTATTGGTGCTAGGTCCAAACTGTATGGTGCGTGTCTCGAATCCAAGTAACTGGAGATGTTTTATGTTTCCATACACTTGACTGAAGTTTGCTGTCATGCTTAAAAGAGGTCAACCATGTCTCATCTATTGTTTTGATACAGTCCAAGAAGTGTTTTACACTGGCTTTCCACTTGCATAGAAATGACCTTACAGCTGTAACTCTTGTCTGGTTTTTATTCCTCAGAAAGTAATCTAGGAATCCTTTCTGCACACACTTTCATGCCAAAAATTTGTGGAAATGCCTAGTAGTCCTTCAAATAACCCTCTTTTCTGCGATTTTCTGACTGTTAGATGCCTATCTTCATCAATGACGTTCTTCAAAAAAGATAATGAACGTTCAGTAAGAATTGTTGGTCTTCCCGTACGGGAATCAGTTTCTTCTCTACAATCACTTAATCGTATATACCATTAATAAACAAGTGTTCGTGAAACATTCAATTGCTTAAAAGAAGAATTGAGGAAAATTCTAGATTCCACAGTTGTTTTTCCAAGTTTTACACAAAACTTTACAATAACTGGCTGCTCCGCCTTAACGTCTGACGTCGTCATGAAAATTGAACATCTTTGATATCAATTGTTGATTGCATAAAGGATATAATTAACATCGTAAAATAAAGATTTTATACAAAATGTATATTCAAATTAATACAAAATTCTTTGTTTTCTCTAGAAGAAGATTTTACGCATCTTCAGTAGAAGACATTTGAAAATAGTCTTTAAAAGGATAATTCCGACAATGAGCAATTACTCATTCCAAAAAGTGTTACTTTTCTTGTTACTCTTAAAATTTATGTTCTTTTTTCTTCCATGAAAGACATTTTTGAATAGTCTAGAAATAAGATACCTTGAACTGAGTTGAAAACATTGATTGGAAATAGCTCATTATCTGCAATTTCTCCTTATGTCCCCATGTTTTCAAAAGTTGTCATAAAAATGCATCTGCATGTGAGAAAAGGTTAGTGTGTAAGATTTATTGCAACAACAAATTACATTTTGTTAGGTGCTCCCTGCTGGTGATGGTACAGAGGTTGGTGAAAATGGTGTCACATTGAGTGGAGGCCAGAAAGCCAGAGTGGCGCTAGCTAGAGCTGTCTATCAGGTGGGTAATACAGTACTTACCATTTAGGTGTTAACTGTGTATCCGTCTGTCAGACTATTTGCTTCTACCTATAAAATCCTAATACATATGACTTTTGTAGCATCTTTATCAGAAGACTTGAAAACAGTATGAGAAAAAGGAGAAATTGTTCAGAAAGAGAAATTTCTCATTTTTAGCTCTACTGGCCAAAGGCCAGAAGAGCTTATGCCGTGGTGTGGTGTCCGTTGTCCGTGAGTCCGTCTGTAAACAATTGCTTGTAAACGCGATACAGTCTTCAGTTTCATTGAATCTCAATCAAACTTATACAGTAGTTAGATATCCATGAGAGCTTGGTTCCTTTCGCAAACCAGCCAGATCTGCCTATGCAAGACTGGATTATGGCCCTTGAAATTGTCAAAATTGCTATAATAGAGCTTGTGAACACAATAGAGGCTCCATTTACTATCTGATCTTCACCAAACCTGCACAGTAGTTGGGTATCCATGAGAGCTTGGTTCCTTTTGTAAACCAGCCAGATCCGGCCATGCAAGACTGGATTATGGCCCTTGAAATTGTCAGAATTGCTATAATAGAGCTTGTGAACGCGATAAATTCCTCAGTTTTGATTGTATCTCAATCAAACTTATACAGTAGTTAGATATCCATAAGAGCTCGGTTCCTTTTGCAAACCAGCCAGATCCGCCCATGCAAGACTGGATTATGGCCCTTGAAATTGTCAAAATTGCTATAATTGAACTTGTGAACACAATAGAGGCTCCATTTACTAACTAATCTTCACCAAACTCAGATAGTAGTTAAATATTGATGAGAGCTCGGTTCCTTTCGAAAACCAGATCTGCCCATGCAAGACTGGATTATGGCCCTTGAAATTGTCAAAATTGCTATAACACAGCTTGTGAATTTCTCCACGCTGGATGTAAAGTTGAAGGTAAAGTGCCCGGATTATAGCGGTGCGTGATAATCACTTAAGCCGTAGGATTTTCGCCCCGAATTATGACCGGTGCATGGTAAACAATAACAAAGACACCAGCGCTATACACATAACATTTTAGCGCAATAAATGGGACTATTTTTAAGTAATAGTCATTATTACTATTCGATCTTCACCATACATACATGCTCTGGATTGAAAATGACCAAAGAACCATACCAGTAGAGCATAGGCCCTCATGGGCCTCTTGTTCAACCATGTTTTCCAACATACTTCATATTTTTCAGCTTTACAATGTTTTATTTAGCTGTCTTTGACCCTTTCCCACATACAGAGGCATTTTTACACATCTTCAGCAAATGACTTGAAAACTTTATTGTTAACGAGGAATTCCATTGCAATATCTCTATTTGACACAAGGTTTACAACTGTTTTACGTGGGAAAAGGTAAATGCTTTCTTTAGTCAATTGCTACACAATCGTCAAAATTAATCATTTGGGTTAACCCTTATCCACATACAACATATCATCAGCAGACCTCTTTGAAAATATGTAACAAAAAATTATGACAATTATAAACATTGAATAGAGTTAAAAACATTGTCGCAAATTGAGTAATTGTTCTTAATGAGCAATTTCTTCTTTTGCCACAATGCTTTTTGAAAGGCTTATGCAAGTTGGTTAATCATTCTGTTGTCTGTATTACAGAATAAAGAGACTTATTTACTAGATGATCCGCTTGCAGCAGTTGATGCACATGTTGCCAAACATCTCTACCAGAAATGTATCATGGGCATATTGTGGGGGAAAACTCGAATATTGTGTACCCACCATACTAAATACCTAGTCAATGCAGATTATGTTTTACTTCTAGAGGATGGAAAAATTGTGAAATCAGGTATGTTTATTGGGAGAAAACTCAAGTTCTTGTCCTCTTGTTATTGTTTACTTAAGATGGATGGGATATTGGTTTAGCATTGTCGGTCTGTAGCCATATCTATGGCATTGTTAACCCAATTCTGCAGCAGACGACTTATTATAATTGAATGGATAACCTATGACTCAAAGTGGAAAACATTGTGGCAAAAGGAGAAATTGCTTGTTTTGAGCAATTTCTTCTTTTATCAATATGTTTTCAAAATGCTGTCTGCTGCAGAGGTGTCAAAAAGCGTCTATATGAGGGAAAGGGTTAAATGGATTGGATTAAAGCTATATGGAATTGTAAACCACCATAAGAAGATGGTTCACAGCTAGTTTCATTTTTAGCTCGACTATTTGAAGAATATGAGAGCTTTACTACTCGCCCCGGCGTCGGCGTCCGGTTAAAGTTTTAGGGCAAGTTGGCATTTTCATTCATAAGTATTTGTGCTATAGCTTTCATATTTGGAATATAGTTACACCTTTAAGCTTTCTTCACATTGAATGCTGAAGATGCTGAGTGTGACCTTCTTTTTGGGGTAAAAAACATGATTTTGGGAGGTTAAAGTTTTAGGGCAAGTTGGGATTTTCATTTTTTTTTTCATTTTTCTCAATAAGTACTCGTGTTAGGGCCTTCATATTTGGAATATAATTACATACGATACCTTTCCTCATATTTTATGCTGTAAATGCTGATTTCGACTTTCTTTTTGAGGTAAAACAGATGACTTTGGGTGGTTAAAGTTTTAGGGCAAGTTGGGATTTTCATCAATAAGCACTTGTGTTAGGGCTTTCATATTTGGAATTTAATTACATAAAATACCTTTCCTCATATTGTTAGCTGAAGATGCTGATTTGACTTTCTTTTTGAGGTAAAGAACCATGATTTTGGGTGGTTAAAGTTTTAGGGCAAGTTGGGATTTTCATTTTTTTTTAAATTTTTCTCAATAAGCACTTGTGTTAGGGCCTTCATATTTGGAATATAATTACATATAATACTTTTTCTCGTATTGTATGCTGAAGATGCTGATTTTGACTTTCTTTTTGATGTAAAAAACATGAATTTAATTACATAAAATACCTTTCCTCATATTGTTAGCTGAAGATGCTGATTTGACTTTCTTTTTGAGGTAAAAAACCATGATTTTGGGTGGTTAAAGTTTTAGGGCAAGTTGGGATTTTCATTTAATTTTTTAATTTTTCTCAATATGCACTTGTGTTAGGGCTATCAGATTTGGAATTTAATTACATATAATACCTTTCCTCATATTGTTAACTGAAGATGCTGATTTGACTTTCTTTTTGAGGTAAAAGACATGATTTTGGGTGGTTAAAGTTTTAGGGCAAGTTGGGATTTTCATTTAATTATTTAATTTTTCTCAATAAGTACTTGTGTTAGGGCTTTCATATTTGGAATATAATTACATATTATTCCTTTTTTCACATTGTATGTTGAAGATAATGGAGTGTGACCTTCTTTTTGGGGTAAAAAACATTATTTTGGTTGATTTTGAGAATTTGAGATGAATTCATTATTTTTGGTTACATTAATTTTTAATTATGATCATTCATTTATCAAATATAGTTCTTCACCATTTCAAACGGGATTTGGTGTCAAACATTTGGAAAACCTTTTTTTAAGGTTTTGCTATTTTTGGACTCAGTCAGTTTTAACATTTGCGTTTAGCTCAACGTTAAAGTTTTGATTTTAGCTCGACTAGTCGAAGAAAAATGGAACTTTACTACTCGCCCCAGTGTCGGTGTCCGGTTAATGTTTTAGAGCAAGCTGGCATTTTCATTTATAACTCTAATACCCTTCATTCAAATCAGTCTTCATACTTCACACATTTGTTAAGGACCATCACACAATTAGATTACATAACTCCATTGTATCCTAAATATGGAGTTATGGCCCTTGATTGACTTAGGAAATTTTATTTTTAAATTATATATATTTTAAAGTATGTATCTATTCAGTTGCTTTTACATATAGAGTATATATGATTTAATAGTACTTAAAGGCTATATACGGAAATAGTGCTTAAGTGAATAAGCGTTGTAAAGTCGAGCGCGCTGTCCTCCGACAGCTCTTGTAATTAGTTATTCTATCTTTAAAATTTATTGCATATACTGTGCATCATGGTTTATTTCACAATTACCTTGTGAACACATTAGAGGCCATGATTTACATCCAATCTTCATGATAGATCATCAGAACATACATCCGCATCATATCTGGGTCACATGGGATTAAAAACTAGGTCACTGTGTCAAGTTTTAGTAAATTGTTGGGAACACTCTGAAGACCACATTTTTTATCAAATCATCAAAAGGGTCATCATAACATTCATCTCCATCAAGTTCCAGTCAAGTTTGAAAATTTGGATCAAAAACTTTGTGACATGGACACATTTTAGAAAAATCTTTTGAGTACTCCACATGAATTTTCATGAAAATCATCAGAATATCCATTGTCGAGTCCCGGTAGCTCAGTCGGTAACGGCGCGTGCTGTCAATCCAGGGGTTGTGAGTTTGAATCCTGGCTCGGCCAACCTTATTTTCGACGTTTGACAAAAGTCATTGCGACATGCGTCATTCGTCTTCCACCAATGGGCTAAGTCTATGTGGAAAAGCAGCCAGTTGCTTGGGTAGATTGTTGTGTGGAGTACTGGTGTGAGAAAACCAGGAAACACATGAGTAGGTGAACTGGCCGCCGTGATATGACTGAGAATTTGTTAAAAACGGCGTTAAACCCCAATCAATCAATCAATCAGAATATTTTGGTCAATGTTAAAACAGGATCATGTGGGGTAATGTTCTAGGTCACCAGGGCAAACTTATGAAAAACATTTTGAACACATTTTTCATCCAATCCTCATGAAAATATATCATCAGAACATAAATTTTCATCAAATCTAGTTCATATTGAAACCGAGTCATTTGGGGTCATCAACTTGGTCAATCTGTTAAATTTTGGAAAAACCTTGTGAAAACTGTAGAGGCATCCCGTATAGTACACTGATTATTATACCCCCTTCGAAGAAGAGGGGGAATATAGGAGTCACTGTGTCAGGCTGTCGATTGGAAGCCATATTTTGTCCGGCCTATTTCTTACAAACCATTGGTTGGAATTCAATAACATCTTACATGAAGCTTCTATACCAAGAGGAGATTAGATATCCTAAAGGTCTTACAATTGTATGTTATTATACAGAGTTATGGCCCTTTTACTTATTAAGTTATGGTGTAGGTCAAGGTGCTGTTTTGGGGGTATTTATCATCTTCAGTGATAGTTCTAGTTAAAGTTGGCTCTTTTTTAGTAATTTGTACACATAGGTGGTCCAAGTGTTAACCCTTTCCCTCATATAGACGCTTTCTGATGCCTCTGCAGCAGACAGCTATTTGAAAACATAGTGACAAAAGAAGAAATTGCACAAAACGTGCAATTTCTCCTTTTGCCACAATGTTTTCCACTTTTAGTCATAGGTTATCCATTCAATTATAGAAATTTTCCATTTTTTAACAAAATATGTTCAAAGTCGTCTGCTGCTGAATTGTCGTATGAGGGAAAGGGTTAATTATGTTTTGTATATCTTTCTAGGTAAACCTGCAGATGTTCTCTCCTCGTTTGACGCATCAGACTTTGAGAAAGTCCAGGAAGAGTCACCTGATCTGTCCGATGATACGGAACGAGACTCAAAAAGCAACATAGAAGATGGTACTCTAACCGAAGAAGAAGAAAAAGAGACAGGAGTTGTGAAGTTTGACGTTTATAAAACCTACTGGAGAGCTGTTGGTGCATGTCTGGCATCTAGTGTTATAGTCTCGTTGTTTCTCATGCAAGGTAGGCAGAGACCTAATCTAATTCACAATTCTGTCATAACCAATTCTGTAACAGATAACTTTCAAAACACCTAGGAATACATATGGAAGATATCTAAAGATAATGGTGTAATATAGCTCCCTTAACCAAATCTGTGGAAGATAACTTTCAAAAAACCAAGGAAAATATATGAAAATTATCTAGAAGTAAGGCTATAATTATTATATATATGAATAGAGATGAAAACATGGTGGCAAAAAAGAAGAAATTGCTCATGTCTGGCATTTATTTAGTGTTCTAGTCTCGTTGTTTCTAATGCAAGGTACCGGTAGGCAGAGACCTAATGTAATAAATTAATTTGCCTTCTCAATATCTCTCATAACCAAATCTGTAGCAGATAACTTTAAACACCAAGGAATGCATATGTAAAGTATCTAAAGATAATGGTATAATTATTGAATAGATACGGAAACATTGTGGCAAAAGGAGAAATTGCTCATCATGAGCAATTCCTCCTTTAAGACCATTAAATATGTCGCATATCAAGAAATGTACAGATGTGATCAAGAATTTAGTGCCATCTTTGTTATAAAATTTACAAAAACCTTGTCACAGGATTACCTGTCTATGGAAGGTTCTCGAATTAATGATGATTCAGATTACACTGCATACTTAATTGCATAGCCTTGAAGTGATGGTAAAGTCTTTCCAGGCGTATGTAGAATACTTTTAAAATGACTTGATGCAGCACTATTTTTAAAGAAGACCAGATTATATTATTACAGGTATCTATCCTTTCCTTTATTTCGACCTATCTGTAGCAGATGAGTTTTGAAAGCATTGTAGCAAATGGATGATTTTCAATTTCTCTATTTGCCACAATGTTTTTAACTACGGTATGCTCAATTATAATAGTTCCCATTTATATAGATCTTCCGTATTTTTGCAGATGTTGTCAAATTCCTCTGCTGCAGATTTGTTTTATGTTGGAAACTGGAAAGGGTTATGTATGAAGATTAAGATGAGGAAGGGAAAGTGATTTTTACTTTGCAAGATCTTCATTTTATTCAAGTGCTGAATTTAAATCAGACAGTCTTAGCGTCATTTGCATTGTATTTATATGATGATTAAAAAATGTAATATCTGGAAAAGTAGATATGTGGATATATTGTCCTAGGAAACTGAGAAATTGAGCTCTATTTATGATTTAATGTTTTTCTCTTTTCCTGATTGGGTTTTAAAAAGTCGTCTGTGACACAAACTTCAATCATTTAATTTATCAGAAATGTTGGATATCAGTTCACCTTCTGTCTGTCTGTCCATCACATTACTCTCATATTACATCACATTGCATGTACTCACATATCGGCAGACTACACATTTGTTCTTTTGAGCACACTCGTTCTAACTAAACCCGTTTTACACAGCATCTAGGAACATCAACGACTGGTGGTTGGCATACTGGGTTTCACACTCGGAAACGCCCGGTGTAATTGTGACCAATCAAACTACAGAACTACAACAATCAGCTTTTGATAACAGGTAATAGCTTTGCAAAACCATTTCCCCATCTCACAATGAAATACAGTAACACTTCTCTTGTTAACTCTTTGCCACATACAGATGTAATTTATGTATCAGCAGCAGACTATTTTTGAAATCATCTTGGTAAAAGGAGACATTTCTCATGATGAGCCAGTTATTCTTTTGCCACGATATTTTCAATTTGATTGTATAATTATAATAAGATTTATAGTGATAGTTCATAAATTTGTCTAGTTGTTTTCAATGTTTGAAGATTTGTTGTATATAAAATGGGTTGATGATGCTGTTTATTTAAGGGTTATTATGTATGTTTTGTTGCATTTATAAGAGTGTAACAATCAATTGTCTTCATATTGGACTCTTCCTCCTGCGCAATTGTTGTCCCCCAAAACATGAGACAGTTCCATAACCTTACTTGATATGGTATTTTAACCCTTTCCCTTCTATAGAAGCTTTCTGACGCATCTGCAGCAGACGACTTTTGAAAACACTGTGACAAAAGGAGAAATTGCTTAAAACAAGCAATTTCTCCTCTTGCCACAGTGTTTTCAACTTTATTCAATTATTATACTCTCATTTATAGATTTCATGGTTTTTGCATGATTGTTTTCAAAGTCGTCTGCTGCAGATTTCTTGTATGGGGGAAAGGGTTAAACCCTTCCAAATTGGAAACATCAGCAATATGTGGGGTGTTCAAGAAAAATATTAAAGAATCTGCATCGTTTATCCAATATGTTTGAACTTTCAATATGAAATGTATTTGCCAATATCTGGGACATTTTCTTCATAATTAAATATTTCTTGTTAATGCTCTCCCACGTGCAGATGCACTCTGACACATCTGCAGCATACAGGGTTTGAAATAATCATAACGAGCAATTTTCTTTTTGCCCAAATGTTTTCATCTTTAACCCTTTCCTACATAAAGACACTTTCTGATGCTTCTGTAGCAGACGACTTTTGACGACTTTTGAAAAGCAATTTTTTTTCTTTTGCCACAATGTTTTTAACTCTTTTCAGTAATTATACTTACATTTATAGAGCTTTTCTGTGTGTTTACGAAGTCGTCTGCTGCAGATTTGTTGTATGTGGGAAATTGGAGATTAACCATATTTTTGCCAAGATGCTTTCAAAGTAGTCTGCTGCTGAATTGTTGATTGTGGGAAAGGGCAATCAATCCTTTGTTATATTTAGTTTCAGGTTTGTACAGAATGGTTCCCTGTCTAATATGACAACGGCAGGAGACAGTGTGATGTTTTATCTAACTGTTTATGGATGTTTAGCTGGTGCTAATTCTATATTTACTCTGTTTCGGGCCTTCCTGTTTGCATATGGGGGTATCTGTGCTGCACAAACTGTACATGAAAGATTACTCAACAATATTTTGAAGGTGGGTTCCCTTTTTGCCCTTTATTTATTGTCCCCCGCTTTTAGCGAAAGCTGGGGACTATTATTTCTCATTCGTCAGTCAGTCAGTCCGTCCGTCAGTCCGTCAGTCCGTCCGTCAGTCACGCTGTCACAAAAACTTTAACCTTGGTCATAACTTCTGAACCGTAATAGGTACTGCTTTCATATTTCACATGTGTATTCCTTGTGACAACCCCTTTCCATCAATACCAATTTTTTTGACCTTGTGACCTTGACCCTGGCGGGGACCATGATTCTCTGAATTTGTTTGTTTATAATTAAAAGCCATTTTAAGATGACCTTTAACATGTTTTAGTTAGCATTTATACCATGTGACTTGCTTTGACTTCATTGCTAGATAATAAAAATAATATAAAGGCCTTTTCTGGCCATTTGTGGGTCTTAATGTATCGGCACACAGGGAATACTCAGGTGAGCCTGTGTGCATATGCAATTACACCAGTCTTCACTATCCACCTATTTGCAATAAGACCCCCTATTTCAAGACACAGCTGACAGCCCATATATTTAATCATTCCATATGACATTTGAACTGCCCTTCTTAAACCTTTTCCCGTAATACAAAAAAATTGCTGCAGACGACTTTGAAAACCTTAAGGTAAAAGTATGGACATTTTCTGATTATAAAAGTTTAACTGTTGAAAAGAATTGAAATCATTGTGGCAAAAGTAGAAATTGCTCTTTATGAGCATTTCCTCATTGTGCCACGATGTTTTCAAACGTCAACTGCTGCAGGTGCATTTGAATGTGTCTGCATGTGGGAAAGGGTTCAAATATTGGAATTATGAGTTTTATTGGCCAGATTGCTCTAGCAATTCCAGTCTATAGATTGGCGATGTCCGTCTGTCTGTCTGTCTGTCCGTCAACATTTTGGTTAAAGTTTCAGGTTGAGGCAAAATCTCAGCACTGGAAAGGGTTACAAACTTGTAACTTTGCTTGAAGGTAACCAGTAACAAGTTCTATTGATTTCTATGGTTACTTTGACCTTGACCTTGGTTTGTCTATTTTCAAGGTCAAATTGCCGACAATCCGGCCTTACCGTCTTCAGCGGTTTCTTGTTATATATACTGCATGTAAAACTTCCCTCACTAACCCCATGAGCTACTTGCCCAAAACAAATTTGAT
This sequence comes from Serripes groenlandicus, assembly GCA_031761405.1. Taxonomy (NCBI): domain Eukaryota; kingdom Metazoa; phylum Mollusca; class Bivalvia; order Cardiida; family Cardiidae; genus Serripes; species Serripes groenlandicus. The sequence goes on along the minus strand of JASEVX010000001.1, from coordinate 46,787,267 downwards.
TTACCAGGGGCAATAATGAAAGTGATTAACTGATCAGTGACAACAATAGCCATTCAAATAAGGGCTGCAAAGAAGAAGAAACAACAAATTCAAGGGATTTTACTGGCAAGATTGTATTTTGACCCTACCCCGAAAATATACTTTTTGCTAGAAGAAAACGTTCTGACAGCATGAGCCATTTCTTCTATTGTCACAAAGTTTTTTAAAATTCTTTTGATGCAGAAGTGTCAAAATGGAGCTGTATGAGGGAAAGGGTTAATTTATCTAAACATAAAACAGTTGATTTGTTCATCTATTTTTCAGGCACCGATAACGTTTTTTGATTCAACACCTATAGGTCGTATCGTAAACAGATTTTCTTCAGATGTATATGCTATAGATGACTCCTTGCCATTTATTATGAACATATTCCTTGCTCAGGTGTTTGGCATACTTGGAACTATTGCTATCACCTGTTACGGATTACCGTGGTTCGCTGTTCTCCTTATTCCTTTGGGACTCTTATATTATAAAATCCAGGTAAGCTTTTATAACTCTTTCCCACAGGAGACACCTTTTTGAAAACATTGTGGTAAATGGAGAAATTGCTTGACTAAACTCATCTCTGCTCCAAAATATCTTTTTAGCTTGTCTGTCTATCAAAGAACAAAGTCAGGGTATTGTACTACCCTTGGCGTTGTCGTCAGCATTGTCACATAACTCATAACTCAAAAATCTTGTGAAACTTGATACACATGTTCCTAGGAAAATTATGCATGTCTATACCAAGTCACATAACTATTGGTTTAAAATTATACAGTTATGCCACTTCGTCGACTTAAAAAAAAACAGACACTCGGTAGCGTTTGCTTGTGGTGCTTTTGTGTATTACTCTGCTTAACCATATGTATATATCCATAGTGTAAACCAATTAACTAAGTATGATCTATTTACACAATTGTACTTTTACAAGTTTCCTTTCCTTACAAGATGCAGACAGATGCGAGTTTTCATGTTTGGGTGAACAAGCACTTTTAGTTCACATATATGTCAGAGTCGTACTTCAACTCTTAACCCTTTCCCACATACAACAAATCTGCAGCAGACAAATAAAATTGAAAACATTGTGGCAAAAGATGAAATTGCATGTTTTAAGCAATTTCTCCTTATGTCACCAATTCATCTGCTGCAGAGTTATCAAAAAGCGTCTATTTGTAGGAAAGGGTAAAAGATATAATAAGATTGTTTTCAAAGATAATTCTGAATATATAATGTAAAACATGAATATGATTATATTTTTTCAGAATTATTATCGCCATACATCCAGAGAAGTCAAGCGCATATCCAGTGTTACCTTATCTCCAATTTATGCACACTTCTCTGAAACCATAACTGGAATGACAACAATTAGAGCTATGAGGGAACAAAACAGGTACATTGTTTAACCTTTTATCACATAAAACAAATCTGAAACAGACAAGCTAAGATTTGAAAACTCTCTATAATTGAAATTATAATTATTGAATAGAGTTGTGGCAAAAGGAGAAATTGTGTAGTCATAGCTTTTCTTGTTAATTAGGCTGTTTGAACAACTTACCTCGTCTGTACTAGTACTGAGTACCCATTTGAAATTATTTTGGTAAAATTGTCTCTATTTCACACCTAACCTAGCAAGTGATTATTATAACATATTCTGCCATTGAGTGTGCCTTCGACCCCTGTGATGGCAAAGTATCACCGTTTACACTTTCTGACAAAGTCGATGTCACAAATTCATGAATAAGTGAATTAACCCTTTCCCACATACAACAAATCTGCAGCAGACGACTTTGAACATATTATGTCAACAAATAGAATCTCTATAATTGAGAATGGATAACCTATGATTTAAAGTTGAAAACATTGTGGCAAAAGGAGGAATTGCTCGTATTGAGCAATTTCTTCTTATGTCTCTATGTTTTCAAAAAGCTGTCTGCTGCAGAGGTGTCAGAAAGCATCTTTATAAGGGAAAGGGTTAAAAAGAAGAAGCTTATTTTTGCCAAAAATCACAAAATTTTGACCTTGCAAATTCAAAGTGTTTTACAGTCCTTAGATATTTTCAAAGCAGAAAGCAGAAATTATCATATCAGGTAAATGGTTTATGCTTGATAAATCAGCCATCTTAGGTACTTTATTAAAGTTGCCATGACAGAAATTTGAGTCTAGTAACAACTAGGGATAGCAGTCTTTGGGTCCAAGGTTGAACCCCGACTTGGCCACTCATTCTTTGCATTAATTGGCAAGAGTTATTTGACTTCCATTTTTGGACTAATTAGTCTATTTGGGAAAGTCTTAAATAAAAGTACAGTTCAAAACATTGTGGCAGAAAGGAGAAATCACTCATAATGAGGAAAAAGGTTAAATAAGTATTTCTAGCAGTCATTTTCTATATTTCAGATTTCAGGCGGAAAACCTGAACAGACTAGATATGAACCAGAGAGCTCAGTTTGCCGCCCAGGCTGTGGCATGCTGGCTATCATTCCGTCTGCAAATGTTAGGGGTTGCCATGGTTACTGGCATTGCATTTATTGCTGTTTTAGAGCATCATTTCCAAACTGTCAACCCAGGTATAGATTTATTTCAGTCATAATGGTACTTGTACTTTACTGTGTATTACTTAATCCTTTCCCTCATATAGACGCTTTCTAATGCCTCTGCAGCAGACGACTTTTGAAAATATTGTGATTGATTGATTGATTTGGGTTTAATGCCATTTTTAACAATTTCTCAGTTATATCACGGTGGCCAGTTCACCTACTCATGCATTTCCTGGTTTTCTCACACCAGTATTCCACACAACAATCTTCCCAAGCAACTGGCTGCTTTTCCACATAGACTTAGCCCTTTGGTGGAAGACGCATGACGCATATTGCATTTACTTTTGTCAATCGTCGGAAAGAAAATTGGCCGAGCCGGGATTCAAACTCACAACCCCTGGATTGACAGCCCGCGTCGCTACCGACTGAGCTACCGGGGCTTGGCTCAAAACTAGCAATTTCTCCATTTGTTTTCAATGCATTTATAGAGATTTTTCATGTGTTTGCATAGATGTTTTCGAAGTTGTCTGCTGCAGATTTGTTGTATGTGGGAAAGGGATAGGCAAATGAGCTAGAAATTAATGTCACATTTTCGTGACACATGAGGATGGCTTTTCCACTGTTTGTCCATCACGGTCACCCTTTGACTGATTCACAGGTTGTATGTGCCTTTCTTGGAATACTTTTTTTAGGCTTTTTAAAACTTTCTGCTGCAGATGTGTCAAAATGTAACTGCATGTTGGTTAGGGTTAATTATCTCTTGCTGTGTTTCAGGTTTTGAAGGTCTGGCAATTTTTTATAGTCACTCAATGTAACACAAATATCACCTGTGTAGAGTAAGAGTGTCCACCTCAGGTTGTGGGTTCGCTTTTGGTTGGGTCATACCAAAGACTAAAAGTAATGGTTTTCCCTCCCTGGTGCTCAGGATTGTGGGGTTATCAAAATGACTGACTCGCTGGTGTCAGGATCAATGGACCAGTCTTACTCGAAACTTACCCAGAAAACTTGGTGATAAAATTGAAATTTTTTGAAAGCATATTGAAACAACATACAAACGAACTCAATGTCTCAATGTCTGAGTGAAACTATTCTTATAGAACTGACAATGTATGTTTTGGGGATGAAAGAATGATACATCTTTTATCTAAGGCTCCGTTAGCCCTTTCCCACTAACATCAAATCTGCAGCATATGACTTTAACCCTTTCCCTCATATAGACGCTTTCTGACGCCTCTGCAGCAGACAGCTTTTTGAAAACATAGTGACAAAAGAAGAAATTGCACAAAACGTGCAATTTCTCCTTTTGCCACAATGTTTTCCAGTTTTTGTCATAGGTTATCCATTCAATTATGGAGATTTTCTATGTTTTGACAAAATATGTTCAAAGTCGTCTGCTGCAGAATTGTCGTATGAGGGAAAGGGTTAAATTAAAAATATCTCTGCAAAAAATCTATGAATAGAAATATAATTATATAATAGAGTTGAAAAAGATGTGGCAAAAGTAGAAATTGCTCATGATGATTTTGCCTTTAAGTGCAATGTTTTTAAAAGTCATCAGCATCTGTAGTTTGGAAAGGATAGATTATTTCTTGCTCTGTTTCAGGTTTAGTTGGTCTGGCCATTTCCTATGCTCTCTCAGTGACCAATCTCCTCAGTGGTGTAGTGAGCTCATTTGCAGAGACAGAGAAACAGATGGTCAGTGTTGAGCGAGCACAGCAGTACATAGAAAATGTCCCTAATGAAGCTGAGGAAGGGACCTTACTGGTAATTGGTTTATCCATTACCCACACGCAATAAATCTGCAAGCAGACTACTTTGAAATGATCAAGTTTTAAATATAGAAAATCTCTTAAAATTATTGTACAATTTTTTAATATACCGGTAGTTGAAATTATTGTGGCAAATGGAGAAATTGCTCATAATGAGCAATTTTTCCTTTTGCCACAATGATTTCAAAAGTCGTCTGTTGCAGATGCATCAGAAGGGGTTTATATGTGGAAAAGGGTTAAACTTTTTGTCTTGAATAGTTTTACTCCATTTGAGCCCAACATAGTAAAAGGAACAAGTTGGCATTTCTACACAGTGTAGATTCAGATCAACCTGTACATCTACCATGTCTTATCAGATTCTACACAAGTTGACACAATCTTCTTACAAGTGTATCTTAGATATATGTGAAGAATGTAGAACTTAATCAGACTGCCAATGCATAGGCTGATCTGGATCTGTACAGTTCACAAAAGCTAACTTGTACATTTTGTATCAACAGACTCATTAATCGGATTTCTGAAAGATCCAGTAGAGGCTTAACTTTTGGGAAAGAAAGATTTAACTAGTTCATCATTGTTATAAATGGTCGATCATATGTTCATATCCCATCCTTTTTTAGTAGATGAAAAACCTTTATTTTGAAAGCTTAAGAACCAAAGGGAGATGTTACCTGCTTGTTCAGATTTGACTTTTTGGACGGAGTTTGATATTTTAAAACCCATATTTTGGGTTTACATTGGATTTACCTATTTTCTTGTTTTTCCGGATTTTCTTTTCTATGTTCGTATCAAAAGTATTGGTCAAACAATGACAAATTTATTAATACACTGTATTTCAGGTGATCTGCTCTTTTATTTTAAATCATGGGGGAAAAAGATTTAGTCCCTGTCTTGTTCAAAAATTAAGAAACAGTTAATTATTACAGACGTGTACTTGAATAATACAAAGATAATGATGTATTACTTGTTGGTAATATTTTTAAGCCTCCACCATATTGGCCAATTCAAGGATCTATTGTATTCCGACATGTCAAGCTGAAATACAGACACAACTTGCCTGATGCCCTTAACAAAGTATCTTTTGAGGTGGAACCAGCTGAAAAAGTGGGCATTGTGGGAAGGACTGGATCTGGGAAATCAAGTCTATTTTTAGCCCTATTTAGGATGATTGAGATTTACAAAGGAAACATTTTTGTGGATGGAATTGATCTCATTCATTTAGATCTGAAAGATATACGGTAATTCTCTTGCTTTCTCATCTAACCTGTTCCCCAAATGCAGAAGCATCTAGAGCCAATGACTTTTGAAAACGTTGTTGCAAAAGGAGAAATTGCTCAAAATGACACACTGTTTTTTTAACATTAATTAATATGAATACTTCTATAGGGAGATACGCTTTTTCCGTTACAGTATTTTTTCAAGAGATATGACCCTTTGGGAAATGCAATGCTCAAATTTAAGATTCATTTAACCCATTTGATATACGCCCACTTTCTGATGTAACAACAGCAGACAACATTTGAAAACAAGAATGGTTAAAGGAGAAATTGCCCATAATAAACAATTTCTCCATTTGTCACAATTTTCAACGTTTTCAATAATTGCTCTTTCTTTTATAGACTTTCCATTATTTTGGCTAGATGTTTTAAAAATTGTCTGCTACAGATTTGGTGTATGTGGTAAAGTGTTAAAAAGATTAATTCACTAGATACATATTTTACACAGCTCTCGATTTGCCATCATACCACAAGACCCCTTTCTGTTCAGTGGAAGTGTGAGAGAGAATCTAGACCCCACACAAAGTTACACAGATCATGAGGTGTGGACAGTGTTGGACAAATGTCATCTGAGGGAGCCTATACAAAGACTGGGCGGATTGACAGGGGACGTTGGGGAGAGGGGACATAACTTCTCGGTAGGACAGAAACAACTCGTCTGCCTTGCAAGAGCTTTATTGACTAGAGCTAAGGTAAGCATAATATCCATTAGCTGTTTCCCAAATGAAGACATATTCCAATGCATCTACTACAGACAACTTTTGAAAACATTTCGGTTAAAGGAGAAATTGCTTATAATGAGTAATTTCTCCTTTTTATGTCTCCCCTTCTCCGAAAGGGGGGACATGCTGTATTTGTAGTTATTCTTATTATATCCCCAAAACAGAGTTTGGGGATATATTGTTTTTGCACCGTTTCTTATTATTATTACGATTCCCCAACAGAGTTGGGAATCGTATTGTTTTTCTATTGTTTTTTATTATTATTATTCTCTTTCAGCTATCCAAATTTTTGTCCAGAGCAATACTCATAAACTACTTGATGGAATTGATCGAAACTTGCAACATAGATATATGGCAATGTGAACTTGTGTAGTTTTCAAGAATAATAACTCTGAGCCACTTTTTTGCAAAGTTATCTCCCCTTTTTCAATATTTTAATCAATTTTTGTCAGAGCGATATCTTGTGAACGAATGGTCAGATATTATTGAAACTTGGAACATAGATAGATGGCACTGTGCAGATGTACAACATGCAAGAATTATAACTCTGGGCCACTTTTTTGCAAAGTTATCTCCCCTTTTTCATTTTTTTAATAATTGGGTGATTTGAACTTGTATAACTCGATAACGAAAAGACATAGAGACTTGAAACTTAGTACGAATGTTCCCAATCAAGTGACCTACTTTCTCATGTGTATTTGAGCTTGACCGAATACTCGTTTCTGATTGGTCGATTTTTCGGACTTGTATAACTCGAAACTGACTAGTGATAGAGACTTGAAACTTAGTACATGTCATTCTAATCAAGTAGTACTACTTTCTCAAGTGTATTAGCGCATGACCGAATACTCGTTTCTGATTGGTCGATTTTTCTGACTTGTATAACTCAAAAACGACAAGTGATAGAGACTTGAAACTTAGTACATGTGTTTCTAATCAAGTAGTACTACTTTCTCAAGTGAATTAGCGCATGACCGAATACTCGTTTCTGATTGGTCGATTTTTCGGACATGTATAACTCAAAAACGACAAGTGATAGAGACTTGAAACTTAGTACAAGTGTTCCCAATCAAGTGATACTACTTTCTCATGTGTATTTGCGCATGACCGAATACTCGCTTCTGATTGGTCGATTTTTCGGACTTGTATAACTCAAAAACGACAAGTGATCGAGACTTGAAACTTAGTACATGTGTTTCTAATCAAGTAGTACTACTTTCTCAAGTGTATTAGTGCATGACCGAATACTCGTGTCTGTTATCTCCCCTTGTTAAATAAAATGGCAAGGGAATCGTTCGTAACTGTTACTACAGTTACAATCTCTAGTTATTATTATTATTATTTTTTTTTTTTTTCTTATTTTTCTTTCCATTTACCTTTGTCCGGAGTTTTTCTCGGAGATGCTTCAACGGATCTTAATGAAACTTTGCACAAACATAGGCCACCACTCGCAGATGTGCATGTGTGTTTCAGAATTTTTAAAATGGTCGCCATTTCAAAATGGCAGCCGACGGGGCGAAACCTAAAAAACCGCAAAGTGCTCCGATTTCGATGAAATTTGGTTTAAAGGTAGATATAGATGTTGCGAGTTCGAATCCGGTATCGAAATTTTATTCTTGCATGCGGCTTTCAATATGGCCGCCAAAAAGGCGTGAAACTTAAAATGTTGTCTGATTTCATCGCAATTTGATTTAAAAAATAGATTTTCATGTGGCGACTTCATATCCGGAATCGAAATTTTATCCCGCGTCGGCCATTTTTTATTCAAAATGGCCGCCAAAACATAAAAATGCTCCGATTTCGATGAAATTTGGTTTTCGAGTAGATATAGGTGTGGCGAGTTCATTTCCGATATTGAAATTTTATCCCGCGGTGGCCATTTTTTTATTCAAAATGGCCGCCAAAACTTAAAAATGCTCCGATTTTGATGAAATTTGGTTTTCAAGTAGATATAGTTGTGGCGAGTTCATTTTCGGTATCGAAAATTTATCCCCCGTGGCGGCCATTTTTTATTCAAAATGGCCGCCAAAACTTAAAACTTCTCTGATTTTGATGAAATATGGTTTTAAAGTAGATATAGGTGTGGCGAGTTCATTTCCGTTATTGAAATATTATCCCGCGGTCGCCATTTTTTATTCAAAATGGCCGCTAAAACTTAAAAATGCTCCGATTTCGATGAAATTTGGTTTTCAAGTAGATATAGTTGTGGCGAGTTCATTTTTGGTATCGAAAATTTATCCCCGCGGCGGCCATTTTTTATTCAAAATGGCCGCCAAAACTTAAAACTTATTCGATTTTGATGAAATTTACTTTTCAAGTATCTGAAATTTTATTGTCGCCCGCCACTTTCAAAATGGCCGCCCGAAAACTAAAAATGCTCTGATTTCGATGAAATTTGGTTTTCAAGTAAATATAGGTGTGTCGAGTTCATTCCCGGTATCGAAATTTTATCCCGTGGCGACAATTTGCCGGTTTTGGGGATATATGTGACTTGCTTGCAATCACAATCAGTACTTGTTCTTATTATTATTATTCTTCTTCTTCTTCTTAACTTTTGTTTGTCCAGAGCAGAACTCGGAAACTACTTGAAGTAATTGATTGAAACTTGGAACATAGATAGATGGCAATGTGAAGTTGTGCACCTTGCAAGAATTATAACTCTGGGCCACTTTGTTGCAAAGTTATCTGCCCTTGTTCAATATTTTAATAGTGTAAACTTTGTCCAGAGCAGAACTCAGAAACTACTTGAAGGAATTTATTGAAACTTGGAATATAGATAGATGGCAATGTGAAGTTGTGCACCTTGCAATAATTATGAGTTATCTCCCCCTTGTTCAATATTTTAATAGTGTAAACTTTGTCCAGAGCAGAACTCAGAAACTAATTGAAGGAATTTATTGAAACTTGAAACATAGATAGATGGCAATGTGAAGTTGTGCACCTTGCAATAATTATGAGTTATCTCCCCCTTGTTCAATATTTTAATAGTGTAAACTTTGTCCAGAGTAGAACTCAGAAACTACTTGAAGGAATTTATTGAAACTTGGAATTTAGATAGATGGCAATGTGAAGTTGTGCACCTTGCAATAATTATGATTTATCTCCCCTTGTTCAATATTTTAATAGTGTAAACTTTCTCCAGAGCAGAACTAAGAAAGTACTTAAAGGAATTTATTGAAACTTGGAATATAGATAGATGGCAATGTGAAGTTGTGCACCTTGCAAGAATTATAACTCTGGGCTACTTCGTTGCAAAGTTATCTCCCCTTGTTCAATATTTTAATAGTCATTGACAAACTGCAATGGGGAGACATATGTTTTTTCATAAAAACAACCTTTCTAGTTGCACAATGTTTTGAACTCAAGAATTTAAATTTCAATTACAGACAATGTTCATAGCTTTGCTTAGAAAACAATAGAACAGTGACAATGTGAGAAATTGCTCGTAATGTTTTCAATTCTATGCAATAACTAAACTTTCTTTCCACACTTTTACTTAGACAATTTCAATGTCTTAGCTGCAGATTTGTTGTAAGATAGACAGGGTAATCCATTGTTGTTGTCTAGTTTGAAAACGTTTAAGTTAATAAATAAAACATTTGAAAAGATGGGTTTTTTTCAAACAGAGTTGAAAACATTAAGGAAAATGTTGTTTGCTGTAGAATTGTCAATTGTAAACTGTATTGGGAATTGGGATAGACATTCTTGAAAATTGTTGTAGTCACAAGTAGAGTGAGCCAGTATGCAGTCTGATGCAAACTCAATGATTTAACAGTTTTGTAGGTTGGATTTTCTAATGGCAATGATTTCAGAGCTCTAAATCAGGGAATACATTGCATGTAATTATATGATCAGCTTCTAGTGATTTGGTGTGTGAACCCTTTTCGACACTGATGTATGCAGCATTTCAAAGATTTCTGCAAAAGAAGAAATTAGTCACAATAAGCAATTACTCTTAAATTATTTCAATTATCTTTAATACTTATACTTTTTGCTTTCAGAGAATTTCCATTTTTTTGCAAAGATGTTTTCAAAGTTTTCTGCTTCATGCTTGCTGTATGTGGGAAGTGTTTTGCATCTGTGTGCAGTTAAGACTGGGTTAATTATTTTTAGAACCTACAACATGGGGGTTTAACTGTTGTTTACTCCTCCTTAATCCATTACTTCACACTGACGACATTTAACCCCGCTGATGCAGACGACTTATGAAAACATTGCAATAAAAGGTGAAATTGCTCAAAACAAGCAACTTCACCTTTAATTGCAATATTTTCAACTGTTTGGCAAAAAGATTCCAGATTTTTCAACTTGTTCATCTGTTGATTGTAAAGAAGACAACAAGTGAAATATCATGTGAAGTAATGGGTTAACAGAGAGCTCTAGATAAGGGGCATTTTTCATGTTCTAAAATCCTTATTTGGTTTCAAACCCTATGTTGTGGGTACTCAAAAGAATCGTCTCAGTGAGACGATTCTTTTGAGTACCCACAACATAGGATTTGGTTGAGTATTAAGAGAAATATTGTGGGGAAAAGACCTGTTCACTCGCTCTTATCTAGTCCTCTTGGTTAGTCTTGCTTCTTTATTCCTTTCTCCAGATTATCTGTATTGATGAGGCGACAGCAAGTGTTGACATGGAGACCGACATGTTGATCCAGCAGACCATAAGAACCGAATTTGTGGACAGCACGGTGCTCACTATTGCACACCGAATTAACACGATCATGGACTCCGACAGGGTGCTTGTCATGGGTGAGGGGCGTGTCGTAGAGTTTGGACCCCCAGGGAGATTGTTGCAGAACCCAGATTCTATATTTTATGGGTTGGTAAATGGGACATAAAGTTTTTATACATTATCATTTATACTCTATTAGATATAGCACATTTTAGGGGGTTTAACCATCCATTCTTAATAAGAAATTCTGAATTGAAAGGCGGCATCTGAGAAAGGAAAATGCAGGATATTTAGCTCTTTGCCACATTTAGACACAATGTGACGTAACTATAACTGATGACTTCTGAAAACATTGTAACAAAACGAGAAATGAGCAAATCTCTCATTTTGCCACAATGTTTCTATTTATTAAACAAAACAAATCACCAAGGATATGTATGGTAAATTTACACTTGGAAAACTATTTGATGATGACAAATATGGTAAAGAGAGATCAACTATTAAAGGTTTGAAATTAATAAATAAGGTTGATATTTACTCGCAAATTAAGTGTTTATGTCACCTTTCTGTAAAACAGCGTGGCATATCAGTTACAACTGTACTCATTCATCTGTTTATCTGGCTGTTTGTCATGTTTTGACTTTGATATTAGATATTTGTTAGATATTTTTTTATTGACAGGTTACACATAATTATGTTCCTTGGAACACTTGTTTTTAATGAAAGCAATTAACATGAAGGCTGACATACATGTATGTACTTCATGATCTGTCAGGCTTCATGTTCATTGCCTTCAAGAGTGACACAACGAGTGACCTTTGTAATATCCTGAACAAGGCCTAGTGCTAAAATATGGAATAACATTCTTATATTTATTCATATTTAATACCCTTTGGAATAGAACTATCAAATAGATTGTGTTATCTTATAGCTAATTAATTAACCCTTTCCAATATATAGAGGCTTTCTAAGGCCCCTGCAGCAGACGAATATTTGAAAACATTGTGACAAAATGAGCAATTTCTCCTTTTGCCTCAATGTTTTCAACCTTTTTCGGTAATTATACATTCATTTAAAGATATTTTCTGTGTTTTTGATTAGATGCTTCTAAAGTTGTCTTCTGCTGATTTGCTGTATGTGGGAAAGGGTTAATTTTGCATGACCATGACGCTGATTCTCTGATTCACTGACCCTCCCTCCCCACACACACAAAACACACTCACACTTGTTGAATTATGTTTATCTTGTAGCTAAAATTGGTTCTAACCGTCAAAGGGTTAACTGACTTTCTCACTTTACTTGTTTAGCTATTTGTTTTACTTTTATCTGTGAAGGTATATGTTATCAATCAATCATGTGTTGTGATTATTTATTTTGTTTTATTTAGTTTTTCTATGTATTTGTTATTAACTTGAGCCGTTCCATTTGAAAACCAACATGATGGTATCTGCGTAATGTATTAACCCAAATCAGCCTGCGCAGGCTTATCTGGGTCGACACATTCCGTCTTAGTGGGATAGAGGTATAGAGTAATGATTCCTGAAACAGAAAATCAACAAGAGGCGAAACGTGTCTGTCCGGGTAAGCCTGCGCGGCATGCTTAAGCAGATCCGGATCGATACTTTACGCAGAGTTTCTTGTGGAACGGCTGACTTGTATGTACTATTTATTCATTATTTCAGTCATTTCTACCAGTATTAGCCCTTTTGATGCCTTTGTAGGGGACAGATTCTATAAGCGTTTCGATATAGGTGAAAATGCTCAAGATTAGCAATTTCTCACCAAAGGAGCCACCAAATCAAATCAGTTTGTAAACTTTTTAATTCAGTAGATCTTCCAGACTTTTTATGGTTGGTACATTCTAGTGTCCAGAATGATTCTGTAACTTATTAGGTAAGGACACGTTAGTAGAAAAATGGGGGAAATCTCAATATTTATTACTTTCCAATAAAATCCTAAGAAATATCAGTCACTCTTATAACATAACTTTAAATTAGAAGACACAAAGCATTGACTAAATGAATAGTTTATAAATATTTTACAATACGGAATCACAAAAATGGAATGTTTGTTCCTTTTTAGCTCGTCTGTTTTTCGAAGAAATAAAGTCGGGCTACTGTGATACCTACCCTTTGCGTCTGGGTCGTCGCAAAATTTAAGACTTACCTCATATTCAAAAAAACATTCAATATTTTCAAATGAAACTTGGAACACATGCTTCTAGGAACAAAACGCATGGCTATTTGAAGTCACATAACCCTTTGACTAAGAAAAAAAACAGACTAGCGTTGGATTTTGCTCTGCAGCACTCTTGTAATTTTATTGCCACAGAAAACAAATAAATATTCTCTATTTTTTTATCAATTTCGACTCCGACTACATTGTTTTTATAAATTGGTCAACTGCTGATGCATCACAAGTCACTATAACTAGAAAAATGATTATAGGGTTAAATTGTTGAATGAAAGCAGGAGCTTTAAATGTAGGATATATATAAAGCTTAGACTAATTATCGCACGAGTCATGGCACTATGAAAGTGATCCTTCAATTTTTTGCAGTGAATAACAATTATGATTTGGTTTTATTTGAAAAAGCAGTATTTGTACCACTAAATGCAAATTAGGGATTATGATTAGCATGTGCAGTCTGAACATGATCTTTAAATATGTGGCAGATGACTATATAATAATATTCATGCAAAAATATGGTAGATCTCTAAATGAAAGTATAGCTAAAGATATATCAAGGGATATACATTATCAATTCCATCCATAGGACCCTGTACAGGGTGACATTGCCGGCTGCTATTTGTCTCTTATTCATGATTGTGTTGAAATTGGTCATTAAAATTGCCTGCTGTAGATGTGTCATAATGTGTCCATGTTTTTATACATTGCCGGTGGCGGTCGTATATTGGCGTCATCTTCTCCGTCTGTTCGTCCATCTGTCCGTCCGTACGTCCATTTCTTGTGAACGCAACTCCTCCTACGTTTCTGACCGTATCTTTTTTAAACTTGGTCAATGTCATAACTATAATGGGTAGATGTGCATAAAGCAGCGATTTTCCGGTTCATTGATATTTGCAAGATTTATGTCCCTTGTAACTTAGTCTCTGTAGCTGATTGATATTGCAGCCTTGTGAACGCAACTCCTCCTATGTTTCTGACTGAATCTTTTCAAAACTTGGTCAATGTCATTACTATAAAGGGTAGATGTGCATGAAGCGGGGATTTTCCAGTTCATTGATTTTTGCAAGATTTTTGTCCCTTGAAACTTAGTCTCTGTAGCTGATTGATATTGCAGCTTTGTGAACGCAACTCTTCCTATGTTTCTGACCGAATCTTTTCAAAACTTGGTCAATGTCATGACTATAATGGGTAGATGTGCATGAAGCGGCGATTTTCCGGTTCATTGATTTTTGCAAGATTTATGTCCCTTGTAACTTAGTCTCTGTAGCCGATTGATATAATAATAATAATAATAATACTTTATTTAATGAGGGTAACACAGTTAGTTACACTAATCTTCCCTGTGGCCCTCAACAATCATACAATGAACATGAAATGTTTAATTACATGTACATCAAGATATTGCAGCCTTGTGAACGCAACTCTTCCTATGTTTCTGACCGAATCCTTTCAAAACTTGGTCAATGTCATAACTAATGGGTAGATGTGCATGAAGCGGCGATTTTCCGATTCATTGATTTTTGCAAGATTTATGTCCCTTGTAACTTAGTTTCTGTAGCTGATTGATATTGCGGCTTGTGAACTCAACTCTTCCTACGTTTCTGACTGAATCTTTTCAAAACTTGGTCAATATCATTACTATAATGGGTAGATGTGCATGAAGCGGGGATTTTCCGGTTCAGCGATTTTTGCAATAGTTATGCCTTTCGAAACTTGGTCTCTATAGCATATTCACTTGAGAATGCAACTCAAGTTTCCAAACAGGTAGAAGTGCATAAAGCAGGGATTATCTGGTAGAGTGATTTTTGCAAGAGTTATGCTCAGAAGGAAAAAAGGATACATATCGACACTGCCATTTGACCTACTTTCATATCGGAAGCCTCTATAGGGTTCTATCTCTGTTTATATGTATCCTATTTTCTGCCTGACTGAAATAATTTGTTGAATGGGACATTAAGCTCCAACAATCCAATCCAATACTTTGTTTGCTGTTTCTTTTCCATTAAATGATTGTTTTACCATAATGGTAGTTTTGAGATTTTTTTTTCATGAAATTACCATTTTTCGGTTCGGCCATTTTGATAGAGATTCCAATGGTAGTTTTGTGATACATGTTAAAAGCAATACTTAAAAGGACCAATCTTGATCTTTATATTTTTTGGCGGCACTGGCACTCTTGTTATCCATTATCAAGGCCAGTTCTCTCAAAATAATTTTGCTCATTTTAATCCATTCCAACATGCAGACGCATCTACAGCAGACGATTTTTGAAAACATTGTTGCTAAAAGAGAAATTGCACATAATGTGAAATTTCTCCTTTAGCCACTATGTTTTGAAAAGTCGTCTGCAGATGCCTCAAACTTCGTCTGCATGTGGCTAACCATTACAAAAGCCAGTTCTCTCAAAGTAATTTGAAGGTAACAGAGGTCTAGATAAGTGTGGGTATACAGCTCTTTTTCTTCACAATATCTCTCTTGTTATCCAACCAAACCCTATGATGTGTGTACTCAAAAGAATCGTCTCATTGAGACGATTCTTTTGAGTACCCACACCATAGGGCTAGAGGGTTAAACAATATGTTTAGAGCATGCTAAACTACCCTCGTCTAGAGCTCTGCTGGTATACTATAACTGTGTGTGGTATGTGTTAACCCTTTCCCTCATATAGACGCTTTCTGACGCCTCTGCAGCAGACAGCTTTTTGAAAACATAGTGACAAAAGAAGAAGTTATCCATTCAATTATAGAGATTTTCTATTTTTTGACAAAATATGTTCAAAGTCGTCTGCTGCAGATTTGTGGTATGAGGGAAAGGGTTAACAAGCTCATTCATTTGTTAGCTTTACTGCATTTAGGATTCTGTTTGTCGTCGCTTTTTCTTGGAGAGAAACATTTTTGCATAATACGAATAGGTGAAGTGTGTATGTCTGAGCCTCAATGGGGTATTACATGTGGTGTTACAAACTGTGAAGTTTATGTTAATTTTAATGGCTTTAAGTGTGTACATATTGTAGTTCAACTTCTCTTACAACAAACACATTCTGTGATATTTTTGTTGTTGTATGTGCAATAAAACATTTTTTTCTCTCACTGTCTGAACGTGTTCCTTTATTTTACGATGACCTCAACGATAGATAAATGCTCATTGGGTGACCTACCTAGATTGTTGAAAATATTCCCATCTGTTGAAAGCATGACCTCCAGGGCACAGGGTGTATTTTCCTTGTATGTATATAGTGACAACTTTAAATATCTTCTTGTACAAAAGCACTCGCCTGATTTGAAAATCATTTGACTCACGTGTTACTTTGGTGACTCTACTTAGATTGTTGAAATAATTCCAATCCATTCGAGAAAAACCTGGTCGGTATATTAAAAACCATTCAATTTCTATCAAATTTAATGAGCGGTTTAGGATCATCATGGTCCTCTTGTTTAAGGTTGCAAATGATCTTGCTGAAACGAAATGTCGTTTCACTTATATAACAAACAATACTGTTGCAAAAAATGTAAAACTGTAAACTGTTGAAAGATATTTCAAAGCTTAGCGTTAAGATCTATTCTGTTTATCAGGTTAAGTGTGACTATCTTTATTCCTTTCCTAAATAAAAGTAAATATGGACGCTTTCTGACGCCCATGCAACAGAAGGCTTTTGGAAACATTGTGCCAAAAGAAGAAATTGCTCAAAACGATACATTTCTTCTTATTGCCACAAAGTGTTTAACTCTATTCAATAATTAAACTATCAGTTATAGAAACAGTCCCTATTTTCGTCAAGATGATTTCAAAGTCGTTTTCTGCAAATTCATTGTATATGAGTCACATCGTGTCTTGATTACATGTTATACATTGAACCTCATCAGGCAGAAATATAAGTTTCTCCCAGTTGCGCCAATAAACTTTAACGAGTGAAACACAAATTAGAGGTATCTGATTTCACTTAAACATTTCTGTGAAAGAATTTGAGAATCAGACCATAGTTTCTGAATTTATTTAAAAATGTTTCACTCAAACCAATAAGAAGAAAACTAAATATTACCGAACCCACCCAATATTCTTCAACGAATCTAATTGGCTTGAGGATATCTAGTAGAGTGTCACAATGAATGATAATGAATTTTACCCTATGACAATGGCAAATACTTTGTTCGCGGACAATTGCAGGATGCTAGCTCTAAACTGTTATCAAACTTGGCCTAGTGATTACAGAAAGGAAGTGTTAAAAGACAAATGTTAACGGACTCGGGGCGATATTCTGCACTTCGTTCTGGGATGAGCTTGAAGATAAGAAGCCTATGTTAGAGTCTATTATTTATTTATTTCGATTATTTAATTTTCTCATGAGAAATAATGGGGACTGTGCCAAAATAAAAAGCGGCACTTAATCCTTCCCTGTTTGTCCTCGATGTGATAATAAAATGACATAAATGAAGACTGACGTTGTGACAGGAAATCTCTTGTTCTGCCAAACTAGTGGTAGCGTAGCTAACAGTACTATTTCCTGTCATGTGGTCAGCCAGTGGATGAAGGATGGTGAATGGATCAACAAGTTCGAGGACAGCACGGTCTGAAGTTTCTTTAGTTAGACACATGAGAAGGGGAAGCGTCCTCTGTCCCACTTACGATCCTGGTTACCGATGTAAGCTTCTTTCCTAGCTTTTAACACCGTCTTTCTAGAGACTTTATCTTAATCGCAACGTCTTTCTTACCTTCAATTATCTTCATATCGATGGATTTCTTGGAAAAACGTTTTTCTCTAGACAAAGCTTCCTGCAAAAAAAGATACGGTAATAAAATAATTCGCCCGTTTATCCTTTCCAACATACATCAACTCAAGAGCAGACGACTTTGAAACCATCTTGGCAAAACTGGCAAAACTTAATGAATAAAAGTGCAAGTATAGGATAGAGTTGAAACATTGTGGCACAAAAGAAGATATGTATTTTAATTTTGCTAATGTAACACTTATACATGTACACAATTCTGGGCTCATTCGAAAGCAAACAAGTATTGTTGCCGTCATGTTATGAAATGAGATTACACTTGATGTGTAGTGTGCTAAGTGTAGATGGACAGTGCTTTTCGAAAACCAGTCTTAGCGTAATTATTACTCATTTGAATAAGGATATGGCATTGCATTCATATTGTGATCGCCTTTTGTCCGGCGTCCGTCAACATCTTCTCCATAGTAACCAGTGGGTCAATTTGGATGAAACTTCACAGAAAGCATCCTCTTAATGATATCACCAGAATTCCTTCAAATGGTTGGGATCCATGCAGAATTCTGGTTTCCATGGCAACCAAACGAAACAAACTTTAAAATTATTCTTCTCCCAAACTTGTTGGCAGATTTTCAACTTATTTTATAGAAATATTCCTTGGATGACCCTCCGAAAGCGTCAGGCCGATTTTCAAATAATTTTGTAGAAATGTTCCTTAAGTGACCCACTTTCAGATTCCTCCAAGCCATGTTGATTGGTCGAAAATGGCTTATATGGCTAAATGAAAAAAATAAAATCAGGTGAGCGATCCAGGGCCATCATTGCCCTCTTGTTATTATTATCAATGAAATGTAATGTAATGTTTGCACTGGATACATTGTTGAATTAAGAAACAATGGGGTGGGGTCCAAATAATATAGTTCGTCGGAGGACACCACAGAAAAAACAAGTGCACCATTTAGTACACCAATGTCGCTGACACGATTCGATCGATACATAAGCGATATGCATTTTTATACAACAGGGTGAAGCATATATATATATATGAATTGAAGTTGAACAGCCATTGGGTATTTTTATGGCAGGTTTAGCTTAATATCAACCTGTGCTTCCAAGCAATCTAATCAAATTTGATAAAAAAAATGCATCATGTTTGTCAGACGTTCCTTCAAGCGTTTTAATACAACATATGAATTTCCTAGATACCGACCAAATTGTGCAAAGATCATCAGCCATCAGAATGAACAGAACTACTTCAGTACAGGTTGTGGTCAGACGCAGTTAAAGTAACGCCTCCGCCAAACTCCGTGAAATCGGTTTCTGGTCTTACGGTATCTTTTCTAACGCCAAACTCAATCAATTACGTTACATCAAGACGACCTTCGTTATAATCTGTTTTCACATTTACACTACACTTTCCAGATTTTGACAGCGGACTACTTTCATCCTGTCCATCATTATACATGTTTACATGTATTCTTATGTAAAGATTATCAAACAACTCGGAATGAAACACAGTAAAGACAAACCATTGTTAGTCTTTCTACAGTTGCGACAAATGGTAATTCAGTTCAACTTTGACTTGTTATAAGATTATAAATTATTTATTATAGTGACGTGTGCATAGTTTTATAAAAACAAAGCAACATTAGAAAATAGTTATCTAAATCCGACACGCCGGGTGTCGTTTTGCAATCCCATTGCTTCTCAAATTCTTCAAATTAGCCTCTTTTCCAGCATACACTTTGATTTTCCTTTGACGTGGTCCATAATTTCTGCCTGAGTTATGATATATAGATATTAAATGTTTTAGGTGTATCGAACCAGAATACATAAAACAGATTGCCTATGTATTACCCCTTTCCCATATAAAACAAATCTGCAGCCATCGACCGGCAGATTTCAATGCAAATATAGAGTAAATATCTTCAAATGAAAGCATAGGTATTCATAGAGTCTAAATTATAGTTGCAAATCGGGAAATTGCTCAGTTTGATCAACTTCTCATTTTGGCACAATTGTATCAAAAGACTTCTACTTCATAGGCGTCAGAAAGCGTCTGTATGTGGGAAAGGGTTGAACAAAGATATCGCCGTAACCACCGCATAGTTAATTGATAAAACAGAAAGGAAATCATTTCTAGTACGAGATAAAAACCAATTCTAAGGTATAAAATATCGGTCGTACCTAGCATAACGGTTCTTAAACCATGTTCTGGGACACCGTGTGGGATCCTTCGAAAGCGGATCAGGGCAGAAAGAAAACCATCAGATATAAAACACAAGTCTGACGTATAGATGCCGGCAATACCTAGCAAAACACATCTTCGCTAGCCAAGGCTACTTCGTACATTATCATTCCCATAAATTACCCTTTACCTAGCATAACGGTTCTTAAACCATTTTCTGGGACACCGTGTGGGATGCCTTCGAAAGCGGATCAGGGCAGAAAGAAAATCATCAGATATAAAACACAAGTCTGACGTATAGATGTCGGCAATACCTAGCAAAACAGTGCTTAGGTGGCAATACACTCAAAATCAAACTCATGCTGAGAGCTTTCTTTTCGTATTTATTATTAAAAAGAACCATTTACCCAAAAATGTACCGTCCAAAACTTACTGGTCATCATAACTTCTATTTTCACCCTGGCCAAAATCCGAATATTGCAACCCCAACTCTGATATGCCACCTTTAACCATGTTCTGGGAGACTAGTGTATGACCATCGAAGGTCCAGATCCTTCTGCGATGACTGATTACGGACCGTTACTACTAATAAAGCTAAGAACTATTATAATACTTATTCTGAATTCACAAAGTAACATAATGGTTAATACGGGCTCGCGTTCGTTAATGGTTTCAGGAATCCGCTGTGGTCGAGTGGTTAGCGTCGGGGATTTTTAGTAGTCGCGGCACTACGGTCATGGTGGAGTGCCCTTTGGCAAGGCACATTTTCTAGCCTAGTACTGGTTTGTTTACCCAGGGATCATGAATAATTAAATTTAATTGCGCGCTAAATGACCTTAGCTGTCGATGCGCCATAAAACAATATACATTCATTCGTTAATGGTTTCAAGGATTCTTCAACGTCTTTGAGAAGGGTCATATTCGCAAGTATTTTTAGCTCACCTGAGCTTTGCTCAAGGTGAGTTATTGTGATCGCCTTTTGTCCGGCGTCCGTCGACCGTCGTCCGTCGTGCGTCGTGCGTCAACTTCTTCTCCTCAGTAACCAGTGAGTCAATAGGGATGAAACTTCACAGAAAGCATCCTCTCAATGACCTCACCAGATTTCCTTCAAATTTTTGGGATCCATGCAGAATTTCTTTTCCGAAAGTGTCAGGCCGATTTTCAAATAATTTGGTAGAAATGTTCCTTAAGTGACCCACTTTCAGATTCCTTCAATCCATGTTGATTGGTCGAAAAACATGGCCGCCAGTGGGCAGGGCTATTTTGCATGAAGTGAAAAATCTTCTCCTCCAAAAGTGTCAGGCCGATTTTCAAATAATTGTGTAGAAATGTTCGTAGGGTGACACTCTATCAGATTCCTTCAAGCCAAGTTGATTGGTCAGAAACTATGGCCGCCAGGGGCGGGGCTTATATAGCTAAAGTGAAAGAACAAAGCTGAGCGAGAGTGGCGGGGTAGTCCAGTGGTTAACACACTGGACTGTCAATCCAGAGGTCTGGGGTTCAAATCCCGGTCCAGGTTCTGGAAATTTGAGGGATGCTTTTAAGCGTCCCCCACTCAACTAGAGGTTAAGTACTGGTCCTTTCCAGGAAAAATAACCTCGCGTGTATCGGTGCTATACACCGGGCACGTAAAAGAACCAATGGGTCGTTTCGGAAAGAGCTAGGGTATCGCACCCGGACTCCCTTGTATCTAACTTTGTCTGCTCGCCAAATAGTTAATTCTGCACGGCGAGGGTAAATAAAAACAAATAATAAATAAAAGCTGAGCGATATCCAGGGCCATCATGGCCCTCTTGTTTATGGAGTCGTATAATTTTGAATTTTGGATCTGCTGTGACACAAAATGAATTTAAAAAGCCACGTCTGACGATTTGGGATTTTATTTTTTACTGCGATGTGTACTCATAAAAAGGTATATTGGCACACAATTAGTGTAGCTACACCTTAGTGTTTTATCGTAGTTTTGATCTAGCCATTATCCATATCTATACATACGCTTTCTGGTGCCACTGCGGGAAACACTTTTTGAAAACATTGTAACAAAAGGAGAAATTGCTCAAAAAGCGCAATTTCTCCTTTCGCCACAATATTTTCCACTTTGTTCAGTAGTTATAACTTCATTTCTAGAGATGTTTTTGCCTAGATCTTTCCAAAGTTGTCTGCTGCATACGTGTTGTTTGTCGGACAGGGTTAACCATTTCCCACATATAGACGCTTTCTGACGCCTCTGCAACAGACGACTTTTAAAAAAAAACATGGTGAAAAGGTGGAAATTTTCCAAAACAAGCAATTTCTCCTTTTGCAAAAATGTTTTCAACTCTTTTCAGTAATTATAGCAACATTTATAGAGCTTTTCTGTGTTTTTGTCTAGTAATTTTCAAAGTCGTCTGCTGCAGAATTGTTGTATGTCGGACAGGGTTAAATAACATATAGGCGGACTACCGTAATTGTTGTATGTCGGACAGGGTTAAATAACATATAGGCGGACTACCGTAATTGCCAGATGCGGCTCGGTTCTAAAATAAGTACAATTTAAATCGTTTATCTGATAATATATATGATAAACTTCCAGACGCTTTGTTAAAATCGTAACATCTTTAGCACTGTTTAGCACTGTTTTTCACTTTAAATTCCACTCCACGATGTAGTGTTAAAAGCGTCCTCATCCACTGAAATAGTTTTAATCGCTGTGTATGAATGGTGACAATACTATAAAATGGAAGTATTTTATGTTCTCGAAATTTTCAAAAAATAGTCTAAATGAAATGCAGAAAAATGAATTGTGTGCCTTATTAAACTGTCCAGGATATGAAAACTTATAAATACCTATGTAGTTTGCCGAAAGCGACAAAAAATATCCACAAATTAATCCACGAACTTATTCATTTGACGCTAGTTCACTTTTTGGAGTATTGCTTTGGTATTTGTTTTCGATTCTTTTAATCTCCTGTTTTTTAAGAGACAGTTAGCTGATATTTTCCAGAAAAGGTTAACATGCAGAATTATTAGATAAGCCGTTCCACGAGAAAACCAACATTATGGACTCTGCTGAATATATCGACCCAGATTAGCCTGCGCAGTCCGCGCAGGCTAATCCGGGCCGACACATTCCGTCTCAGGGGGGATAGAGGAATAGAGTAATGAATCCTTAAACAGAAAAACCACTGAAGGCGAAAAGTGTCTGTCCGGGTTAGTCTGCGCGGCATGGTTAGGATGATCCGGGTCGATTATATACGCAGAGTCCACACTGTTGGTTTTCTCGCGGAACTGCTCATATATATATTTAAGACTTTGTGTACTCCATCCTATGTGTTACCTATCTCAGAAATCTATGTCATAGTGCAGGTAACAGAATGCATGGCGAGTCGGGAGAAAACGGTATCCAAGGCATTACTGCCGACATTTGACGCTTTACCTATTGAACGCGCCTTTTACAACACTACGTTTACTATTTAGACCGTGTGATTGTAAACAGTGTAACAGGCCAATATCAGACTGTACTCTCTGCAATCTTATCATGGTCTACATTATCCGCTATGTCCGCTAACAATTAATCAATATTCTGACAAGACTTGTCCAGATACATGTGCGAGAACGTGTCCAAATTGAGGGTTGATGATAACGGATTTCTTGATTTCAGCGGGACAAATATTTTAAATGATCAAGAGTTCAGATTTATTCATAATACCTCAACAGGGGCGTAGCTTTTCAATAATCAATGTGTAGGCCGTCTCGTGAGAAAATCAACATTGTGGACTCAGCGTAAAGTATCGACCCGGATCAGCCTAAGCATGCCACACAGGCCTACCCGTATAGACACTTTTCGCCTCCTTTGGATTTTCTGTTTCAAGAATCACTAATCTATCTATCACCCCTTAGACGAAATGTGTCGGATGTGAGATGTGTATCGGTTTAAGGAATAACTACTCTATACATCTATCCCCCTAAGACGGAATGTGTCGGCCGGATCAGTCTGCGCGGACAGCGCGGGCTGATCTGGTCGATACATTACGCAGATGTCTATCGTCGCAGCTGCATTTTGGGGCATTTTAAGAAAAAATGTGTAGACACGTGCCTACAGTGCCTAAAGGGAGCTACGCCCCTGCTCAACATCGTTATACATTAATCATCAGGGGAGGAAAACTAGAGACGTAACCCCAAATACTGTGTGTATATAGGTAGGTACATTGAAATGATTCAAATTACACTACGAAAACCAATCATAAGGCACTAAGGACCATGTAGATCCAGATCCAGAGTGAATTAAGTATTAAAAGTGAACAGAGACCGGAAAAGGGGAGGCATCAAGACACCTTTTCGCCTGACGGGATTATACATTGTTCGTGCTCGATACCACAATGGTGTAAGTACAACTTATATTAAGATATGGTAGGCTGATTATGATACACTTAAGATATGATAGGCTGATACACTTAACATTTTACAACATGCAGACGCATCTGCAGCAGACGGGTTTTTTTTTTAAACATTTAGGCAAAAGAAGAAATAACTAACCAATTTCTCCTTTTGCAACAACGATTACACAGCTCTATTAAGTCAATATGCTTTCAGTTTAACCCCTTCCCTCATATAGACGCTTTCTGACGCCTCACAACGAGCAGTTTCTTCTTTTACCACAATGTTTTCCACTTTTAGTCAAAGGTTATCCATTCAATTATAGAGATTTTTCTATTTTTAGACAAAATATGTTCAAAGTCGACTGCTGCAGAATTGTCATATGAGGGAAAGGGTTAAAGATTTCTATAGTTTTACTAAAGATGTGTTCAAATTCGTCTGCTGTAGTTTTGTTGTGTGTGGGGGAAATGGTTAAAAGCGGTTACATCCTTGTGTTCATTGTTGTTGTTTTTACCTACAACTGGGCTGTTATTACTATTCAATCCTCTCAGGATGAATCAAATATATCTTATGTTCTTTATCTGGGATATACTAAACGTTGAATAAGGGATTTTCTTGGATGAATCATGCATTGTGAAAGGTAATACATTTTTTGGTTTATAGTCTTGTTCATATATACGTGATTAATGTTGTTTTCCACGATGTTTCTGCTAAAGTACGGCGATTAAGAACTTGTCCGCGGATGGCCCATTTTTGGTAGCACAGTTGGTAACAAAGTCGGTCAGGGGCGTAGCTCCCTTTAGGCACTGTAGGCACGTGCCTACACATTTTTTTCTAAAAATGCCCCAAAATGCAGCTGCGGCGATACACATCTGCGTAATGTATCGACCAGATCAGCCTGCGCTGTCCGTGCAGACTGATCCGGCCGACACATTCCGTCTAAGGGGGGCATAGATAGAGTAGTGATTCCTGAAACAGAAAATCCACAGGAGGCGAAAAGTGTATATCCGGGTACGCCTGTCTGGCATGCTTAGGCTGATCCGGGTCGATACATTACGCAGAGTCCACAATGTTGATTTTCTCACACATTGATTAGTGCCATGCTACGCCCATGTCGATAACACAACCAGTAACAAGTATGCCGGTTCTCCATATCGTGGTTATGACTTAGAGTTATGGTTTTATCAAATGATGAAATAAATTAAATTGTGAACAGCAATATTTGAGAAATGCCACTCGGGACCGATCTTCGGGGGAGACTTTATGACCAGCTTAAACCAAGATCAGCATGCGTCTCTATACAGGCTGATAACAATCTTCATGCTCGTCATTAAGTCATACTTTTATAACGGCTAGGATAGAGGGTTAACAATTAAATGTGCAATTTCATCGCAATTGCTATTGATTTCGAAACCGCATAAGTCGGGTCCGGAAGCTCAGTCGGTAGCGATCTGGGCTGTCAATCCATGTGAACTTGCAGCCGCGATACGACTTATTGAAAACGTGTTGAAAACGGCGTTAACCCTTTCCCTCATATAGACGCTTTCTGACGCCTCTGCAGCAGACGGCTTTTTGAAAACATAGTGACAAAAGAAGAAATTGCACAAAACGTGCAATTTCTCCTTTTGCCACAATGTTTTCCACTTTTTGTCAAAGGTTATCCATTCAATTATAGAGATTTTCTATGTTTTGACAAAATACGTTCAAAGTCGTCTGCTGCAGAATTGTCGTATGAGGAAAAGGGTTAAACCCCAATCAATCAATCAATCAAAACCGCGTGTAGTTTTACTTATGACGTAGTTAGGTCGTTGGACCAATGAGCCGGAAGGCAGGTTATGGAAATGTGTACCCTTATATACAACAACAACAACACATTTATTTTGGCTACATGTATAAGCATTACATATGGTTCTGGCTTTAATACAAATATTCAAAGTGGATGTGACATATATGGTATAAACATGGGAAGTAAAGAAATGCTTAACATTTGTCAGAGAAGCTTTGATAGATATATAATATTATATAATGCTAGATCTAAAATGTAATTAATTATCTAATTGATCTCTTAACTGCGATGCATAGTAAATATATTTGGACTTGCAATACTGTTGCAAATTTGGTTTCACTCTCAAGTCACTCGCTTATCTAATCTCATTTAAATCAGATCTACACTTCACTGCAGTTGCAAACGCTAGTGTTTTGGTCTGATTAAAATGAGATTTACATTTATCAACACACTTATCAACACTTATCAACGATCACGTGTTGTCTAGCATGTAGAAATATAACCCTTCACTACATACGGACCCATCTGCATCAGACGACTTTTGAAAACATTGTGGCAAAAGGAAAAAATAATGAGCCTTTTCTCCTTTGCAACAATGTTTCCAGCACTATTCAATGATAACAGTAGTATAGGGGGCGGTTTAGGTGTAAACAAAGATGACGTAATCGGCGGCCATTTTGTTGACCTAGTTACTATTTATAGTATCTCATTTGCATATAAGGATTGACACGAGTGAGGACGCCATTTTGTAGTTATACAATGACTGCGCATGTCCATTTTAGTTCTATATTTAGAATGACATCATGGGTCTATATTTAGAAAGCTTTAACAATGGAGCAAGTGTTTCGGTAGCACCCTTCGGGCGAGACCACCAACGATTTGTCTCTAGCCTTCTACCAATAGATTCTAGCGGGTATGTTGTTGGAACCCTCGAAAATAATGGCGGGGAAATTCGACCTAACCTTTGCTACATTGTTTCGGGAAACCTGACACGAGACATCCATACGACACGATATATCCCTTTAATATGTCGTATAGTCGAGCCGAAGCACGCAGTCAAACATGTAGGGTAAAGCAATAAATTTAACGTCTTACCTCTAGAGCGTCCAGAGTTCAAATGACAGAGATCCCGCTCTATTTTTAGACTCGGTATTTCACCATATTTTTATAAATAGATTATGTGTCATGTTCTATAAATAGATTATATGTCATTTACTATAAATAGATATTTCTAATAGTTCTATATTTAGAATGACATCATGGGTCTATATTTAGAAAGTGTTGGAGCTGGCGGAGAAATTCGACCTACCCTTTGCTACATTGTTTCGGGAAACTGAAACATCCATACGACACGATATATCCCTTTAGTATAGTCGGCACATAGTCAAACATGTATGGCAATAAATGTAACGTCTTACCTCTAGAGCGTCCAGAGTTCAAATGACAGAGGTCCCGATCTATTTTTAGTTTCGATATTTCACAACCACTATCGAATATTTCATCAGACCAGGTGTACCAACAATAGAGCATTGAAATGACAAAGTTAATCTCATTTAAAGGCGCCATACTGTCTGCGTCTGAACATCTGCAACGAACGTGTTAACACTTGTCTGAGAATAACACTTTACAGTGCGGTTTTAAAACCTGAATATTGACAGAGTTTCGAACTCATAACCCTCATCGTATTGCTCTCAGGTGTGTTAGCATTGACCCATTATCAGAGTCATCAGATTGTGTTCATTTGGTGACGGAAGTACGGACAAAGACCTTTTGAAATGCTAAACACGATATATCCCTTTTGTATGTCATATAGTCGAGTCGAAGCACGCAGTCAAACATGTATGGTAAAGCAATAAATTTAACGTCTTACCTCTAGAACGTCCAGATCTCAAATGACCGATGCGCATGTCCCAATTTATTTTTAGATTCGATATTTCACCATCGCTATCGGATATTTCATCAGAAACTCAACAGGTGTGAGAACAATATAGCATTGAAATGCCAAAGAAAACGTGGACAATGGATGAATAGACTGCTTTAAACCAAACGGCGCCACAGTGTCTGAAGAACACCTGCACGTTAACACTTGCCTGAGAATAACCCTTTACACTGCTACTGCTGTTCAAAAGTTTATCCTTCATGATGAAAGTTATTATTATGTTTGAATTTGCACTTGAAAAGTGTCAGTGAAGTTATACACGACTTTACCAAATTGATCATATTTCAAATATAGCGGAAAAAGGAGCCCATTAAAAGCGTCAAATCAGTTTTTACTAATTCATTTCACTATTTACGCTTTAACTTTTTCTCTTTATGCTACCAAATGATAGAGGTCACCAAAAGCTTTCATTTAAACCCGGGGTTGTAGAGAAAATATTCAGCCGTTTTCGAGTTATGTAATATGAGAGATTTTTAAACCCCCAAAATGAACTTGCCCCGATCCTCAAGTTTGATATACCATTGGAAAGATCTCGTTGCACCCTTTTCATATATGAAAAAATTATGGTCCTACGAATATTAGTTCTCTAGTTATCGTCGTTTTAAATATGTGTTTGTTTCAAAGTGCGTCAAAAGGCTTCTTAATGCGTAAATGCCGATAACTCCTTTATTTCTTGTCCGAATGTAGTCGTGTTTGGATTCGTTGAAAAGGGTTTCGTAAACTCTATCGATTGAGGAGGTCAAACCGGAAGTTTGGTCTGTCTGTAAACCGGAAGTGTCGTCATTATATTTTACAATGGTCATATCTTCCTTAGTTCTGAACCGATGTTTACAATTTGTATATCATTCGAAAGCTCTCATTGAGATATGAGTATATTCGAAGTTGAAAGATATCCGATCAATGTTTTCATGACATTGTACTTTAAATAAGCAGCGCAAGGGGTAAATGAAAAAACAAAGACATGAATACAATTTCTACAATTTTATTATATAATCAAGTATTGTAGTTCGCATAATCAAAATAACTAACACTATTTATTGAACACAGTATTCACAAATCACGATTCATTAAGGGATAAAAATGATTGTCAATTCGTCTCATATTCCATCCATGACGTCTATGAATAACTGTCAACCGTTCCGTTATGTTGTAAACGTGGTTAATTTAGGGCTCCCCCCGGCATTTTCTTTCCGATAATTTAGTCACGTAGTCCCGGTGGTCCGTGTATTCGATACCCCTTTTTCGCATTGTCAATCATGGTATGTTGTCTTTTACTGGATACCTCTGATTTGGCTAGTTCAACAGCTTGAGCCACGGGTGTCACAAAGTTAATGGTGGGTTCTTTCATCGTCCCACCCATCTGAATTTTTTCCACGACGTATTGTCCTTTATGATTAGGTTTCAACTTCCCTTCGGCCATCCGTTGAAAATGTCGTGTCCACATTTCTACTCTATCCATCGTTGACGTAAGTGAAGTACACAGCGAGTGATAGTTTTATCTTTGGCTATTAGCTGTAACTTTCTTCCCCTTATAGCATGTCTTCACCATCACTGTCGTCGCTACCACCATAGCTAACGTCGTCGTTCTCAGACTTCACTATACCTTCTATTAAATAACTGTGTTTCTTAATGGCCGACTGTATGGCCTGTTCTAGTATCATTCCCTCGGACACGAGTTCGTGTACATCTTCCATGACACGTTGGTGAATGACTCCGTGTTCTAATTGGAATGTGTGGAGAAGCAGTTGGCTATACATACGTAAGACATGTGTTGTATCTTCCGCTACTATTTTTGAGTCTGCCTTTTTCTTGGCCTCGTCATTGGACATTCCATCTCGCTCATACTTTTCCACTTTTTTTCGCCAAGATTTTTCATTATTGTTCGAAGCTTTACGGTACATGACTTCAAACACTTTGTGTTCTTCGCTGTCTTTATCTTTTACATCTTCTTCGCTCTGGTCATAGGATATCCACCGTTTTAATGGAGGCGTTTCCGAGTGATCCTCCGTGGCAGAACGCTTATTACACCATCGTTTGACATGATTTTGTAAAGAATGAACGTCACCAAACACGATACCACAATCGTCGCAAACGGGCATGTCTAGACTGTTATCAGACTCGAGGCTGGAATCACTCTTTATGTACTCCACAGGGGTGTCCCTTATAGTTTTCTTAACTGAATATCCTCGCTGATCATACGCTGGAGTATCACTTATATACTTGTGTTCAGCTACTGATACATTCTGTTCAAAAATGTTTGGTCTAAGTCGCATGTATTCGGGTGTAGAGGCTTGAAGATCAATAACGAGATGTCCATATGGCTTTTCTGTGGCGTTTCGATATACATTCATGAAACTGTGACTACTGGTAGGGTAGATCCGTCGTGCCAGTACAGAAATTTGATGTCTATCAACTGGGTTGTTAAACACAATTAAATATTTTGTATTAAGGCTGATATCTCGGCACGCTTTTCCTTGAGGAAAAACGTTCTGTGTCAGGAAAATGACCGTCAAGTTTCTATGATGAGATCCTTTAGTAAAAAGATTAGCCACTCTTTCATCCTTCTTCGCCTCTCCCATCAAATCATCTAATATGATGCAGTTCCGCACGTTTACGTCTAGATACATATCTTGTTCAAGACAGTCTGGAATACCCCTCACAAATTCAACGTTAGACAATTCTGTCTTGATTTCGTCGTATAATGGTTGATTTTGACTATAACACCAGATGATCCTCTGAGGTGGTGGTTTGATTGTATCTTGGCACAATATCATCTTAGTCAATACCGATTTACCACTTCCACTCGGTCCAGACAAAACGAGTGTACACGGATGTTTAAACTTAAATACGGGCGCTCCGGGCGCTCCCAAATGCGCTCCGGGAGCTCCCAAATGCGCTCCGGGCGCTCCCAAATGCGCTCCGGGCGCTCCCAAATGCGCTCCGGGCGCTCCCAAATGCGCTCCGGGAGCTCCCAAATGCGCTCCGGGCGCTCCCAAATGCGCTCCGGGAGCTCCCAAATGCGCTCCGGGCGCTCCCAAATGCGCTCCGGGCGCTCCCTCATATTGTTGTACTCCTGGTGATATATTCCAGTATCTTTGGTCTGTATGTGAAGATGGTTCTTCAAAGTGTTTGTTTCTCTCATGTCTCATTAGATTGTATCTACTACAGAACGACCGATCACACGTTGTACAGAAAATTGTACTCATCTTTTCAAAGTCGTGTGTTGCAGTTTATTGTGGATATCTCCCCTTTATAAACTTACAGGGCGCTCGGAGCGCTCCGGGGAGCTCCCGGAGCGCATTTGGGAGCGCCCTGTAAGTTTATAAGGGGAAGATATCCACAATAAACTGCAACACACGACTCTGAAAAGATGAGTACAATTTTCTGTACAACGTGTGATCGGTCGTTCTGTAGTAGATACAATCTAATGAGACATGAGAGAAACAAACACTTTGAAGAACCATCTTCACATACAGACCAAAGATACTGGAATATATCACCAGGAGTACAACAATATGAGGGAGCGCCCGGAGCGCATTTGGGAGCGCCCGGAGCGCATTTGGGAGCTCCCGGAGCGCATTTGGGAGCGCCCGGAGCGCATTTGGGAGCTCCCGGAGCGCATTTGGGAGCGCCCGGAGCGCATTTGGGAGCGCCCGGAGCGCATTTGGGAGCTCCCGGAGCGCATTTGGGAGCGCCCGGAGCGCCCGTATTTAAGTTTAAACATCCGTGTACACTCGTTTTGTCTGGACCGAGTGGAAGTGGTAAATCGGTATTGACTAAGATGATATTGTGCCAAGATACAATCAAACCACCACCTCAGAGGATCATCTGGTGTTATAGTCAAAATCAACCATTATACGACGAAATCAAGACAGAATTGTCTAACGTTGAATTTGTGAGGGGTATTCCAGACTGTCTTGAACAAGATATGTATCTAGACGTAAACGTGCGGAACTGCATCATATTAGATGATTTGATGGGAGAGGCGAAGAAGGATGAAAGAGTGGCTAATCTTTTTACTAAAGGATCTCATCATAGAAACTTGACGGTCATTTTCCTGACACAGAACGTTTTTCCTCAAGGAAAAGCGTGCCGAGATATCAGCCTTAATACAAAATATTTAATTGTGTTTAACAACCCAGTTGATAGACATCAAATTTCTGTACTGGCACGACGGATCTACCCTACCAGTAGTCACAGTTTCATGAATGTATATCGAAACGCCACAGAAAAGCCATATGGACATCTCGTTATTGATCTTCAAGCCTCTACACCCGAATACATGCGACTTAGACCAAACATTTTTGAACAGAATGTATCAGTAGCTGAACACAAGTATATAAGTGATACTCCAGCGTATGATCAGCGAGGATATTCAGTTAAGAAAACTATAAGGGACACCCCTGTGGAGTACATAAAGAGTGATTCCAGCCTCGAGTCTGATAACAGTCTAGACATGCCCGTTTGCGACGATTGTGGTATCGTGTTTGGTGACGTTCATTCTTTACAAAATCATGTCAAACGATGGTGTAATAAGCGTTCTGCCACGGAGGATCACTCGGAAACGCCTCCATTAAAACGGTGGATATCCTATGACCAGAGCGAAGAAGATGTAAAAGATAAAGACAGCGAAGAACACAAAGTGTTTGAAGTCATGTACCGTAAAGCTTCGAACAATAATGAAAAATCTTGGCGAAAAAAAGTGGAAAAGTATGAGCGAGATGGAATGTCCAATGACGAGGCCAAGAAAAAGGCAGACTCAAAAATAGTAGCGGAAGATACAACACATGTCTTACGTATGTATAGCCAACTGCTTCTCCACACATTCCAATTAGAACACGGAGTCATTCACCAACGTGTCATGGAAGATGTACACGAACTCGTGTCCGAGGGAATGATACTAGAACAGGCCATACAGTCGGCCATTAAGAAACACAGTTATTTAATAGAAGGTATAGTGAAGTCTGAGAACGACGACGTTAGCTATGGTGGTAGCGACGACAGTGATGGTGAAGACATGCTATAAGGGGAAGAAAGTTACAGCTAATAGCCAAAGATAAAACTATCACTCGCTGTGTACTTCACTTACGTCAACGATGGATAGAGTAGAAATGTGGACACGACATTTTCAACGGATGGCCGAAGGGAAGTTGAAACCTAATCATAAAGGACAATACGTCGTGGAAAAAATTCAGATGGGTGGGACGATGAAAGAACCCACCATTAACTTTGTGACACCCGTGGCTCAAGCTGTTGAACTAGCCAAATCAGAGGTATCCAGTAAAAGACAACATACCATGATTGACAATGCGAAAAAGGGGTATCGAATACACGGACCACCGGGACTACGTGACTAAATTATCGGAAAGAAAATGCCGGGGGGAGCCCTAAATTAACCACGTTTACAACATAACGGAACGGTTGACAGTTATTCATAGACGTCATGGATGGAATATGAGACGAATTGACAATCATTTTTATCCCTTAATGAATCGTGATTTGTGAATACTGTGTTCAATAAATAGTGTTAGTTATTTTGATTATGCGAACTACAATACTTGATTATATAATAAAATTGTAGAAATTGTATTCATGTCTTTGTTTTTTCATTTACCCCTTGCGCTGCTTATTTAAAGTACAATGTCATGAAAACATTGATCGGATATCTTTCAACTTCGAATATACTCATATCTCAATGAGAGCTTTCGAATGATATACAAATTGTAAACATCGGTTCAGAACTAAGGAAGATATGACCATTGTAAAATATAATGACGACACTTCCGGTTTACAGACAGACCAAACTTCCGGTTTGACCTCCTCAATCGATAGAGTTTACGAAACCCTTTTCAACGAATCCAAACACGACTACATTCGGACAAGAAATAAAGGAGTTATCGGCATTTACGCATTAAGAAGCCTTTTGACGCACTTTGAAACAAACACATATTTAAAACGACGATAACTAGAGAACTAATATTCGTAGGACCATAATTTTTTCATATATGAAAAGGGTGCAACGAGATCTTTCCAATGGTATATCAAACTTGAGGATCGGGGCAAGTTCATTTTGGGGGTTTAAAAATCTCTCATATTACATAACTCGAAAACGGCTGAATATTTTCTCTACAACCCCGGGTTTAAATGAAAGCTTTTGGTGACCTCTATCATTTGGTAGCATAAAGAGAAAAAGTTAAAGCGTAAATAGTGAAATGAATTAGTAAAAACTGATTTGACGCTTTTAATGGGCTCCTTTTTCCGCTATATTTGAAATATGATCAATTTGGTAAAGTCGTGTATAACTTCACTGACACTTTTCAAGTGCAAATTCAAACATAATAATAACTTTCATCATGAAGGATAAACTTTTGAACAGCAGTAGCAGTGTAAAGGGTTATTCTCAGGCAAGTGTTAACGTGCAGGTGTTCTTCAGACACTGTGGCGCCGTTTGGTTTAAAGCAGTCTATTCATCCATTGTCCACGTTTTCTTTGGCATTTCAATGCTATATTGTTCTCACACCTGTTGAGTTTCTGATGAAATATCCGATAGCGATGGTGAAATATCGAATCTAAAAATAAATTGGGACATGCGCATCGGTCATTTGAGATCTGGACGTTCTAGAGGTAAGACGTTAAATTTATTGCTTTACCATACATGTTTGACTGCGTGCTTCGACTCGACTATATGACATACAAAAGGGATATATCGTGTTTAGCATTTCAAAAGGTCTTTGTCCGTACTTCCGTCACCAAATGAACACAATCTGATGACTCTGATAATGGGTCAATGCTAACACACCTGAGAGCAATACGATGAGGGTTATGAGTTCGAAACTCTGTCAATATTCAGGTTTTAAAACCGCACTGTAAAGTGTTATTCTCAGACAAGTGTTAACACGTTCGTTGCAGATGTTCAGACGCAGACAGTATGGCGCCTTTAAATGAGATTAACTTTGTCATTTCAATGCTCTATTGTTGGTACACCTGGTCTGATGAAATATTCGATAGTGGTTGTGAAATATCGAAACTAAAAATAGATCGGGACCTCTGTCATTTGAACTCTGGACGCTCTAGAGGTAAGACGTTACATTTATTGCCATACATGTTTGACTATGTGCCGACTATACTAAAGGGATATATCGTGTCGTATGGATGTTTCAGTTTCCCGAAACAATGTAGCAAAGGGTAGGTCGAATTTCTCCGCCAGCTCCAACACTTTCTAAATATAGACCCATGATGTCATTCTAAATATAGAACTATTAGAAATATCTATTTATAGTAAATGACATATAATCTATTTATAGAACATGACACATAATCTATTTATAAAAATATGGTGAAATACCGAGTCTAAAAATAGAGCGGGATCTCTGTCATTTGAACTCTGGACGCTCTAGAGGTAAGACGTTAAATTTATTGCTTTACCCTACATGTTTGACTGCGTGCTTCGGCTCGACTATACGACATATTAAAGGGATATATCGTGTCGTATGGATGTCTCGTGTCAGGTTTCCCGAAACAATGTAGCAAAGGTTAGGTCGAATTTCCCCGCCATTATTTTCGAGGGTTCCAACAACATACCCGCTAGAATCTATTGGTAGAAGGCTAGAGACAAATCGTTGGTGGTCTCGCCCGAAGGGTGCTACCGAAACACTTGCTCCATTGTTAAAGCTTTCTAAATATAGACCCATGATGTCATTCTAAATATAGAACTAAAATGGACATGCGCAGTCATTGTATAACTACAAAATGGCGTCCTCACTCGTGTCAATCCTTATATGCAAATGAGATACTATAAATAGTAACTAGGTCAACAAAATGGCCGCCGATTACGTCATCTTTGTTTACACCTAAACCGCCCCCTATACTACTGATAACACTTCCATTTATAGAGATTGTGAAAAGAAATGCCAATATGTTTGCAATGTGGGCTGCTGCTGCTTTGTTGTATGTGGGGAAGGTTTAAATACATGTCTCTATGTTATTATTTCATCAAAAAGTCTGACAGACCAAAAGGGACAACAATAGCCGTCCCAAGAGAAAACCAACATTGTGGACTCTGCGTAAAGTATCGACCCGGATCAGTCTTACTATGCCGCGCAGGCCAAAAACCGGGTAGACACTATTCACCTCCTGTTCTTCAAAAATATTTACTCTACACCTCTATCCCCCTGCGACTGAATGTGTCGGCCCGAATAAGCCTGTATGGACTGCAGAGGCTGATCTTGGTCGATACATAACATGGAGTCAATACTATTAGTTTTCTCTTGGAACGGCTCGTATTAAGTAAGTACTGCAATCTGGCCAGTAGTATTATACTATATTATATGAACATTTTCATTTAAAAAGGTACAAGTCGGCATTTCTGAACAGTGTAGGTTCTTTGTACATATCGAGGGCTTGGCGTGAAACAGTGAAATAATATAGTAAAGCTATATAACTGAAAGTAGAATTGTTGAATAGAGTTGAAAACATTGTGACAAAAGCAGAACTTGATCACTATGTTTTTCAAAAGTCATCTGGTACAGAGGCGGCAGAAAGCGTCTACGAGTGGGAAGGGGAGGGTCAAACTATAAAACTTCCAGGGTATATCGAGGGCTTGGCGTGAAACGGTTGTAACTAAAATTAGTATTTTTTTACCAAGGTAAATCACCCCACCATAAAGTCTTTATAAGCGTTAAATCATTTTTCTTGGTAAACAATGGAAATTTAGGTTTCATTGCTCGTTCTGAGCAATGGCACCTAAATTTGCATTGTTTACAAAAGGGTCAAATTGCCCCTAAATCAAGGTATTCAAAATAGGTGTTTAGTTACAACCGTTTCACGCCAAGCCCTCGATAAGTCCAATTGTATTAAAATCTACACAAGTTGAAAGAAGCGTCTGACAGGCGTATGTAAACTGAAAACAGTGTAGACTGTACAGATGACAGCACTGACAAGGATCTACACTGTTCACAAACGAACATTTGTAGCTTTACCAGACGGGCTCACATTGTTCTTAACTCTAATCTTCTTATTTCTTTAATATCTAGAACAAATGTTCAATAGAATTATGAGGATGGAAGAAGATTTGTAATAAGTACAAACGTTTTTAATAATTCATCAATGCATACGACAGCTTATGCTACTGGTCATCGTGATAACGTTCTCTTGTTCCTACATTTTGTTTTCAATTAACTCTCAAGATAGATTATGCCTTTAAACCAGACGCAACCTATGACTTTTACTAGCTTAGTTTATAATGTAAAAAATACATAAATTGCTAAGTTAATACTTCAGCAGCTGTGTTATTCTATCTCATACACATTAAAGAAGCTCAGTTTATAATGTCAAAGATTCTTAAAACGATCCGTTGTTAATGTCAACGATACTAAATAAGCTCAGTTTATAATGTCAAAGATACTTAAAAAGATCAGTTTATAAAGTAAAAGATACTTAAAACGATCAGTTGTCAAATTCAAAAATACTAAATAAGCTCAGTTGTTAATATTAAAGATACTTAAAACGATCAGTTGATAATTGCAAAGATACTAAATAAGCTCAGTTGTTAATGTCAAAGAGACTAAATAAGCTCAGTTGTTAATGTAAAAGATACTAAATAAGCTCAGTTGTTAATAGTAAAGATACTAACAAAGCTCAGTTGTTTATATTAAAGATACTTAAAACGATCAGTTGATAATTGCAAAG
This sequence comes from Serripes groenlandicus, assembly GCA_031761405.1. NCBI lineage: Eukaryota > Metazoa > Mollusca > Bivalvia > Cardiida > Cardiidae > Serripes > Serripes groenlandicus. The sequence continues at coordinate 46,749,403 of JASEVX010000001.1, read as the reverse complement.
ATAATAAATAAGCTCAGTTGTTAATGTCAAATATACTAAATAAGCTCAGTTATTAATGTCAAAGATACTAAATAAGCTCAGTTGTTGATATTAAAGATACTAAAAAAGCTCAGTTGTTATAATTAAAGATACTTAAAACGATCGGTTGATAATTGTAAAGATACTAAATAAGCTCAGTTGTTAATATTAAAGATACTTAAAACGATCAGTTGATAATGTCAAAGATACTAAATAAGCTCAGTTGTTAATGTCAAAGATACTTAATAAGCTCAGTTGTTAATATTAAAGATACTTAAAACGATCAGTTGATAATTGCAAAGATACTAAATAAGCTCAGTTGTTAATATTAAAGATACTTAAAACGATCAGTTGATAATTGCAAAGATACTAAATAAGCTCAGTTGTTATTGTCAAAGATACTAAATAAGCTCAGTTGTTAATGTCAAAGATACTAAATAAGCTCAGTTGTTAATGTCAAAGATACTAAATAAGCGCAGTTGTTAATATTAAAGATACTAAAAAAGCTCAGTTGTTAATATTAAAGATACTTAAAACGACCAGTTGTTAATGGCAAAGATACTAAATAAGCTCAGTTGTCAATGTCAAAGATACTTAATAAGCTCAGTTGTCAATGTCAAAGATACTAAATAAGCTCAGTTGTTGATATTAAAGATACTAAAAAAGCTCAGTTTTTATTACAGATGATAATAAAACAGCTCACTTGAATTACTTGAATAGCTCAGATTATCATATCAAAGATACATACTATCTCTTATGTACCACATACCAGCCAGTATACTTTTATACGGTTCAGCTAAACTAATAACTTCCTACCACTTACATGTTGATAACAACCGATTTCCGATGAGCGGAAACTTATCCGATGTATAGACATTCACAGCATACCGACCAATGACGTGAAGTGTGACAAAAATAGATCTGTATCGAACATAAAACTAAAACAGATATATAATTACAAACAACTCCTGCCTGTGACAAACGCGCCAATGCATTAAACATGCTTTATTGTACACAACAGCCGACATGGAGAATGGGGAAAGTTAAAAACAGATCAGCTGTCTAGAAACATCGCATTTAAGGCATGAAGAATTAAGCGCCAAAGACACAAATGAAATATGAACAAAATAACTAAGAGTATTGGGCATTATACCAGGAGCGTAGATCTTATCTACGTCCCTGATTATACACGGAACAACATCTGTAAACTCCAATAAATAAAATGTCAAATAACCATGTTACGATAGTTAAAATAGTTTTTATGTAGACCCCATCAGAGACATATAACAAATGCTATAGTCCATATTTGAAAAAATTGTGGCAAAAGCATTATTTATTTATAATAAGCATTTCTCCTTTTGTCACAGTAATAAATTGATTTCACTTATATTCAATAATTCATTTACGGAGTGTTGCCTCGATGTTTGTAATGACATCGGCTTCAGATTTGTTGTATGTGGGTAAGGGTTAAATTGAAAATGTGTTTGATTATATGGAAGATAGAGATATATTTCATTGACGAAACCAAAATAGCTATCTATTTCCACTCGTTGGATAGAAATGAAGTTCGATCATGCATCGAAACTAGCAATTAACATCTGTACCAGATAAGCTTTATACAACAATCTACGGCTTTGAGATCTAGACAAATATATGGAGAAGGTAATTTTATTGGTAGACGGATACCATATCTATAGTGACATTTTAAGTCATGTGATGAAAGTGACTGAGAACACAAAAATCAGTATACCAAAAAGATAGTGCAAAACATTCTTGACTGAATTACGATTGAAAACATGAGCAAAAGTCAAATAAGTAAAATTCGTTCTAAGTAACCAAATAAAATTACAATTCTCTGAATGTGTAAATATACTATTTAAGTGCAATAAAGGATAAGGATATCACTACAACCTTCTTATTTATCTTGAAATCAGACAAATAAGAATAACTGTTCATTTAGTGACGTGTTTTTTAGTGTTATTGATTGGTTGAAAGTCATAGAAACCAGGTGGCGTCCTAAAATGGGGAAAAGTTAGCTTCAAATGACAGCTGATTCTTTTCCACTGGACAAAAAAACAAGGAATGTTCTTTTGGTGGTCCATTTCTTTATCATGTTCAAATATATATATATGTATAATTCTTGTTTGTGCGGTATCAGAAAGGGAGTAAAATGCCCAATATTTAAAATTTTCTCCTCTAAATCCGGTTGTCCGATTCCCAGGTTATTTAGTAGAAATAAGCCTTTAGTGACTGTCTACGAACATTGTTCAAGCCATGTATTGTTAATTGGTTGAAAACCAGGTAGCGATACGGCATCAAAAAAGGACAAAATGACAACAACAAATAAACTCCATTCTTATGAAAATGATTGTCTGATTTGCTCCTTCATTGACACTTTTCATGATTCTTTAAGCCATTTTGACTGGTTGAAAGACATAGTTACCAGCCTTATCAGAAAAGGGGTCAAATGACATCTCATCCTAATCCACTGGGCAAATTTGGACAAGATTTAACAGGAATGTTCCCTTTGTGGTCCTCTTTCAAATGTGTTCAAAATTATAAATTCTAAACACATTGCTGCGGCAGCAGGAAGGGAGTAAAATGCCTAAACTGTAAAATTGTTCTTCTCTGAACGCACTTGTCAGATTCCAAGATAATTAAGTACAAATGTACGTTGAGTGACCCTCTACAAGATTTGCATAAGCTGTATTGATTGGTTGAAAAACACGGCAGGCAAACGTCATCAGAAAAGGCGCAAAATGACAAAACTTAATGGTTCCATTTCTGTTCAAATTCTTTTCGATTTTAGGATACATTAGTAATTGAGCGGAAATGGTCGCTTAGTTACCCTCTACTTAATTTGTTCAATCCACATTGATTGGTTTGAAAAGATTATCTGCGATGCTGCATCCGAATAGGGATAAAATGAACTTTTAGCTCCTAAACCATTGGATTAATATCAACCAAACTTCACGGGAATGTTACTTTGGTTGGCCTCTTACAAACTGTTCTTCAAATATTTAATATCATAACAAATGTCCTTTATTGATAAGTGTACATTTACAGTGTCCACTCCTAGTAGTTTCATTCGCGCACTTGATTAACTTTTCTCCGACATTAGCAGTTATACATATTCTACATGGCTATCACCCAGGTGACTCAAGGCCATGCTCGTCCTCTTTTGTACATTATTACATTGTTTTTGGTTTAGGACTTTTTAAATTAATCTGTTCATTTCTACAAATTTTCTTTCAAAATAGAAGCTTGCAATCAATTTTGTTTAACAGAAACTAAAAGTAAAGTATAATACTGGAGATGAACAACTAGAAAATCATTTCAACACAACTGTTTTGGTAGAATAAACTTCTACGTGTACTGTTATCATTGTAAACATTAATAAATTGCTTACTATGAATGCGTCAGTTGGTTCAGTACAGTCAATAAATAGGAAGACACTGTACTGCCATGAATGTTCATAGTGGGATTTCCATATAGACAGTGCGTAATACGATCATTAAAAAAGGTGCAATGTGCACCGAATGATTTATTTTGGGTTTGGGTCAGTTATTATTCACAAGGACAACAAGAGTTTATGATCTTGAAAATATTCTTTCTGGCCTGATGTATATCATTACTTGTCTGTCATGCTTGGATTTTTTTAGATAAATAGTTCTATATGCACTTCTGTATTTCCTCTAGACCGATTGTAATTATACCTGTAGTACTTTCAGTACTTTGATTGAATATAGACTATATAATTGTAATCATTGTTGCAAAAGTGGAAATTGATCTGTGTCACATTGTTTCTAAATGGCGTCTGCAGCATATGCCTCAAATGACGCCTGCTTCTTGCAAAGGGTTGATGCATACCTCTGACACGTAGTACGAATACCACCAACAAGATCAACATATCTGGTGTTTAAACAATGTAGTCAACGGTACGGAATAATTAAACATGACACAGACACGACTAAAAATAGCTCCGTTTCTAAGGGTAATTACTAGGTAAGTCTGCCTATTTCAGTCCCTGACTAACAGACGTTTACTTGTAACGTCCAGGGGCGTAGCTCCCTTAAGGCACTGTAGGCACGTGCCTATACATTTGTTCTCAAAATTCCCAAAATGCAGCTGCGGCGATAGACATCTGCGTAATGTATCGACCAGATCAGCCTGCGCTGTTCGCGCAGACTGATCCGGCCGACACATTCCGTATTAGGGGGATAGATGTATAGAGTAGTTTATAACTGAACATTTAATTCATAAACATTAACATTACACCGGAATCATTTTTTAAGCATATTAATTGTATTTATAACCCCATATTGTATAGTTTATACTTGGGTGTAATAAAGAGTATGTTCTGTTCTGTTCAAGTTATTCCTGAAACAGAAAATCCACAGGAGGCGAAAAATGTCTATCCGGGTAGGCCTATGTGGCATACTTAGGCTGATCCTGGTCGATACTTTACGCAGAGTCTACAATGTTGATTTTCTCACGAGACGGCCTACACATTGATTATTGCAAAGCTACGCCCCTTACGTATTCTTTTTTTAAATACTAGTCACCCAACGTTCGGCTGTATTCATACCACTAAAATAAAATATATTTTATAAGACTATCAAATGAGCCTCGATATAGGAAATAATAATAATAATAAATAATAAAGATACAATTAATGATTATTATAATTATGATAATGATAACAATAATCATAATAATAATAATATTAAATAAATAAAATAATAACAATGATAATAAAAAGTAATAATATATTAATAATCATAATGATTATGAACATGATACTTTTTCCGATGAAGCCATCTTGAAAAAGGAAAAATTGTATAAACAATTATAACTTTTAAAAGTACTTATTAGTGACAAATATTGAATCTGTGAATTGATAGACTGGGAAACAACAAGTAAGAGATGGGCATATACGTGACATCGAGGGGGAATCCCCGTATCACTAGACGCCTGTAGAATAAGTCCTTTCCAACCTGCAGACGCATTTTGACGTTTCTACAGCAGACGACTTCTGAAAACATTGCTGCAAAATAATGAGCAATGTCTCCATTTGCCAGATTGTTTGTTAATTGTATTCATTTATTTGACTTTGACTTTTAAAGGTTCTCAATAGTTTCCCGCATGTGTTCAAAGTCATCTGCTGCGGATGCATTGTATGTGGGAAAGGGTTCAGAGATATCTTCACACATTTTTACAGAATAATTAGAAATGACACAGAGATGATTCAAAATAATTAAGTTACTAAGGATAATCAATATACAAAACAACCTTTCCCCCTTACTGACATACTTTAACCTGTGACACAGGCTGGGTGTTAATGTTTGTCATCGAACTCTCTCAATCTGATGCATGCATTCCATGACTAATTTTTACTTGTCCGAGAATATTTTCCAACGTTCCCTGTGTCTGGTGTGTCAGATGTGTTTCTGTAAAGGACTTAAGCCTTTCCCTCATACGACAATTCTGCAGCAGACGACTTTAAACGTATTTTGTCAAAACATAGAAAATCTCCATAATTGAATGGATAACCTATGACAAAAAGTGGAACACATTGTGGCAAAAGGAGAAATTGCACGTTTTGTGCAATTTCTTCTTTTGTCACTATGTTTTCAAAAAGCCGTCTGCTGCAGAGGCGTCGGAAAGCGTCTATATGAGGGAAAGGGTTAATACCCGATAGAGAGTAACACCTCGATAACAGCTGTGCCTTTATCAGAAGTTTATCTTGTATCATATAGAACGATATGTTACATGGTGTTTTACGCCGCTTTCAACAATGTTTCAGTAATATCAGGGAGATTCCTGGGTACGTTACCAGAACTACTAATCCGTTTATCCTGAGACCAGCGAGTCAGTCGTAATGCATACCCCATATCCCTGAGCGGCAAGGACAAAGATCCTTTATTACCATTGTTTAAGTCTGTAGTATGACTCGTCGGCCGGGGATCGAGCTGACGACCTCCCGCACCGATGAAGAAACTTGACCACAACACAACTCAGGATATGTTTAAATGTGCTTCTGTCAAGTAACACTAACCGGTTCCCACATAGTTAATATAGTTCTACCACAAGCCTGCAGCAGACGACTACGAAATCATCTAAACCAAAATATGGAAAATATCCCTAACCCTTTCCCCCATACGACAATTCTGCTGCAGACGACTTTGAACATATTTTGTCAAAACATAGAAAATCTCCATAATTGAATGGATAACCTATGACAAAAAGTTGAAAACATTGTGGCAAAAGGAGAAATTGCACGTTTTGTGCAATTTCTTCTTTTGTCACTATGTTTTCAAAAAAGCCGTCTGCTGCAGAGGCGTCAGAAAGCGTCTATATGAGGGAAAGTGTTAAGTGAATGTATGCTTATTCAGAATGTAATGATGATCATTCTCGCAAAAGGAGAAATTGCATATTAAGAGCAATTGTTTCCTTTTGTCACTATGTTTTTAAATGTCGTCTGTTGCAGAGGCGTCACAATGCCTGTGTATGTGGGCAATGGTTACTAACCTGTACCGAGTAAAATCTCTAGAACAGCCGTGCCCCCACTAGAATTTAATCACGAGGTGTTGCACTGTATCATACAGAACGATATAAAAAACGTGAGAAGAAAAACAATTTGTTGCAGAATGTATGCCCCGCCTTGAGTACAGTTCGTCAGTCCTATCAGTGCAATTAGATGGTTTATTTCTGTAAACGTGTAGCTGTATATTGTTTCTAGCTTCAATAACGACTTTCCGAAATAAGGTCTTAACAAATTATTAGTGTCGCTAGATGTTTGGTTTATTTTAACTTCCGAAATGAGTGCTGTCCCACGAAACGTTAAGAACTATATATAAGCCGTCCCAGGAGAAAACCATCATTGTGAACTCTGGGTAAAGTATCGACCCGGATCAGCCTAAGCATGCCTCGCAGGCTAAATCGGACAATTCGCCGCCTGTGGATTTATGTTTTAGGAATAAATACTCTATACATCTATCCCCCTGAGACGGAATGTGTCGGCCCGGATTAGCCTGCGCGGAATGCGTAAGCTCATCTGGGTCGATACATTACGCAGAGACCATAATGTTGGTTTGCTGGTGAAACTGCTCATAATCTCACATGCAAAGCAATTTATGTCATATCTGTCTTAAACCATTTCCTACATGCGCATTATAATGCCTCTGAAGCAGTCGCATTTTAAAAACATTGTGACAAGAGCAGAAATCGCGCATAATTAACAACTTATCCTTTTTCCACAATGATATCAGCTCGATTCAATAACTGTTCTTTCATTTATAGAGTTTGTCTATAGGTTTGACAAGACGTTTTTAAAGTCGTCTGTAGCAGATTTTTTTGTATGAGGGGAAAGGATTTAAATTAAATTCGTCGAAGACATTGGTGCAGAGGCAGAGCGCCGACCTCTCGTAAAAACGTCCCTGGTTCGAGTCCCGTGTTCAACAGGTTCTGACTTTGGGATTGTTCCACACAAACGGCGCGAGTACTGGTTAAGTACCCAAGAAGCAGACATCCAGCATAATTAACCCTTTACTACATACAACAATTCTGCAGCAGACGACTTTTAAAACCTATTTACAAAATCGTAAACAAATCTCCATAAAAATATAACTTAATTGTTAAATAAAGTTAAAGACATTGTGGCCAAAGGAGAAATTGCTCAGCATGAGCATTTACACCTTTGGCCACAATTTTTTCAAAAGTCGTCTGCTGCTATTGCGTCAAAATGCGTCTGCAAGTGGGAAAGGGTTAATATAAGCTGAAGAACGCATTCGATGTAAAATAGATAAGTTAAAACTAAATGACGGGTATTTTCCGTGCTAAAAAGCGCTAACTCTTCTTCAAACCCTCACTGTATGGACGACTTCTGAAAACATCGTGGGAAAAAAATACTCACGATGATGAGATTCTCCAGAGTCTAAAGATTATCCTGCCTGTTTAAATGGTTAAGTGGTGACAAGGAAAGGTCGGGATCAGACTTGTGTGGAGGTTCTTTCAAGTATGTATCTTCGCTCGTCACAAAGGCACAAATGTCGATTGGTGTTTGATGTTGACTATTTAACCCTTTCCCTCATATAGACGCTTTCGGACGCCTCTGCAGCAGACGGCTATTTGAAAACATAGTGACAAAAGAAGAAATTGCACAAAACGTGCAATTTCTCCTTTTGCCACAATGTTTTCCACTTTTGGTCATAGGTTATCCATTCAATTACAGAGATTTTCTATTTTTTGACAAAATATGTTCAAAGTCGTCTGCTGCAGAATTGTCGTATGAGGGAAAGGGTTAAAACACTGTCCCGCATACAGACGCCTTTTGACGTAGACTGCAGTAGACTTCTTTTGAAAACATTGAGGTAAGCAGAGAAATTGCTCATAAGTATTTTATTTAACCCTATAACTTTTATATAAAGACATTTTCAATAATTTTTCTTCAGATGATTTCACTTTTGTCTGCTGCAGATGTATTGTAAGTGATGTATTGTAAGTGGGAAAAGGTCAATTCTGAAACATTCTACAGGAAAACCAACCGACGTGTATTTCAGACAAGTGTAGATAATGTTGTGACAGTACATACTATCTGGTCCGAATCCACACGGTTTATCAGAGGTGTCTTCCAAACTTCTGTGAGACTACTTTGATATGCAGGACCAGTTAAGAGTTCAAGTTCAAGTTCAAGTTCTTTATTTGCAGAACATTTTACATGTTGTTGCAACATATACATAATAAACATTTGTAAAGCAGTACACATAGTATAGTTTCAATAAATGACACGTGTTATATAATATTCGAGAAGAGTGTAATTAATATTAATGAGTATTAATAAGTAAAGGTAGACTAAACTTAGATTGGTTTATTTTGTGAATTTAAAATAGCACCTTATTCGAATTATATCCATCTATGGTACCGTTTCAGATTCGCGTTTAGTATTGGCCATATATATATGTATTTACTATTTTTTTTAACATACTAAGTTTATCATTTTTCATTAATTGTTTGAATTTATACAGCGGTGGCCAAATATGATAATAGTTTGAAAGTAAATTGGTTCTTAGTTGACGATACATTGGACGATACATAGGACATATAAGCATAACATGATATTCATTCTCGATAACGTTCAAGTTGCACATTTTACATATTCTATTTTCCCTAGGGATGTTATTATATCGTCCTTCCTCAATTAATAAATGGTGAGATACACGTCTTAGTCTTGTCATTACAATTATGTTATTATTGTTATTACTACAATTGAGATATTTTTCAGGTTCAAAACTGCTTTTAAAAGATCTGTAACATTGTAATTTTTCAGAATTATCTAAATCTGAAAACCAATTTTGAATGTAACTATCTTTTATTTGCCCAATAACAAGTTCAACGTCAGAATTTGTAATGTCTGATTACCTTTGCATATATGGAAATCCGAGATTATCCAGTAAATGGTTTATATCTTTATGAAAGGTATTTACAATATTTAAAAACCTTATATAAAAGCGTATTAGGACATGTTTTTATATTTTTTCTAATATTAAGTAATTGCTATCTTACGTAATACAAGTACAAATGTAACCCTTTCCCACATACAACAAATATGCAGCAGACGACTTTGCAGACATTGAGTAAAACCTTTTGTCACAATGTTTTCTAAAATCGTCTGCTGCAGAGGCAGAGGCGTCAGAAAGCGTCTATCTGTGGGAAAGGGTTAAACTTCCTATCTTTCCGATGATGATAAGTCTATTTGACGACGTTAATTGGAAAACATGTAGACAAGTTGCCTTTTGTTAACAGTGCAGGTCCAGATATGCACTGTCCCCAAATTACTAGCATAAGCTTGTTAGAAGCGTTTGTCCCTTTTCGTAAATTCTTATAAGGCGGAGCAAACGAGCGAGGCTGATCTTACATGTGGACTTCAATTGGGATGGACGGGCCTCATTTTAAAATCACGTAAGTAAAATCGTGCTGCACATATGGATAGATATAACATTTATAGATGGTTCTACGAGACACAGGTTTGAGGTCTGGGGTTCAAATCTCGGTCCGGATTCTGGAAATTTAAGGGTTTCTTTCAAGCATCTCCCACTCAACTTGAGGTCAAGTACTGGTGCGGCACATATGGATAGATATAAATGGTTCTTACGCAACACAGTCGTGAGGTCTAGCGTTCAAATCCCGGTCCGGGTTCTGGAAATTTTAAGGGGTACTTTTGGGCGTCTCCCACTCAACTTGAGGTCAAGTACGGATCCTTTGCAGGAAAAAGAACCTCGCCTGTATCGGTACTATATACCGGGCACGTGAAAGAACCAAGGGATCTTTTGGCAAAGAGCTAGGCAATCGCAACCGGACTCCCTTGTATCTAATTTTGTCTGCTCGCAAAATGGTTAATTCTGCACGGCGAGGGTAAATAAAGACAAACAAACAGTCCTGCTGGGTTTGTTTTTCTCCAAAGAGTCGGAGATATTCCGAGGTTTTTATGTTCTGACAGGATAATGGAAACTATTCTTCATGGAACAAAATAGCGTTGTCAAAGTACACTCTCATTATTTCCTGATTTCTACAGCGACAGAGCAGAAAGAATACTGCTTGGTAAAGTTTAGGTGGTATTTTTACACTAATTTAAGTAATTTTACAAAATGCAGTTTTCGCAATGCTCTCAATATACTAAAATCTCGATACATGGCAGTTAAGTTATTGAAACGAGAATAAACCATTGTAGCAATTTAAGGAGAATTTGCTCATTCCTTATGAGTTATTTCCCCTTTTGTCTCAATATTTTGAGATTCGTCGGCTGCAGATACGTCTGTCTGTGGAAAAGGGTTCAATAGACAAAATCATGTATGGTTTGTAGGCTGTACACCCGGCAGTATATTAATAATTATTTATTTGGGTCAGGCACTTTCTTTTAAAAAGAATGTAAAGATAACATTCGCGTTTGCTTGCATTATCAAAACATGAAAATAAACAGTGGGGTCAGTCTGGGCGTGGAATGTCATTTTTATCAAAACAACATGGGGAGAGAAGCATGAGTACTTCTCCATACTATTACTTTAACCCTTCCCCACTTACAACAATTCTGCAGCAGACTACTTTTGAAACATACTGACTAAAACGTGAACAAATCTCAAATAAATGAGAGTTTAACTATTAAAAAGAGTTGAAAACATTATGTTAAAAGGAGAATTGATCGTTTTGAACAATTTCTTCTTTTGTCACAATGTTTTCAAAAGTCGTTTGCTTCAGATGCGTCATAATGCGTCTACAAGTGGGAAAGGGTGAACACTTTTAGAATAATATGTCTGTCTTTTATTCTGAAGATAATGCTTATGGAAATGCAACTACTATCGAATTTGATTTATATATAGACACGAAACCAAGCGAATGCTCTTCTTTCTTTTGGCACAAATTACTCCCGTTGATATACTACGTATCGACGGATAGTCAAGACGCTGGTGGTGAGACTGTGTGAATGCAAAGTCTCTTCCGAGTCTTCCATATTCGCCGAAACAACTATACATACTGTTACCTGGTTTGGCACATAACTTGACGTAGACTGCCTTTTTTACGATGAACCACATAGCTGAATCTGAAACAAGAATATGTAAATGAAAATTGCAGACGAAACTCGCGCGGCTGTCGGACTAATCGTCTGCTGTCTGTCACTCCCAATATTTGACGTGATGGCACGTGATATATGGCGACCCACATATCTCAATGCCAGAAAGGTGCACTTTAGTTTTATCACATAATGTAGTTACGTCTTTCTGGAAATGAAGCGGTCTGTCAGTTGTGTACCTGCGAAACAAATCACATAACCTCCTGATGAGCAAAACCAGAGTTTTTCTCATTGCAAAGACATACTCTTTAGCGTTTGTTTTTCTGGAAAAGAAATCACATGGCCAGATAAATGATGCGCACTTTTGAAATGATTATTTGTGGTTTTTATATAGGTTTAACGCCATTTTTCAGCATTATTTCAGTTATATCACGGCGACAGTTCACTTTGTTTTATGATCCCTGGGTATACTAACCAGTACTAGGCTACCATGACCGTCGTGCCGCGACTTGTGATCGAACCTTGGATGCCCGTTGAAATGATTAAATGCACGCAGCTCAAAATAATACAACTAAGCTAAAGGTTCAGGGTAATATCGTTCAGTAATGTTTAGATATACAATAAGCTCGTCCATGGGGAAAAGTGCAAGTTGACTTTTGTTAACCCTTTCCCTCATACAACAATTCTGAAGCAGACGACTTTGAACATATTTTGTCAAAAAAAGGGAAATCTCTATAATTGAATGGATAACCTATGACTAAAAGTGGAAAACATTGTGGCAAAAGGTGAAATTGCTCGTTTTGAGCAATTTCTTCTTTTGTCACAATGTTTTCAAAAAGCCGTCTGCTGCAGAGGCGTCAGAAAGCGTCTATATGACGGAAAGGGTTAAGACAGTGTTAACCCAGATCAGCTTGTGCACCCGCACAATCTGATCAAGAATTACAGTGGTCAAAATTAATATTCATTATTCTTCTTAGAACCTTCTAACATCTGGCGTAGATTGTGATGAGTTTGAGAAGATGGGAAAGCAGCTGATTTGAACTTACAATGATAAGAAATGCCAAGTTGTACCTATTTCCTCTGGAAGGTCTTAAATGTGGTAATGTCGTGTCAATTGAAATAGGATATTGGTTTTTATCTTAGAATTAATTTGTACAATCAGCCTATTTACATTATGTGATATGAGGACGTAGTAAAAGTAAGAATAGTATTGTAACCAAATGTCAACCGAACTACATGGCTTTCACATACAACACCAGCAGACACTTCCACGCCGTCAGTACATGTTACATATATCCATGGAACGTTACCTATCTATATATATATATATATATATATATATATATATAGTATACTTAAATGTGCATATAAATAATAACATAAATGGGACATGCACCAACGCATTCATCAATATACGAGCATACATACAAACAAATTGAGCTTTATCCTATGAAAGAATAGAGGGGATGGGTTAAATCATTAAATGTTCCGGTATTATAGCCTAGTGGTTTGTAAAAGGTTTTAAAACTAAGAATATAAAGTATATTTTAAGAGTAGTCACATGTGTTTCGATGATTAATTTAGAGAATGAATATGCAAATGTGACGACTCACTGTCACCGCTAACCTTTACTGTCCGCCCGCTTACCTTCACTGTCCGCCCGCTTACCTTCACTGTCCGCCCGCTAACAGTCACTGTCCGCCCGCTTACCTTCACTGTCCGCCCGCTAACCTTCACTGTCCGCCCGCTTACCTTCACTGTCCGCCCGCTAACAGTCACTGTCCGCCCGCTTACCTTCACTGTCCGCCCGCTAACCTTCACTGTCCGCCCGCTTACCTTCACTGTCCGCCCGCTAACCTTCACTGTCCGCCCGCTAACCTTCACTGTCCGCCCGCTAACCTTCACTGTCCGCCCGCTAACTTTCACTGTCCGCCCGCTAAACTGCACTGTCCGCCCGCTAACCTTCACTGTCCGCCAGCTTACATTCACTGTACGCCCGCTAACCTTCACTGTCCGCCCGCTAAACTTAGCTGATCTTAAAGTGTAAAGATTAACTTCAAATTAGAAAGTAACCATTAATTGTTTGACTCCAATATCTCTTAACTTTGTCCCAGCCGAGCCCCGGTAGCTCAGACGGTAGCGACGCGGCTGTCAATCAAGGTGTTGTGAGTTCGAACTCCAGCTCGGTCAACATTATTTCCGACGTTTGATGAAAGTCAATGCGACAAGCGTCAAGCGTCATTCGTCCTCCACCAATGGGCTAACAGTCTATGTGAAAAAAACAGCAAGTTGCTTGGAAAGAATGTTGCGTGGAGTACTGGTGTGAGAAAGCCTGGAAAAACGTGAGTAGTTGAACTGGCCGCCCCTTAATAGTTCGCATCCCTAATGTCCCTTAACTGTGTACAACAAGCATTCCCAATGTCCCTTAACTGTGTATAACATGCATTCCCAATGTCCATTAACTGTGTACAACATGCATTCCCAATGTCCCTTAACTGTGTACAACATGCATTCCCAATGTCCCTTAACTGTGTACAACATACATTCCCAATGTCCCTTAACTGTGTACAACATGCATTCCCAATGTCCCTTAACTGTGTACAACATGCATTCCCAATGTCCATTAACTGTGTACAACATGCATTCCCAATGTCCCTTAACTGTGTACAACAAGCATTCCTGCATTCCCAATGTCCCTTAACTGTGTACAACATGCATTCCCAATGTCCATTAACTGTGTACAACATGCATTCCCAATGTCCCTTAACTGTGTACAACATGCATTCCCAATGTCCCTTAACTGTGTACAACAAGCATTCCCAATGTCCCTTAACTGTGTATAACATGCATTCCCAATGTCCCTTAACTGTGTATAACATGCATTCCCAATGTCCATTAACTGTGTACAACATGCATTCCCAATGTCCATTAACTGTGTACAACATGCATTCCCAATGTCCCTTAACTGTGTATAACATGCATTGCCAATGTCCATTAACTGTGTATAACATGCATTCCCAATGTCCCTTAACTGTGTACAACATGCATTCCCAATGTCCATTAACTGTGTACAACATGCATTCCCAATGTCTCTTAACTGTGTACAACATGCATTCCCAATGTCCCTTAACTGTGTACAGCATGCATTCCCAAGTCCATTAACTGTGTACAGCATGCATTCCCAATGTCCATTAACTGTGTATAACATGCAGACAAAATGTGTCGCACTTGCAGCAAAGGAATTTTGAAGAAAAAAAATGTGGCAAAAGGAAAAATTGCTGATAACAAACTTTCTCCTTTCATCAATTCTTTATAGCAAAATTCATTCAGTATCCTATACTTCATAAAACGATTTCGTAACTTTACCAAGATCATTATTATAAACGTTTCCTTCAGATTCCATATAAGTTGGAAAGAGTTCAAGTACAGCTATTATTGAGATGATACTAACATAATTCGCGTACTGGTAGGAGCGAGCGTCCGCGAAAAAGAGCGCAGTTCCCGAGATATGAAATTTGAAATAAACCATTCCATGATAAATTGCACGTACCTTATGACAAATGTTCTGGCTACTAGCAAGATGTAATTCTTTACCATCTGTCAACTTGTACATAATTAAAAAAAAAAAAAACATACTATATAACTGAATTTTCCTTATCATCACCTTATCAATGTTGATGCCCTTTGTTCTTTGCTACAATGTGCAGCTGTTTCTAAGGACAAATTGGAATTTAATTAATGGTAAATCAGGAGTTCAGGGGTGCAGCAAACAGGAGAAGGGAATAAAAGCACCATGCCCGATTAAAAGACCTGTGGATTCAACCTTCACTGCGTAGAACTGACAATGTTGAAAAAAGTATAAATAGCTAGTTATTTATAGTGTCACTTCTTTTAGTTTAAACTTATTTATTTTAAATCGATTGCGAAACAAGCTTTAAGCTTATATTAATCACGTTCGATGTCTGAAAATCACTTCTGTTGAAAGAGCCAGTCAGTTCTGACTTGTCCTGAACACATGTTTACCTCCCTTGTCCTATCCTTGAACTTGTCTTGAACACTTGAACAGACTCTAGGGCATTATGTAAGGTTAGGTAACTAGTTGTCGGCAAACAACCCTCCCATATGCCGCCATCGGGAGTCAAACCTTCGACCTCCCGCTCCATAGCGGATGCCTTTATACTTGGCCACCGGGATCGGTATCTGTATTGTTGTCTACCTTGAAAACAACGAGGGTGAAAGGCAGACGTTTGCTCATGTACACAGTTTTATTTTATTATAAATGGCAACTGACAGCAGCAGAAGTGTATGTCCGTCACTGGCAACCATTCCAGGAAAATCATACGTTAAATTACATTCGGTTGCTATGCAACTTGTCCTATTATACAAATCGAGTGTAGAAATCCACACAATTTCAACCCCATACTTATCATAGCCAGGCTAAGGGGAAAATCTAATTAATTCAATAACGCCTGTCTTTGTTTATCTACATTTATGGAAGACGCGCCAAGCAAAGAGGGAGTGTTCTAAAAACCAGCGTCTTGACCCTATCCAATATTCAGGCAATGCATCTGCAGCGGACAACCATTGAAAACAATGTAGCAAACGGATAAATTGCTCATGGTGAGCGATTTTGCTTTGGCCACAAAGTGTTCATAGTACATTTGTTTGTAGAGATTTACTATATTTTAGTAGTTTCAAAGGTGTCTGCTGCACATATGATTGTATGTCATAAACGGATGACGGTAAATGCGTACTAAACGTCTGAATAATATCGCCTTTTATTGTATTAAATCATTTGAAAACAGAAAAAGACTCATGTATGTCTTCTTCTTCTTCTTCTTCTTCTTCTTGTTCTTGTTCTTGTTCTTGTTCTTGTTCTTGTTCTTCTTGTTGTTCTTGTTCTTCTTCTTCGTCTTCTTCTTCTTCTTCTTCTTCTTCTTCTTCTTCTTCTTCTTCTTCTTCTTCTTCTTCTTCTTCTTCTTCTTCTTCTTCTTCTTCTTCTTCTTCTTCTTCTTTTTCCTTTCTTCTTCTTCTTCTTCTTCTTCTTCTTCTTCTTCTTCTTCTTCTTCTTCTTCTTCTTCTTCTTCTTCTTCTTCTTCTTCTTCTTCTTCTTCTTCTTCTTCTTCTTCTTCTTCTTCTTCTTTTTCCTTTCTTCTTCTTCTTCTTCATCTTCTTCTCTTTTAATAATCCTTTACCTAGATAAACCCGCCTCTATGGTAAACCGTCCGCCTCCAATTCGGGAGACTAGGTTTTGATTTTTGGTCGGATAATACCAAATATATCAAAGACTGGTTTAGTGACGTTCAATGTGACGGGGATAGCATAACGACCGGTGTGCTGTTGTCAGGTTAAATATAACTGAACAGTGATTCGTACCCGGAAAACGTCGTGATATAACTTATGTTAAGAGCCGCCTAAAACATCATTTAAACAAACAAACAATACCAATAAGCTTAGTTATGCTTATAGAAGTTAATTATCCCCTCGGTTACGAAGTAAGCGAGAAAGGGATATAGTAACGGGACCGTCCGTATGTATGTATGTATGTATGTATGTGTGTCCTTCCGTCCGTAACAAACCTTGTCATCACTCTACACTAACCATTTCTTGACAGATCTTAACCAAACTTGGTATAAAGTAAGTATATGGTAACATCTTGAAGCCTATTGATTTCCAAGGTCATAGGTCAAAGGTCAAGCCCAAAATTGGACTAGCCCAAAATTGGACTTGCAATATTTTCCGTCCGTAACAAACCTTGTCATCACTCTACACTAACCATTTCTTGACAAATCTTAACCAAACTTGGTATAAAGTAAGTATATGGTAACATCTTGAAGCCTATTGATTTTCAAGGTCATAGGTCAAAGGTCAAGCCCAAAATTGGACTTGCAATATTTTCCGTCCGTAACAAACCTTGTCATCACTCTACACTAACCATTTCTTGACAGATCTTAACCAAACTTGGTATAAAGTAAGTATATGGTAACATCTTCAAGCCTTTTGATTTTCAATGTCATAGGTCAAAGGTCAAGTCCAAAATTGGACTTACAATATTTTCAGCTGTGGCAGCCTTGTCACAACTCTACACTGACCATTCATTGACCGATCTTAATAAAACTTATTATACAGTTAGTTTATGATATGTCTTGAAGCCTATTGGTTTTCAAGGTCATAGGTCAAAGGTCATGCCCAAAATTGAACTTGATTGAACTTACAATATATCTCAGCTGTGGCAAGACCTTGTCACCACTCTACACTGACCATTCCTTGACAGATCTTATCCAAACTTGGCATACAGTTAGTTTGTGACAAGTATTTTGAAGCCTATTGATTCAAGGTCATAGGTCAAAGATCGAAGTCAAAAATTGGACTTAAATATTTAGATCACAAGAGAACTCAATGTGATGATTGAAAGCCGAGGGGATGCATCCGCTTTGCGGTGCCCTTGTTACAGTTGTGTTTATGCATCCGCTTTGCGGTGCCTTGTTACAGTTGTGTTTGAATTCATCTGGACAAAGAATGCTCTATAAAGACTTATAAGTTGTGAACTGTCAAATAACGAATATACTAGTCGGGATATATTGTCTAAATCAAACTACAGGATAAATACGACCTGTGTAGAACAGATTAACCGCAGCTTTATCGCGGATGGATCTGACTAGCCAGTGTTTGTCAATATGGCACAGAGGCACTGTAAGACCTGACAAACAGTCTTAATTTCAATGATATTGCAGAGACATGTATGCAGTGTATTCTATACACTTGACGGCAATCCGCCTAGGTTGATTTCCTGAAGGAGACATACAAACATAGAGATAAACAGACAGACAGACGAAACATACATAGAGACAGACATAATGAAAGACAGACCAAGAGACAGACAGAAACAGAGACAGAGAGACAGCTAGAGAAAGACAGAGACAGAGAGACAGACAGAGAGACAAAGACAGAAACAGACATAGGGAGAGAGAAAGATAGATAGACACACATACAGATACAAAAACAGACAATAAGAGACAGACACTGATATAGACAGAGAAAGAGACACAGATACAGACACACACATACCGAGATAACAGACAGACAGACAGACAGACATACATACATACATATATAGAGATACAGGCAGACAGACCGATAGACATACAGCCATCAGACGGGGTAAAAGAAATAGAAAGACAGACAACGACAGATAAAGGGAGATACAGAGAGACATATAGAGTAATATAATGAATGGCAGGGAGAGAGAGAGAGAGAGAGAGAGAGAGAGAGAGAGAGAGAGAGAGAGAGAGAGAGAGAGAGAGAGAGAGAGAGAGAGAGAGAGAGAGAGAGAGAGAGAGAGAGAGAGAGAGGAGAGAGAGAGAGGAGAGAGAGAGGAGAGAGAGGAGAGAGAGAGAAAGAAAGAAAGATAGAGAGACACACATACAGATACAAAGACAGACAATAAGAGACAGACATTGATACAGACAGAGACAGAGACACATATACAGACAGAGACATATACTGACAGAGACAGACATACATATATATAGACACAGGCAGACAGACCAATAGACATACAGCCATCAGACGGGGTAAACGGGATAGAAAGACAGACAACGACAGATAAAGGGAGATACAGAGAGACATAGAGAGTAATATAATGAATGCAGAGATAGAGAGAGAGAGAGAGAGAGAGAGGGGGGGGGGGGGCGAGAGAGAGAGAGAGAGAGAGATGAGAGAGAGAGAGAGAGAGAGAGAGAGAGAGAGAGGAGGGCGAGAGAGAGAGAGAGAGAGAGAGAGAGAGAGAGAGAGAGAGAGAGAGAGAGAGAGAGAGAGAGAGAAAGAGAAACTGGAGAGAGAGAAAGAAAGAGAGAGATGAGAGAGAAAGACCGAGGCAGAGACAGAGACAGAGACAGACACAAAGCGAGGAGGAACAAAACGAAAGAGAAAAAAATTAGTGATAAAGAGATTTTAAACAAAGAATACAATTAGGGAGACAAAACACTCCCGCAACGTTTCATGCCAATAAGCCCCAGTTTCCAGCAAGCGATTTGATTAAGGATGAATGAAAGATATATAAGTGCGAATGTGTACATTTTCCAGGGATATTTATAATAACCTTAGCCATGTTCACATCGCAGACGTATTTGACGCATGCAGCAAACGACTAAAGATAGAAAGTGCCCACAATAGGTGGTGTCTCCATTTGCCACTTTTTTTTTCATTTGTGTGCAACAGTTATGCTTTCAATTTTGTGGCATATATTTTCGATATCGTATGCTTGCAAATCTCATTTTTGAAAAATGTAACATAATAGAATATACAAGAAAT
The DNA here is from genome assembly GCA_031761405.1 of Serripes groenlandicus. Lineage (NCBI taxonomy): Eukaryota > Metazoa > Mollusca > Bivalvia > Cardiida > Cardiidae > Serripes > Serripes groenlandicus. The sequence continues at coordinate 46,729,506 of JASEVX010000001.1, read as the reverse complement.
AAAATAAGAGCACAAAGTCTTTCTAATAATAGAAATATAAGACACTAAAATAACATTATAAACACAGACCGTCATGACTATATATACACTTAACCCTTTCCCACTTACAACATATCTGCATCAGACGATTTTAAAATATTTTTTAAAAGCATGGAAATTCTCGGTGAATGAAAGTATAATTGTTGAATAGAGTTGACATCATTGTGGCAAAAGGTGAATATTGAGCAATTTACATTTGTCACAATGTTTTCAAAAGCCGTCAGCTGCATAGGCGCCAGAAAGCGTCGGCTGGGGGAATGGATTAAAGGAACCTAACAGAAAATAGCTAAAGAGTAAATACACATATATATAGCGAGTATTACATTCGTCAATGTGTTGTATCAGATATTCGTTGGAAAGGGTTGAACGAGTGAAGGGTTATTCAAGACTAGTTCTGTACAGGTGAATTTACGTTAGTCTGATTTTACTACAGTCGACAGTAACAGCTTGATCGCGTACAGTGTAATAATATATATAGATTTGATAGGGAAATATTGACCTCATACCTGCAGGTAACATGTTTACGTATTTCACATGGCAGCATCATATTTAAGCCGTATTGCACATATGAGCCGTTCCACGAGAAAAACCAACATTGTGGACTCTGATTAAAGTGTCGAGCCGGATCAGCCTAAGCCTGCCGCGTAGGCTAACACGGGCAGACATTTTCGCCTCTTGTGGATTTTCAGGAATCATTACTCTATACATCTATCCACCTGTGATGTGACGGAATGTGTCGGCTCGGATTAGCCTGCGCGGACTGCACAGGCTGATCTGGATCGATACATTACGCAGAATCCATTATGTTGGTTTTCTCGTGGAACGGCTTAATGCCATAGACAGTAAACATTTCATTCAGCAGACTACTTTGAAACATCTATGAAATAAATATGGAACGTATATAATTATTGAATAAAATTGAAAATATTGAAGATATTTCCCAATGTGAGCATTTCTCCCTTTTGCAAAAATGTGTAAATGCGTCAACTTAGTATGCAATGTAAACTTGGTTAAGGTTATCTTAAATGAGTCCGTCCAGTGGAAATGTTCAAGTCGGCATTTCTGAACGGTGTAGGCTCAGACCACTATGTATATCTGTTCTGTCTTATCAGAATCTACACTATTGTTTTACATAAGCTTCTTATACAAGCTTACGAAGGCAATAAATGTATATCATTGTCAGACTGTGCGGATGTGCAAAACGTTCTTTATCTAGAGCTCTGTAATACAGTAAATAAATGCAGCAGCTATCATGTTTGAATTAAATGTTCTGTTTAACTCTTTCCGTCATATAGACGCATTTTGACCCGCATCTGGAGCGGACTATTTTGGAATACATTGTGGCAAACGTAGATAGTGCTCGTTATGAATGAACAACGTCTCCTTTTACCACAATGTTTTCAATTCTACCCAAAGAGTATAATTTCTTTTAAAGTTTGTTTAATAAAAAGTAATGGACAACAATACTAATTTCAACGCTGCACCTGGTGGAATGTCAAACTATTGAATTAGCCCAATTTTGAAAAATACTTTATATGAATAGAACGATGACATTAGTATAGGTTTGTACTATTCTAAATAGTCTTTAATCATGCCCCCCTTGTGGTATATTTTTTCATTCGCCTAACGGATATTATGGTATTTAAAGATTTAAACCTTTCACACATACAACAAATCTGCAGCAGACGACTTTGAAAACATTTAGTCACACATTAAGAAACTAAAATGAAAGAACAATTGTTGAATAAAGTTGAAAACATTGTGTCAAAAGGAGAAATTACCGATTACGAGCACTGTCTCATTTTGCAGCAATGTTTTCAAATGTCGTCTGCTTCTGCTGCTGAAGCGCAAAAAGCATCTGTATGTGGGAACTGGTTAATCTTGTTTGTTTCAATAACATGTACCTTTACCGTAAAGCTGGGGATATTATAACACGGCATTATAACTGTAGTACCGACCCCGTTCTAGTTATGAACGACACTATGTGCTTACAATGCCATATGCTCAAACAAATATGCTATGAAAAAACGCACATTTGCAGACAATGTAGACAAGATAAACCTGTAGGCTTACGTACAAACACTGTTATGTTTGATTATATTGTTCAATTGGTATTTATCAATTCTTTCTGATTGAAAGAACCTGTGAAAAAGCAATGCTAATGAATTCAGCATTAATATGGTTTAATACAAGGGTTCCTTTTGACTACTACTACTACTTTTACTACTATTTATTATATTATTACTACTACTACTACTACTACTACTACTACTACTACTACTACTTTGTATTCTATTACTACTACTACTACTACTACTATTACTTCTACTACTACTACTACATCCACTATGAATATATGTCCACTACTGCTTAACTACTACTACTATTACTTCAACTACTACTACCACTACTACTACTACTGCTGTTACTTTTTCTACTTCCATTGCTGTTAGTATTACTATCACTTCTTCTTCTACTAATTTCCCAAAAACGAATTCACGTGTTTTACCTTCGGATTCATGAGTTTCGGGAAATGCATATAACCTGAAAGGATATGATGCGTATCCATTTAACTTTAACGAGGTCTTTTAAAACTCTTTCACTGCCGAATTTCACAAAGCCGACTCTTCTATGTTTCTATGTTGAGGAGTGGACCATTCCATTTTTCGTCCAACAGGACATTTGGTAAAACTTAATGTCTTAGTTGCATACAGTGCAGATTAAGTTAACCCTTTCCCTCATATAGACGCTTTCTGACGCCTCTGCAGCAGACGGCTTTTTGAAAACATAGTGACAAAAGAAGAAATTGCACAAAACGTGCAATTTCTCCTTTTGCCACAATGTTTTCCATTCAATTATGGAGATTTTCTATTTTTTGACAAAATACGTTCAAAGTCGTCTGCAGCAGTATTGCTGTATGAGGGAAAGGGTTAAGGGCTGTCTCACCTGAATCTGCATTGTTTTAAAAAGCCTTTAATTGCCTTTGGCATCGAAAGAGTTCATTAAATCCAAGACGCACGGGCTAAGACCACTTACGTCTTATCGACAACCTCTTTCCACGTACCAAAATACTGACGGCTGACTTCTGCGCAGCATGGTTCAACTTAAGATCACCTTATGTTTAAGAGCTCAAAGGAATTCAACTCAGTGGTAGTTTGAGGGGAAACTACTTATTTTGTTCCCAAACAGTTGCGTGGTGACGAGTTGGGAATGTTTTTCTAGCTGTCAAATTGGTGGTTTTACGCCTGGGAAACAATATTGATGACTATAATTTTTGCAACCCCCGTCATTACAAGTTGATGCTCAGCTTACGTTATTTACCCCTGAAGCTCATCTACATGACAAGCCATTGTAACTATATAGTTATATAGGAGATATATTTCTCTTACTTTAAAAGATATCTTCATAAAAAGATATGCCCCTTTTTCGAGAAAGATATCTGTATGCTTGAGACATATTCTTAAAATGTATAGATATATCTCTCTAAGATGGATATATTTTTACAGAGTTATTTCACACTATGATGTAAATCTCTGTAACATAGAAAGATATCACTATGATGGTTATGTCTCGAGCTTAGAGAGATATCTGGATAACTGGTTTGAGATATATAACTTTCAGAGACACTGTTTTACCAATGAGTTAGTAACGGTTTGCCCTAAGTCTGGAGGAGATGGTATTGTTGCATCTACGACCAGTGAAAACTCAAGTCGGGTGCCAGTGACGTTGCACAGTAGCGATAAGTCTTAAAAGTACGTCTGTAAAACTAATTAGAAATGACACCTTTTGTCACAATGTGTTCCACTGTATGCGACAATAACACTTTCATTTTTAGACGATTTCCATAGTTTTGGTTATATGTTTTGGTATTAGCCTGTTGTGGATTTGAGCCGTCCCGCGAGAAAACCAACATTTGTGGAATCTGCTTAAAGTATCGACCCGGATAATCATAAGCATGCCGCACAGGCTTACCTGGATAGACACTTTTCGCCTCATGTGAATGTTCTGTTTCTGCGCAGGCTGATCTGGGCCAATATATTACGCATAGGTCAGTTTGTTGATTTTCTCGCGGGACGGCTCATTTATGCAATATTAGAAAAGGTTAAATAGTTCGCAGTTTTATTTCATGCGAAGATGATCTTCACATACGACAATCGCGACTTTAACACGCGTGTACGCTCGCACGAACAAGCTCGTCCAAATCTTCACTCCGTGGTCAAATATACGCAACACCTACTTTTACCTGCCAAACTCCCAATTACTGAAAGTTCTCCAAACTGGTTAGAGCTGACACCGCTTTGAAAGACATTTATCCGTTTTATGGTAGACATTCACTACATCTTTTCAAACTTGCTATTTCTTTGCGATATATTGATGTTTTCAACAGTTTGTCATTTATAATATCAACGTGTGTTTTGTATTACTTTGTTTTTCCTGTGTAATACTTTAAGAGATTTATCTTAAATTTCTCTCTGTCACAGTTAGAGAGATATATCGATTTATCTGGTTTTTTAGACGGTTTCTCTTTTATCTACAGATATGTGTCAAAGTAAGAGAGAAATCAGTTAGAATGGTATTTCTAACAGACATTTATCTCTCTTACTTCGAGAGTTGAGAATTGATACACGAGTTGAAACAATGTAGATCAATATAATAATGCACGAATATTAGCTAGTCTTAATAATACTGCAATCTCGAGTTTATTCATAGGCGTGCGTTACGTCAAAGGCAAATGCTGTTTAAAGTATCGTACGGTTATAGTAAGCCATTACTCTTCTGTAACCGACTATAAACAATACTTACGAACAATGACATGTGTGATTTCAAACTTGATTTGTGGAAAAAGGCAAATCAAGATCAGCCTCGAACATTCGTGCAGTCAAATCTTGTACTACATTGTACTACATTGTTTTGCTATTCATTTCACTAATCCGTACATGTATTTAGCAAAGATGTGTCAATAAATACCCCCATATATGTTATGTATATAAGTCTAAGTATATGTTATATACTTATCTGTTATCATATAGAATAGTTATGGCATTAATAAATGCTCATTTTCAGTCGAACTCATTCTTGGTTGTTTTTACATGACATACTAGTCTACCTGCATTCGGTAAATCCTTTAAAATGGCATTCTCCCTGACCAAGACATAACTATGTAAGTTTTTAAAATCAGGAATATCGTTAGTGGGAGTTCATGACGATGAATGTTAACTCTTTCGGCGCCGAATTGTTTAAAGTAGACTCTTCCATGTTCAAAACTCGGACGACTCTATTTTCATGTAATAGGATTTTTGGAATATTGTTATAACTCGCAGCCAAACAATGCAGATGTCAGGTGAGACAGCTCGTTACGAGCTGACTCACCTGAATCTGTATTGTTTGCAAGAAGCTCAATATTGCCTTTGGCGCTGAAAGAGTTAATACTATTGGAATATTACACTTACACTCTCGTCTTTCACCGATGGGCTAAGTCTATGTGGAAAAGCAGCCAGTTGCTTGGGAAGATTGTTGTGTGGAGTACTGGTGTGAGAAAACCAGGAAACACATGAGTAGGTGAACTGGCCGCCGTGATATGACTGAGAAATTGTTAAAAACGGCGTTAAACCCCAATCAATCAATCAATCAATTCTTTACTTTTTTGCCCTTTTTGACGCTCAAGAGTGTTTGGGTTAGCAGTGCAGCTGACTCGCTGGTGACATAATAAATGGACCAGTAGTATTGGTAACCTACGATGTGATATAACTGAAACATTGTTAAAAGCGGCGTAAAACACCATACAAACATCTATTTACTATTGAGAATGACATCCCTGTACTAGGCACTTGAAGCGTATTGGTTCATTGACATTGTGGAACGTTGTGTCAAATTATTTAGAAGTGACCGTCTTGGTCAAAGACCCGCTATTCTGTAGTTAGAATGGAATTAGTACAGTACTGGAGGTTAACATAGGTTTACGATGTCTGCATTTTTAACGTTAGAATGGAATTAGTACAGTACCGTAGGTTAAAATAGGTTACGATGTCTGTAACTAACACTTTTACTGCCGAATTTCACAAAGAAATCATGTTTGAAAATTGGACACTCCATTTTTCGTCCAACAGGAACTTTGGTAACATTTAATATATAAGTGGCAAACAATGCAGATCTCAGGTCAGACAGCTCGTTTCAGGGCCTGATTTGGCTTGATTTCTGCATGTGTTATAATAAGTTTTCTTATGCCGAGCATTGGTAACTCAGTCGGTGGTGGGCTGTCCTTCAAGGGGTTTTGAGTTCTAACCCCAGTTCGGTCATCATTCTTTCCGACGTAAGACAAAAGTCACTGCGACAGGCGTCATTCGTCTTCCACCAAAGGGCTAACGGTCTACGTGGAAAAGCACCCAGTTGCTTGGAAAGTATGTTGTGTGGAGTACTGGTGTGAGAAAGCCAGGAAACACATGAGTAGGTGAACCGGTCGCCGTGATATGACGTAATCGTTGTTGAAAACGTCGTCAAACCCCAATGAAACAATCAATTAATCAAAGTTTTCTTTAGGGCATGTGTCCTTAAATAAATCAAATGAAAGGACTGTTTCAAGTCTACAGTAGTCTGATCGCAGATTTAATTATTGGCGGATCTGTCTGTCTCTCAAGCGGACAAACGTGTAAGCTTAATCCTTTCCCACATACAACAATTCTGCAGCAGACGACTTTGAAAACATCTACACAAACATGTTGAAAATCTCTATTAATTTGTGTATAACTATTGAATAGAGTTAAAAATAATTTTCCTTTTGTCACAATGTATTCTAAAGTCGTCTGCTGAAGAAAAGCGTATATATGTGTATGGGAAATGATTTCTAGTATTAGGACTGGTTTTATGGCAAGCTTTTTGAGTATTTATTCGTAAAAGAGAAACACATACGAGTATAAATAAGTTGGAAGACCTTCGATATTATAGATATCTCTATAAATAGAGATGTTGCCCCCACCATAGAGATATATTTATTTATTTCGATTCAAGAGATATCTCACAGCGTTTTACAAACTACCCCAAAGCTAAGATGGCTTTCAATAAAGATAACTCTTTATAGAGAGATATTTCCCTATGTTAGAAAAATCACACTACAATAGAAATACATATACCAACGATATAGAGTATATCCCTTACCTACGATGGTTTTTTTAATTTTATAGATATGTATTGCTTTAAGCTAAAGAGATATCTCTCAACGTTATATAGTTATATCTTTATGCTAGAGGGATATTTCCTTAACCCTTTCAGCGACGAATTGTTTAAAGTAGATTCTTCCATGTTCACACTCGGACGACTCTATTTTCATGTTATAGGATTTTTGAAATATTTTTTATAACTCACAGCCAAACAATGCAGATTTCAGGTGAGACAGCTCGTTACGAGCTAACTCACCTGAATCTGTATTGTTTGCAAAAAGCTCAATATTGCCTTTGGCGCCGAAAGAGTTAAGATAATAGCATGTCATGTACTTGCATTGATCGAAAAAAGCTGAACGGAGATGGTGAAAAACTACAACGGCCTGTCATGTACTTGCACTGATCGCAAACATGCTGAAAGTAGATGGTGAATAACTACAATGGTCTGTCATGTACATGTATTGATCGCCAAATACTGAAAGGTGATGGTAAATAACTACAACGGCATGCCATGTACATGCATTTAATCGTCAAATGATGAAAGGTGATGGTGAATAACTACAACGGCCTGCCATGTACTTGCACTGATCGCAAAATGCCGAAAGGAGATGGTGAATAACTACAACGGCCTGTCATGTACTTGCATTGATCGAAAAAAGCTGAACGGAGATGGTGAAAAACTACAACGGCCTGTCATGTACTTGCACTGATCGCAAACATGCTGAAAGTAGATGGTGAATAACTACAATGGTCTGTCATGTACATGTATTGATCGCCAAATACTGAAAGGTGATGGTAAATAACTACAACGGCATGCCATGTACATGCATTTAATCGTCAAATGATGAAAGGTGATGGTGAATAACTACAACGGCCTGCCATGTACTTGCACTGATCGCAAAATGCCGAAAGGAGATGGTGAATAACTACAACGGCCTGTCATGTACTTGCATTGATCGAAAAAAGCTGAACGGAGATGGTGAAAAACTACAACGGCCTGTCATGTACTTGCACTGATCGCAAACATGCTGAAAGTAGATGGTGAATAACTACAATGGTCTGTCATGTAGTTGCACTGATCGCAAACATGCTGAAAGGAGGTGGTGAATAACTACAACGGCCTGTCATGTATATGCATTGATCGTCAGATGATGAAAGGTGATGGTGAATAACTACAACGGCACGCAGGTACATGCATTGATCACAAAATGCTGAAAGGATGTGGTGAATAACTACAACGGTCTGCCATGTAGTTGCACTGATCGCAAACATGCTGAAAGGAGGTGGTGAATAACTACACCGGCCTGTCATGTACATGCCTTGATCGCAAAATGCTGAAGGGAGATGTTGAATACCACAACGGCCTGTCATGTACATGCATTGATCGCAAAACGCTGAAGGGAGATGTTGAATACCACAACGGCCTGTCATGTACATGCATTGATCGCAAAATGCTGAAGGGAGATGTTGAATACCACAACGGCATGTCATGTACATGCATTGATCGCACAATGCTGAAAGGATGTGGTTAATAAGTACAACGGCATGTTTTGTACATGCATTGATCGCAAAATGCTGAAAAGGATGTGGTTAATAACTACAACGGCATGTTTTGTACATGTACGGATCGATTTATACTGAAACTGTGACGGTGTTATAACCATCACGGCCTGTCACGTACATGCATTAATCGCAAAATGCTGAAGGGAGATGTTGGATAAACGCAACGGCCTGTCATGTACATGCATTGATCGCATGATGCTGAAAGGAGATCGTGAATAACTAAACGGGCTGTCATGTACATGCATTGATCGCATAATGCTGAAAGGAGATCGTGAATAACTACAACGGCCTGTCATGTACATGCATTGATCGCAAAACGCTGAATGGAGATCGTGAATAACTACAACGGCCTGTCATGTTCATGCATTGACCTCTAAATACTGAAGGGAGATGTTGAATAACTACAGTGGCCTGTCATATACATGCACTGGACATGAAGACGTTACAATTGTGACTCTTCTTAATACAGACGGACAGTGAAGATGCAGGTGAGTCAGGGCGTATGTAAACACAGGTTCAAATAAGTCCTCACTGTTTGCTAATACAATTAGACTCCAAATGTCAAGACGCGGCCCAAAAGCTATTTATTTGTTAATGCTTTCTACAGCGTAAAGTGAATTATGTGATCAGAGTGTGTGTACTGTTACATGCCGGTGTAACCTTCCACTTCTGGACAATAAAACAATATAGAGTTTATTATAAAGTACTTGTTTATAAGCAATGTTGAACATGTCTTTTACGCGTCAATACATTTGGTTAGTGATCAATAATTAAAGTTTTCATAATTTAAATCCAAAATTTGAAGGTCTGAATAATTTAACATCAGTGGAATGAAGATGAACCAAACCTTCGGAATTAATGTACTTGTAATGGAATTTTCAATTCTATAATTCTTGTGAAATTACTAGTATAGTTGAATGTTTTGTATAAGGTTCATAAAATGTACAGGATATATCGAAGTAAAACTTTATTTTACACAGTGTGACCTTTATGACAGAACTTGACCGAGGGCATTTATACAAATACATTGTGTTAATCTAAAACGGCAGTCAAATAATTGGAGTACTTGAAAGTCTAGTAATAATTCATGATTTTTACGTATCCGAAAGCTTTTTCGGCGACAGCTGATTGATCTCAGTTTTGACCTAGATGTAAACAAATGATCTAGATTGTAGACCAATCAAATGTTGTATTTAATGAATAATGCCGAAGAAATAAAGGAATTGAAACGTTTTGATTGGTCCATAATTAAGTTGACGATCCAACGAGAGGCACTAATAATGTGAAGTTTTAAAATGAAATGAAATTTCAGTGAAAAAAATCAGTGATATTTAAGAGCAAAATATTAATTATTTTTAAAACCTGATAAGTTTTCAGTTAGTTATCATCAATTGAAACTTATACACCTCTTGGGAGCAGTCATGTGGCGTATTCTCGGCATTGATAATCTATTTATAGAAACTGAAGCTGGATGGAGATGGCCGACTATTAGCCTTTACACATAGCTTATTGTTATGATTTAGTAGTTGATACTGGGATAAAGATATAAACAAGTTGATTCCATCGTTTCCGTTTACTATTTAATAATGTCTGAGAGTTTACATGATATTGGTTGACACGTGGTTCTAAAACGAAATAAACAAAAAACGCGCAAGCTACACTCGATTACCGATTCTATATCGTTTAAAGAACAATGTTCTAATCGACTGGTTCACGATTATAATGTATTACCAATTCAATGAGCTGTCGAATTCTTAGATATACAACATCCCGCCCAAAAAATAAATTTGTCCCCAAATTGACAAAACATGTCTCCTTGGATGGTAACCCGTTGGAATTGAAAACAGACATATACAACATACTGACATTTTGGCCTTATCAGAATTTCACACAGAAGCATAAATGTCTGAGGTTGGCCAAACCAAGGACGACAGACAAACACACAGATAAGCAGGCCAGCATTTCAGCAGTAATGATATATTAATATATACCGTTATACAACCCTGGTTCAAACTCGTCTCCTACCAATGACAAATCAGCACTATACTAAGAAGTGTGCCATGCACAGTGACACTCGATCATGACTGCCGAGCCCATGTAGATCAGTCGGTAGCGACGCGGGCTGTCTATCCAGGGGTTGTGAGTTCGAATCCCAACTCGGCCAACATTCTTTCCGACGTTTGACACAAGTCACTGTGACCTGCGTCATTTGTCTTTCACCAATGGGCTGTTTAACTGTATATGTGGAAAAGTAGCCAGTTCCTTGGACAGTATGTTGTGTGGAGTACTGGTGTGGGAAAACCAGGAAACGCATGAGTAGGTGAACTGGTCGCCGTGATATGACTGTTTATTTTTTTTTTTTAAACTGCGTTAAACCCCAATCAATCAATCGATCATGACTGCCGTGAGTGGTGACGGAAACCGGATCGCACGGTACCACATTTCCTTCGCCATCCTCGAAATGAATGGCAATTACGTTTAAAGTGTATACATCATGTACTTGTATATTTAGTTATTGTGGACAAAATACAATTTTCCCATGCTCTTCGTAGTACAATATAAAGCCAGGTAATAATACTCAATAGTGATCCAACTTCACGGATGCAGAAGCATGTCTGGATCTTGACTGATCACAATGTCCCAATGGTAAATTTCCGTATGACGTGTATCATTTCATATATGAAGCTACAACAACTACCAACTTCCCGTTCCACAGTGAAAATTAGCTCCATTGTTCACTGCTCTGTCATTTAAAGTCATAATGCTGTACAACTACGTGCGGTAACACTTCTGTTACTTTGTCAAAGAATACATTTAGGTTTATGTAGCATACATGCGTGGAGTATATCATTGAGCCGTCCCGCGAGAAAACCAACATTATGGCCTCTGCGTAATGTATCGACCCGGAATTATTATTATTGAAAAGAGTTGAAAACATCACGAGAAAAAGAGAAATTGATCAATATGAGGCCCTTTTCGGAAGTGTTTGCTGCTGATGCTTATAAATGCGTTATATGTGGGAAAGGGATGCAAACTGAATGCATTTTTGTTGTTCAAAGCGGGAGCCGAGCCCAGGTAGCTCAGTCGGTAGCGACGCGGGCTGTCAATCTAGGGGTTGTGAGTTCGAATCCCGGCTCGGCCAATTTTCTTTCCGAAGTTTGACAAAAGTCAATGCGACATGCGTCATTCGTCTTCCACCAATGGGCTAAGTCTATGTGGAAAAGCAGCCAGTTGCTTGGGAAGATTGTTGTGTGGAGTACTGGTGTGAGAAAACCAGGAAATGCATGAGTAGGTGAACTGGCCGCCGTGATATAACTGAGAAATTGTTTTTAAAAAAGGCGTTAAACCCTAATCAATCAATCAATCAATCAATCAATCAAAGCGGGAGGGATAGCACGATCATTAAGGGACATACGTGACTCATATAAGCCGTTCCGCGAGAAAACCAACATTATGGACTCTTCGTAATGTATTGAACCAGATCAGTCTGCGTTATCCACGCATGCTAATCCGGGCTGACATATTCCGTCTCAGGGGGATAGAGGTATAGAATAAATATTCCTGAAACAGAAAATCCATAGGAGGCTAACAGTGTCCATCCTGGTAACCCTGCGCGGCATGCTTAGTCTGATCCGGGTCGATACTTTACGCAGAGTCCACAATGTTAATTTACACGCGGGACGGCTCATATTCTTGTTACTCTATGTGTATTCATAGGATCGCCAAAGTCTTCACATGCAGTACGCAGATGCAATGCGTTCCCAAACTGGAAAGACGCGGGTTATTTGTAAGAAAAACATCTAAAGGTGTTTCACACACATACACATTCTCTATTGTCAATTATGATGCTGTGATTTCGCGATGATTAACTATATTTCCATTGTCCATTGACAGCTTGAACTCTATAACCTTTTTAACAACGGAAACTAGTTGTGTCTTTTCTAATTGGACATCCATATATTTGGTAAAAAAAATCAAAAACCCTTTCATTGATAGCAGAAAATACATCGTAGGAAAAGAAGGTTTTTTTGCCATTGATACCAAAATGTTAAGGTGTTTAACCTAAACCGGCTATATGGGTATTTTAATAAAAAGGGTCTATACGATAAAGGTCCCCGCAACATCATACAAATGCAATAAAGTAGCCGGGTTTTTAGCATTTCCCACATAAAATAAATCTGCAACTGCTTTGAAAACATCTTTGAAGATTCTTAAAAATATTTATAATTGATAATATAATCATTCAAAAGAGTTTGAAAACATTGTGTCAAATAAGGGAAATTGCTCATGTTTTTAAAAGTCGCAATTGCTCGTTTTGCGCAATTTATTCTCTTGTCACAATGTTTTCAAAAGTCGTCAGTTGTAGAGGCATCGAAAGGCGTTTATATGTGGGAAAGTGGGGTTAATCCACTGCTGATACGTGTTTTCAGACATATCCGCTCAAATGAAAATGTGTTCCGACAAAAATGGAACATCTTGAAATTCGAAAGTGTCATATCCATAGAAATGTTAACGTTGCAAAAGAAAAATGAGCGGGTGCTCTACGAAAACCAACATTACGGCTTTCGTTACCGCGCAGTCTTATCTATCTCTGAACTGTTAGCAAATAAATCATAGAAGATTTCAAGAAACCTCTGTAAAAAATAGTTCCCATACAACCTATAGTACTCAGGCAGGTAATTGATTACAGAGGTAATAATAACGCTAAGGTTGGTTTTCCTGGAGCACCGCTCCTATAAGTGGACATTTTCAATTTACCCACAATGCGTTATGACAAGTGTTCGTTTGCCCCGGCGTTAAAAGTCATGGAAATTGTTTAGCTTAACGAATCACCTCGTGTAACAAATCTAGTATCCTTGACATTCTGCAGACTGTTGGCACATTTAATGAGTAGGCGTTTTGAGAATGAATATGCAAGACAAGCAAATGAGCGCAACTGAGGTGCAGGTTTTTAACGAATTATTTTTTCTCAAAAAATAATGCGGTTAACGCGATCGTGTTGCTTTGGCGGAAGTCACGGTTAAACTACACTTCCGCTTAGAATACACATTAGCTGCACCTTAATAGTCCTAGTATTTTTTCGATATTAAAATGACTTCTACGTGGTTTTTTTCAATACAGTGAAGTCATATTTATACTATCGAATCAACATAGATAATCAATTCTCTAGAAAATATCAAATTAACAGTAAATGCATATATATTTCATTTGTCGGCAAGCGTATGAATTTTTAGTTATATGCCCATTCACTAGTGAGTGACGTAGTTAACGGAAGTCGAACCCATGCTGAAGAACCATGCAGGGTTTTACGGGACGCGCATTCAAGTTTCTGCGTCTAATACGAATAAAATGATAAACCGGAACCCCTGAAAAAATTAAATTTGAGTCCCATCGGACGCATGCCTGTAAAAAGATCATATTAAAAAGGTAAAGTACAATATAACTAGATCTAGTCATCGTATACAAGCTCCGTAGAGAAAATATATTTTGGGAAATCAAACATATACACGTGACTATTCCAGCCAATCATAGATATCTGAAGATAAAAATACAATTTGGGAAACCAAATATACACGTGACTATTCCAGCCAATCGTATTTGCGATATGTAAATTAAAACTTGTTGTTCTCAATGTATGCAGTAAACGTCACCAATATTGGGGTCTTTGAATTGGCATGTACGCGAGACATTTATCAATTGAAATGGAATAACGTCATAAAAGATCGACGATTAGAAATGCGTAGTATTTCGGTCCAACAATTTCTCTGGCAATAATATGCTAGTGGCTGAAATCTCACCCGGCAAATTGAAATTTGCAATTCGCGAATATGCGAACATAAATTCTAGCCCGGAATATATTATACATCCATCAAATGTTAAAAAGCTGGTTTTCCCTGCTTCTAATAATAGAATTAGGAATCTCATTATGCCAGCTCTGGAGTACACACGTGACATGAATTGACCAATCGTCGTCGAAGCTATCGCTATTTTTACACGTCCAAAAACTATTCGATACGCTTGACGCTAATATGTCAAAACAAACGGATTTGCGGTCGATATGGGGAAAAAGAAAGCCCGAATTAGAAGTTGAGGAGAAATGTTGCAATGAAAGTACGTCAGTTTCGGAGAATATTGGAAAGAAAGTTAGAAAATTCCAGTAATTAAAAAAACTTAAACAATCAGCATTTTTCCTTTCCTTTATTTACGATACCAAAAAGTACACAAGTTGTAATACATTTTAAATTCATAAGCTGTTTTATACATATTTATGATAAATCATAATAATCATGAATATGTATAACAACAGCTTACACATAATATAACAATAAACATTTGGCTCCGTATCATGTATTGGGACCCCTGTCTTTTAGGGAGGGACTCCCTAATTTTACATGACTGCATCCCAAGGACTCCCAACATTTTGTACTGGTGTAAAACCCTGCTTTACCCCATGTAGAGGCTTTCTGATGACATTGCTGTAGACATCTTTAGAACACATTTTGACTGAAGTAGAACTTGCTCAATGCAAGCAATTCCAATTTTCCCATAATATCTTCTTCCCCTTTGTATTTTACCTCCATTATAGAGAGCTTTATATTTGTTTGCAAAGATATGTTCAAAGTCGTCTGCTGCAGATGTGTTGTAAGTGGGAAAGGGTTAATAAACAAACCATGTAACAAGCTTTAAAAAAAATGAGCAAAATTACATTATCTCAATTTTTACTATATTGCTTCCAAATTTTGTGATTTTAAGTTTTTACTCAAATGATAAAGTAAGGAATGTTTTGAAAAAGACATAGTATGCAACAGTGCGACTAGAATATTTTGTCCGTTATGCTACTACATTATGCATGTTTATTTTTTTTAAATAAAAAAATGTTTTACCCATACATTTTCACACTTATCCGTATACACCCAGTATATTACAGTATATATTGAACATTTCCAGATGTCTCTTTTAAAATATATATGGACAAAGATTATTTATAATCATGAAATAGACTAGATTGTCTAAAAACTACTAAGTTTTAAAGCAAGTTTAAAACAAACAAAAAATATAATGTAATTATTAATTAATTTTCAAAATAATTCGTTACCAGTACTTCAGTACTTTGATTTTATATACATACGTTGTTCACGAGTGTCCACATTAAACACATTTGCAGCAGACGGCTTTGAAAATATCTAGGCAGGACTATGGAAAATCTTAATAAATGGAAGTACAAGAGAAAGTTGATGTAACGCATCAATGTCGCCGTTAATCCATACTGCAGTTATGCATATCACTTACATTATAGTAGTTGAAAAAATACATTTAAATTAGTTTTTTCTAATAATAACTCGTCCTCCCATGTCATTTCCGAAAAGCTATTATAAATATAAGTCTCGTACTTCTGCCCGGCGACTAATGAGTATTGAAAAAGATGATAATTAGTACTCCTTTTGCCACACTGTTTTAACGCATGAGTCATCTGCTGCGGAAGCGATTGACCCTTTCCCACATAGAACAAAATATGCAGCAGACGACTTTGAAAAACAGTTAGTCAAAAATACGGAAACTCTCCACAAATATGAAAAAAAAAATATAATTAATAAAGTTAAAAACACTGTGGCCAAAGGAGAAATTGCACATCATGAGTAATTTCTCATATTGCCACAATGTTTTCAATAGTCTTCTGCTGTAGAGGCGTGAGAAAGCGTCTATATGTTCGAAACGGTTAACTCATCTGTACGTTAATTGAAATAATATAATATTCAACAGTATAAATATCAAAGATGATCAAACTGCTTGATGTCGTCGACTTCAGTTATCTAACACGAATCGGATAGTGTTGAGAAGCTCTTAATACATTTAAGTATTATTATTAAAAGAAAAAGATGATAATTAGTACTTTCTCCTTTTGCCACAATGTTTGCAATCATGAGTCATCTGCTTCGGAAGCGATTGACCCTTTCCCACATAGAAAAAAAAATCTGCAGCAGACGACTTTGAAAACAGTTAGTCAAAAATATGGAAAACTCTCCACAAATATAAAAAGAGAGAACGTATGAGAATGAAATAAAGGACGAGAGATACATGAGGAATGAGAGATAAACATATACTACTGAATAGTCTGTATTTCCATATAATTGCGATGGTAATAAATATGCCTGGTTCGATTGCATTCAACAATCAAAGCGCCAATGGCACTGTAGTGGCGATCGTATGGAAAATCCTGCAAAGTAACAAGTAGTATATCGATGTAGGGCTTGCGATGACTCTGGTGCGAGTAAATTTGAGAATGTATCAACCCTGCATCTTTTGACAGTAGAATAATGTTAGTTTGCCAGAATGTTGCCTTGGTGATTTTTTTAGTTACGTTCTGAAATTGGTCATGCTGTGTTGAAAATTAGGCCATTCCAAAGTTATGAAAAATTTAGTTGGTATGCGATAGACTACCGTTTTAGCTCATTAGAATGGCTATTTGTAATCTAAATTGTTCGGGTAATCACATGTTCATCACCAGGTCGCTAGGCCATATTAAGATAAAATATTTTTTACACTTTAGAAATGACTAAATTATCAAGAAAGGAGAGAAAACAGTATCCATTAGTTTGGTGTTTGTTTCAATGATGTCGTTCAATTTAGTCCCTTCACATTGCATGATTGAGGGTTGTCAGAGACATATACACACAGTGTATTTATATGTATCTGAGGTTGTTAAACTGCTTCGAATAATGCGAGTGCAAAAACAAACACAAAACATGCTCAAAAAGCACAATTTCACTATTTGCCAAACTGTTCAATTTATAAAAATATAGGCATATATTATAATGCTCGATCTCCAAACTAAATTAGGCTACACTTTCAGCATTGATTGCTAATTGACTCTAGAACGTGCAGACGTGTATACATAACGTGTGTACATGCTGACATCGTGTGTCCTTTAAACCTTTGTAAACCAGTCTTATCATCTATACGCTTTCATATATTTAAACAACTACACAATAAAGCGTTTATAATATTGAGATAACGGTCTCGCGAGCTATTTATAGAACCTTTTGGAATTTCCAGATTTGAGTATCATCAGAGTTATTGCAAGGCAGATAGAATGCGCAATGATATTTATTATTATCTGCCCAATCATGACGAAGATAATATTTACATATTTTAACTCTATGTAGATAATGTCTCGATAAAACTCAAGTATTAGTAACAATCCGGTACCAAAGTAGCACTGACATAATTATTATTAATCACGTCTCTGCATCAATGATGGAACTATAACGGATGTGAGTAAATTAGTTTGCAGTAAGGAAAAAATAATACCAACCGATTGTTCAAAACCGACTATGTAAATATTTTTCGTTGTTGTTGTTTCTGTTAGCATTGTGGCGATTGTCAAACCAATCGCCACAAAAAAACAATAATTAATAAAGTTAAAAACACTGTGGGAAAAGGAGAAATTGCACATTATGAGTAATTTCTCATATTGCCACAATGTGTTCAATAGTCGTCTGCTGCAGAGGTGTGAGAAAGCGTCTATATGAGGGAAACGGTTAACTCATCTGTTTTAATTTGAAATAATGTAATATTCAACAGTATAAATATCAAAGATGATCAAACTTCTGGATGTCGTCAAGTTCAGTTATCTTACACGAGTCGGATAGTGTTGAGAAGATCTGCTACATGTGATCTTTATTAACCCTTTCCAAGATACAGCACATCTGCAGCAGACGACTTTGAAAAGATATTTGCAAAAATGTGAAAAATCTTTATGAATAATAGTATAATGATTGAATAAAGTTGAAAACACTGTGGCAAAAGGAGAAATAGCTCGTTTTGAGCAATTTCTTCTTTTGTCACTATGTTTTCATTGTCACTATGTTTTCAATAGTCTTCTGCTGCAGAGGCGTGAGAACGCGTCTATATGTTCGGAAAGGGTTAACTCATCTGTAAGTTGGAAAGGATTAATTAAACCACTATAGACTGTTTTATTTGAAATCATGTAATATTTAACAATATAAATATCAAAGATGATCAAACTGCTTGATGTCGTCGACTTCAGTTATCTAACACGAGTCGGATAGTGTTGAGAAGATGTCGAGGGGTTGGCGTGTAACGGTTGTAACTAAAAATTGTATTTTTTTTTACCAAAGTTAATCACCTCGCCATAAAGTCTTTATAAGCGTTAAATCATTTTGCTTGGTAAACAATGGAAATTTAGGTGCCATCGTTCTGAGCAATGGCACCTAAATTTGCATTGTTTACAAAGGGGTCAAACTGCCCCTAAACCAGGGTTTTCAAAATAGGTTTTTAGTTACAACCGTTTCACACCAAGCCCTCGCTGTGCTACATGTGATCTTTATTAACCCTTTCCAAGATACAGCAAATCTGCAGCAGACGCCTTGGAAAAAATATTTGTAAAAATGTGAAAAATCTTTAGGAATAATAGTATAATGATTGAATAAAGTTGAAAACACTGTGGCAAAAGAAGAAATAGCTCGTTTTGAGCAATTTCTTCTCTTGTCACGATGTTTTCAAAAGTCGTCTGCTGCAGATGCGTCAAAATGCGTCTATATGTCGGAAAGGGTTAAATGGACTGTCTCGAGATTTTGAAAAGGGTCACACAATATTCAGAGAGAGAAAACAATTTCTAACGTTTCACACAAATAGACGCATATAAACGCATCTACAACAGACGACTTTAGAATACGTTGTGTCAAAAAAAAATATGCCCATAATGAGCAATTTCTTCTGTTGCCACAATGTTGCCACAATGTATTAAACTTTATTCAGTAACTGTTCTTTCATTATTAGAGAGTTTCGATTTTTTTTTTACTAAATAGTTTAAAGTCGTCTGCTGCGGGGTTTTTTGTACGTGGGAAAGGGTAAGGGATAAATCTAAACAATATACTACTGATTTTAATTTTATTTCAGTAGTATTTATATATATAGTTCATGTTGTAGACCTTAAAGTTAGTGAAAACCCCACCTCAGATGAGTTACCCCGCCAAGTAATATATTACCATGACATACACGATTGATATACTACTGTACACTATCTGGATATGTTGACAGGTTTAAAATGTCATGTTTTGTAAATTATAATCGCATTTACAAGCATTATAAGTACGCTTATCCCTTTCCCACTTGTAGACGCATTTTGACGCCTCTGCAGCAAACGACTTTTGAAAACGTTGTGACAAAAGGAGAAATTGCTCAAAACGAGCAATTTCTTCTTTTGCCACAACGTTTTCAACTTTTTTTAAATATTTATACCTACAGTTATAGAGATTTTCCATACTTTTGAGTAGACATTTTCAAAGTTGTTTCAAAACGAGCAATTTCTTCTTTTGCCACAACGTTTTCAACTTTTTTTCAGTAATTATTCCCACAGTAATAGAGATGTTCCATACTTTTGAGTAGACATTTTCAAAGTCGTCTGCTGCAGATTTGTCATATGTGGGAAAGAGTTAACATATAGTTTTAGTTTAAACTTATTTAGTGTACATCTATTCCGAAACAAGTTCGATGTTTGCTCCATGGACACTTCACCAGTACTTACCACGTTTGCGTGGACAAAGCCCAAAGACAAGACCCCGCTCATCCCGATATTTAGTTTAAGACCAAAATTATTTAACCCTTTCCCTCATACGACAATTATGCAGCAGACGACTTTGAACGTATCTTGTCAAAACATAGAAAATCTCCATAATTGAATGGATAACCTATGACAGAAAGTGGAAAACATTTTGGCAAAAGGAGAAATTGCACGTTTTGTGCAATTTCTTCTTTTGTCACTATGTTTTCAAAAAGGCATCTGCTGCAGAGGCGTCAGAAAGTGTCTATATGAGGGAAAGGGTTAAATAATTAATATGCAAAGCGTTTTTATATATACAGGTTAATCCTTCCACACGTACGCAATTTGTCGCATCTGCAGAAAAACGAATTTTGAAAAAAACCATTGTGACAGTAAGGCGAAATTGATCAAATTGAGTATTTTCTCTATTTAACACAATGTGTTCAACTCTATTGAATAGTTCTAATATCATTCATAGAGATATTACATACTTTATAAGTTCAAGGTCAACTTCAGTAGGTTTGTTTCACATTGGAAAGTCTTAACAGGGATAACATCCACATATTCGACGGTTTTTAAAAATTCGATGATAATCGAGAGCTTAAGGCGAATAAAAGAAGTTTATAAGTGCGTACAATACCCAATATAAAACCAGGTGCTAATAGGTATATTTTCGAATCTATAAGATATTCCACGGTTCAATAGCTGTCAATTTTGTATAAATAGACTGTATATTGGCCCTTTCTATTGAACGGAATTAATTAATGCTAATACAAAATCTTACGAATAGACAGAATTTACGACCACACGTAACCCTTTTTTTACTTGAATAGATCCGTGTCCAGGGCGGAAAAAAACATTACAAGAAGGGGCAAGACAAGCATTTTGTAGGTCTGTATGCAACCTTTTCCGACGATGTTTACGGATATTTAACATTTTAAACAGATATAAACTTCTTCCAGGCCCTTGCATTTAGTCATAACATTAATGAAAAAAATTATGTTTAAACGAGTCAACTAGATAAAAAGTGAAACTTTACCACTGAAAACGAAGTGTAAAAGAAATAAAGAAAATAATGAAAAGCATGTTGTCAGGTTTTAATAATGGAATTTCATTTAGATCTAAAACTGTGTGTTTATGTATTAACTCCTAGATATAGAGAGGGACTCGCTTTTTAAAAAAAAAAATAGAATTCGTCTACTCCTGCAATGTCAAATATACGCATTAATCAAAAGGATAGGATTACTAAAGACGGTTCTTTTCAATAGGAATAAGTATATTTATTTATTCTACCTTTACCTATGTAAACTCGCAAACTCGATCTGTCTACTCTAGACGTTTCACTGGTACGATATATATGAAGTGTTATTTTTTTTATATATTCCGTGGAAGGACTTGTCGTATGTTTTAAGGTACGTGCAATTTGGAAAGTTTATTAAATATTTTCTTAACCATATCCCTGATGTAGACACAATTTAACGCTTTTACAATAAAGGACGTTTAAAATCACTGTGGGAAAAGGAGAAAATGCTTAAAACGAGCAATATCTCCTGTACCCGCAATGTTTTCAACCTTGTTTCAGGCGTATGCTTTTATTTTTACAGCTGGTACATGCCTTTCCTTAGATATTTTCAAAGCTTAGCTATATTTGAACATTTAGATGAGGCAAATCGTTAATTGACTGCAATCGTACAGGTAACTAGGCGACTTTTATACCGTCCTGATGAGCATGCAACAACACCTTTCTTTAAAGGATGAGTAGTTTTTATGTTTCACACAATATGTTACGCTAATAAACTACAATATGTCCGTTTTCCATTCGTTCATCTGATTTCTACATAGAACTGTCTCTATCAAACAAAGATGTAATGAAATATGAGCCGTCCCGCGAGAAAACCAACATTATGGACTCTGCGTAAAGTATCGACCCGGATCAGCCTAAGCATGCCGCGCAGGCTTACCCGGATAGACAATTTTCGCCTCCTGTGGATTTTCTGTTTCAGGAAACATTACTCTATACCTCTATCCCCCCTGAGACGGAATGTTTCGACCCGGATCAGTCTGCGCGGATCTGGGTCGATACATTACACAGAGGCCATACTGTTGGTTTTCTCGCGGGACGGCTCATATTGTAATAAAGCTCTTCTATCACAGGCCTATACATGTATAGATAATTAAGATCGATGCAATAAATCAGAGTGGTCGGTGTTGTAATGTCGTTTGACTAGTTATTCGCAAAAGAGATATATTTCTTACTTAGAGAGACATGTCTCTAACTTTGAGAGACTCTCTTATTTTAGAGAGACATGTCTCTAATTTTGAGAGAACTCTCTTATTTTAGAGAGACATGTCTCTAACTTTGAGAGAACTCTCTTATTTTTGAGATACATGTCTCTAACCTTGAGAGAACTCTCTTATTTTAGAGAGACATGTCTCTAACCTTGAGAGAACTCTCTTATTTAAGAGAGACATGTCTCAAACTTTGAGAGAACTCACTTATTTTAGAGATACATGTATCTCTAGATTTTCAATTTCTCATTTTGGGACAAGTTGTTCAGAAGTTGTATAAGATGTGTCTGTAAACATCTGTAATAGGGAGTTTCGTTATTCAGAAGAACTTTTTGGGATGTTAGTAGGAGACATCATACGGTGAGCTGGTCTACAGCGTTCGCACTGCTCATCTACAATAACTGTAACCCTTTTTGCTGGCAACTTGTGACGCCCTTGCAATATACAACCCGTAAACAATTTATCAAACACAGACTATGTTTATGTTCATATGAAGAAGTGATACACCTTTTAAGTTTGTTTGTTTATTTTATTGGGGTTTTACGCCGACATCAATATTATTTCAGTTATATCACGGCGACAGTTCACTTATTCATAACCCATGGGTAAACAGACCAATACTAGGCTAGCAAATGTATTTGTCCAAGAGCATTCCATCATGACCGCCGGGACTTGGGACATCTGTTATGAAAGCAGAGCCACAAATACATTCTTTATATCATAGATAGTCTCAATTGAAGTCATGCATACCACTGCATGTACCTAATGTTTCATAAATTTTATGATCTTCAATATTTGTTATAATTTGTTATGATTTACAGTTTCATTATCATTTGAACTTGCTGTTGTCACATGCATATTATATGCCTTGATATGAATACAATGTTCAGAGAGTTCAAAATGAAAACATGAGGGCTAGCACATCTTATTAACCATTATCCGGCTGCTTTCCTGCCATTGAAATCCGCATCCTTGATTGTTTACACTTTATTGCATGTTTATAAACTAGTCAATACTAAATACATGTATAAGTGTAGACCAAGGTAAGACTGACGTATATTAGGTATGCATTGTTCGTAAAGTCGTGCATGTAATCACACGCAAATGCTGTGTTAAGGCATGTACATCGAGATAAGGATTAGGATTATAGGTAAACATGTACGGGTGCGTTCTCCCTATGCACTACTACTGAAAATTACGTCAACCAAAAATGAAATACCCCCTTTTACCGACTGTCAATGATAAAAAAAGGTGTTGAAGGAATTCGCTAAACACCTACTTTCATTATCTACATATTGATTTTGCATTGCGAGATTTTCTTACTGGTCCATGTCACTGGAAAACCGATCGTCGCAAAACCTTTGGACTACATTTGCGAACAACGTAGGCTAAAACATTCGTTAAGTCTTACATAAGATGACATTGTTGCTACCCACTTATTCAAGCAAAGACTGAAGTCCATTTATATGAGAAGTATATGTATCGGTTTGGCACTACCGGTTACTTAAGCGTTTTCATTTAACCCTTTCCCTCATATAGACGCTTTCTGACGGGGCTTGCAGCAGACGGCTTTTTGAAAACATAGTGACAAAAGAAGAAAATTGCTCAAAACGAGCAATTTCTCCTTTTGCCACAATGTTTTCCACTTTTAGTCATAGGTTATCCATTCAGTTATAGAGATATTCCATTTTTTGACAAAATACGTTCAAAGTCGTCTGCTGCAGAATTGTCGTATGGGGGAAAGCGTTAAAGCACATTATTTGGAATGCGGAATCGAAATTTTAGATTATATAATAATTTAATAAGGATTAATAACGAGAATGATCACGTTGCATGCATATTCTCTGAAGATGTCCAGGAGTCAGAGTGTGAACAAAAAGAATCATGATCAGACTGTGCGGGCATTTATCTGATGTAGCTCATCCCTGGTCGTGCAGTCCCGGATAAGGTTTGTTTTCGTATGACATTATATATGTGTCAACGATAAAATAAATGTTTGATAAATTCGTTTTGAATATTTCAACAAGATCTGTGTGCATTTGTTTAACTCCAACATGTTGCCAGCAAGAACCATCTGTTCGTAACAGCTGTATGACTTGCATGTTTTTTTATTTTGTGTGCATAGATAAATGTCGCTTTGGACTACACTATCAATTCAAGTCACCGTATCCGATGCGTAGTGGTTATAGTCTCGTGAGTTCAGAGTCCGAGACCCGGTCGGATCGTTACAACATATTTAAAACTGGTGACACTTGCTTATATACTTGATGTTTAGGATCACGTGGATGACATTACGAATACTGTATCGGTGTTAGGATAATAATAGCGTTAGTGTCGGTAACTGTATAGGTGTTAGGATAATAATAGCGTCAGTGTCGGTAACTGTATCGGTGTTAGGATAATAATAGCGTTAGTGTCGGTAACTGTATCGGTGTCAGGATAATAATAGCGTTAGTGTTGGTAATTGTATCGGTGTTAGGATAATAATAGCGTTAGTGTCGGTAACTGTATCGGTGTTAAGATAATAATAGCGTCAGTGTCGGTAACTGTATCGGTGTTAGGATAATAATAGCGTTAGTGTCGGTAACTGTATCGGTGTTAGGATAATAATAGCGTCAGTGTCGGTAACTGTATCGGTGTTAGGATAATAATAGCGTTAGTGTCGGTAACTGTATCGGTGTCAGGATAATAATAGCGTTAGTGTCGGTAATTGTATCGGTGTTAGGATAATACTAGCGTCAGTGTCGGTAACTGTATCGGTGTTAAGATAATAATAGCGTTAGTGTCGGTAACTGTATCGGTGTCAGGATAATAATAGCGTTAGTGTCGGTAATTGTATCGGTGTTAGGATAATAATAGCGTCAGTGTCGGTAACTGTATCGGTGTCAGGATAATAATAGCGTCAGTGTCGGTAACTGTATCGGTGTTAAGATAATACGAAAAAAAACATGAATGGATTTTTTTTTTTTTTTTTTCAATAACCCATGAAGCTTTCTGAAATGAAACTGGAAAAATCCATGGGGGCCGCCATTTTGGATATGTATAAAAGGCAGACGTAAAACACAGATTGAAAATTATTGTCGTCTTTTTAATCATTTTTTTAAATCGGTATTTTGGGTATGTATAAAATGAGCAGAAAAACACGGATTGAAAATTATTGTCGTCTTTTTAATCATTTTTTTTAAAATCGGTATTTTGGGTATGTATAAAATGAGCGGAAAAACACGGATTGAAAATTATTGTCGTCTTTTTAATCATTTTTTAAATCGGTATTTTGGGTATGTATAAAATGAGCAGAAAAACACGGATTGAAAATTATTGTCGTCTTTTTAATCACTTTTTTTAAAATCGGTATTTTGGGTATGTATAAAATGAGCGGAAAAACACGGATTGAAAATTATTGTCGTCTTTTTAATCATTTTTTTTTAAAATAGATATTTAAGATCATTAAAATGCTGTGTTATGTGGGAATAAACATTTGTACGAAAAGTTAAAACATAATAACATAAATATGTTTTGCCGTTCGTCAAAAAACCGACAGCATTAGCCTTCTACGCCCGAACCTAAATTTTGACTGTATCGTTGCCAAAGAAGGACGTGACGTCATTTCCGTTACACTTCATCTTGGCGTAACGTCAATGGAGCGACGTCGTTTCCCGCAAAAAAAGTGGTATCAACATGAAAGACCCCAAATTCCTATACATGAGCTATTGCCACACTCATTCAAAGTATAATTATGTATCAAACATTGTGGCAAAAGGATAACTTTCTCATAAGGAGCAATTGTTCTTTTGGTGACAATCTTTTCCTAAATCGTCTGTTGCATAGGCCTCAGAAACTGTCTCTAATAGGGAAAGGGTTTAGCAGAAATGTGACCCCTTACATAATTTGTTCCAGTCATATTGACTGGTTGAAAAAGGTAGTCGCCAGATGGCATCAGAAAAGGACTGATCTATTTGCTTCTTTACCATAATACAGGTGATCGATTAAGGATCATCTTGGCCCTCATGTTTTAACCGCGTTCATTATAAATGTATTCCTTGATTTTCTGAAAGTTTTTACTTTATTATTTTCTGTTCGTAATAATAGACGACAGCAATACGAATTCCAAATATGTTTTGATAATGCAAGAAATGCTAATATAAATCCTTTTTGTATGGCCAAAGTATGTTCTTTAATTTTTGTTTATAATTATCTTGCGTTTTTTCGTAAATAGGTAGCACCTATAGATATATTAATAGCGTTAGTGTCGGTAACTGTATCGGTGTCAGGATAATAATAGCGTCAGTGTCGGTAACTGTATCGGTGTTAAGATAATAATAGCGTTAGTGTCGGTAACTGTATCGGTGTCAGGATAATAATAGCGTCAGTGTCGGTAACTGTATCGGTGTTAGGATAATAATAGCGTTAGTGTCGGTAACTGTATCGGTGATAATAATAGCGTTAGTGTCGGTAACTGTATCGGTGTTTGGAAAATAATAGCGTTAGTGTTGGTAACTGTATTGGTGTCAGGATAATAATAGCGTTAGTGTCGGTAACTGTATAGGTGTTTGGAAAATAATAGCGTTAGTGTTGGTAACTGTATTGGTGTCAGGATAATAATAGCGTTAGTGTCGGTAACTGTATCGGTGTTAGGATAATAATAGCGTTAGTGTCGGTAACTGTATTGGTGTTAGGATAATAATAGCGTTAGTGTCGGTAACTGTATCGGTGTTAAGATAATAATAGCGTTAGTGTCGGTAACTGTATCGGTGTTAAGATAATAATAGCGTTAGTGTTGGTAACTGTATCGGTGTCAGGATAATAATAGCGTTAGTGTCGGTAACTGTATCGGTGTTAAGATAATAATAGCGTTAGTGTCGGTAACTGTATCGGTGTCAGGAGAATAATAGCGTCAGTGTCGGTAACTGTATCGGTGTTAGGATAATAATAGCGTTAGTGTCGGTAACTGTATCGGTGATAATAATAGCGTTAGTGTCGGTAACTGTATCGGTGTCAGGAGAATAATAGCGTCAGTGTCGGTAACTGTATCGGTGTTAGGATAATAATACTGTTAGTTTCGGTAACTGTATCGGTGATAATAATAGCGTTAGTGTCGGTAACTGTATAGGTGATAATAATAGCGTTAGTGTCGGTAACTGTATCGGTGTCAGGAGAATAATAGCGTCAGTGTCGGTAACTGTATCGGTGTTAGGATAATAATACTGTTAGTGTCGGTAACTGTATCGGTGATAATAATAGCGTTAGTGTCGGTAACTGTATTGGTGTTAATATAATAATAGCGTTAGTGTCGGTAACTGTATTGGTGTTAGGATAATAATAGCGTTAGTGTCGGTAACTGTATCGGTGTTAAGATAATAATAGCGTTAGTGTCGGTAACTGTATCGGTGTTAAGATAATAATAGCGTTAGTGTCGGTAACTGTATCGGTGTCAGGATAATAATAGCGTCAGTGTTGGTAACTGTATCGGTGTCAGGATAATAATAGCGTTAGTGTCGGTAACTGTATCGGTGTTAAGATAATAATAGCGTTAGTGTCGGTAACTGTATCGGTGTTAAGATAATAATAGCGTTAGTGTCGGTAACTGTATCGGTGTCAGGATAATAATAGCGTTAGTGTCGGTAACTGTATCGGTGTTAGGATAATAATAGCGTTAGTGTCGGTAACTGTATCGGTGTCAGGATAATAATAGCGTTAGTGTCGGTAACTGTATCGGTGTTAGGATAATAATAGCGTTAGTGTCGGTAATTGTATCGGTATTAGGATAATAATAGCGTTAGTGTCGGTAACTGTATCGGTGTTAGGATAATAATAGCGTTAGTGTTGGTAACTGTATCGGTGTCAGGGTAATAATAGCGTTAGTGTTGGTAACTGTATCGGTGTCAGGATAATAATAGCGTTAGTGTCGGTAATTGTATCGGTATTAGGATAATAATAGCGTTAGTGTCGGTAACTGTATCGGTGTTAGGATAATAATAGCGTTAGTGTCGGTAATTGTATCGGTATTAGGATAATAATAGCGTTAGTGTCGGTAACTGTATCGGTGTTAGGATAATAATAGCGTTAGTGTTGGTAACTGTATCGGTGTCAGGATAATAATAGCGTTAGTGTTGGTAACTGTATCGGTGTCAGGATAATAATAGCGTTAGTGTCGGTAACTGTATCGGTGTCAGGATAATAATAGCGTTAGTGTTGGTAACTGTATCGGTGTCAGGATAATAATAGCGTTAGTGTTGGTAACTGTATCGGTGTTAGGATAATAATAGCGTTAGTGTTGGTAACTGTATCGGTGTCAGGATAATACTAGCGTTAGTGTTGGTAACTGTATCGGTGTCAGGATAATAATAGCGTCAGTGTCGGTAACTGTATCGGTGTCAGGATAATAATAGCGTTAGTGTTGGTAACTGTATCGGTGTCAGGATAATAATAGCGTTAGTATCGGTAATTTTCTAAGCAGCTTTAAATATATTTGTATCTGTCATTTCAATAAAAGAAAACAATAGTACCGGATGGGTTGTCAATCAGGCGTAAAATATGATCATTGTCATGCGGAAACCGACCTTTAGAGATTTTGAAAATAAATGCGATTTCAAACAAATGCATACTTTAAGTTTAATAGTTCATTATTATTTCTCAAGACAGTTCTCCAAAAACCTTTAACCCTTTCCCTCATACGACAATTCTGCAGCAGACGACTTTGAACGTATTTTGTCAAAAGGTAGAAACTCTCTGTAATTGAATGGATAACCTATGACAAAACGTGGAAAACATTGTGGCAAAAGGAGAAATTGCACGTTTTGTGCAATTGTGCAATTTCTTCTTGTGTCACTATGTTTTCAAAAAGCCGTCTGCTGCAGAGGCGTCAGAAAGCGTCAGACTGCACCGAGGGTCGGCTTTCGGACGACTTGGCTGATCGACTGGTACTTTTCATAACAACAGAGAAGCACGGGTACATATAGACGAAATCATTCTGTGACACTCAAAACAAATGAGCCGTCGAGAAAACCAAACATTGTGGCATCTGCGTAATGTATCGATCCAGATCAGCATGCGCAGTCCGCGCAGACTCATCCGGGCCGGCACATTCCGTCTCGTAGGAAATATAGGTATAGAGTAATGATTCCTTAAACAGAAAATGCACAGGAGACGAAAAGTGTATATCCAGATAAGCCTGCGCGGCATGCTTATGCTGATCCGGGTCGATACTTTCGCAGAGTTCACAATGTTGGTTTTCTCGCGGGATGGCTCAAATGGTCTTGCTTTATTCTTAAGGTGATGGTTTTCATATTGAACGCACACTCTCTGATGTTATGCATATGCTTTAATATGATGCCAGGTTATATAGAAAAGTATATGTCAGAGAAAGCTTGTTTCATAACGTGTAAGCACTTGTAAATTGAAAGAACATGTTTTGTTATAGATAAACAAGGCTTTCAACAGCAGAATAAATGTTATCAATTCATTATCAATCTAAAGATATGCAGCATACGTTTGGTCATTTTGTTTGTAATATCTAGTTGTGTTTGGTGTATTTGTATACGGGTTTAAATACGGGTTTGTTGTGAAGGGACATTAATCACTTTCGTATTAATTAATGCAAATTTGTAATTGAGCTTTGCCATGCGAAAAGCGCTGTTTCCTGACTATGCGAACAGCGAACCAGATATACACCAATACCTCCTTTTGCCGGCCGCAGCATGGTCTTGGTCTCACATGCCCAATGCAGGATAAAATCGTTTATCACGCCATAAGACCTCTAATAAGTTGTTTAAAGTCGTATACAGTGGGATCGGGGTTTAGAAAAAGAAATGCTTCAGCAGTTGGAATTCGAAAAGTTTAATTAGAAATTTATTTCCAAATCTGGAAGTATATTGATATACATTTTAGAAAACAAAATTTGAGCGGTGATCTGCAAAAAAACAACTTTTATCTGTTGTGACCATTACAATTGTAGATCTTTTTTGCACTGTTCGCATATTAGTCATAGGTTGTTTCAAGCAGTACCCGTTTGGACCCTTTAACATGGATGCGCAAACACATGCAATACATACGTGAAGACTGGTTTTCGCAGGACAACGCTCTTATATTCTCCGTCCGTTAGTAACTGTAAAGTCTCATTTTAGGTAAAACCTTTCGGTTACACCACTTGTAGAAGTTAACCCTATCCCACATACAACAAATCTGCAGCAATCTTTGAAAACATAGTGACAAAAACCTGAAAAATCTCCATATAAGATAGCTTAATTGTTAATTAAAGTTGAAAACATTGTGTCCAAAGGAGAAATTGCTCATCATGAGCAATTTCCCCTTTGGCCACATTGTTTTCAAAAGTCGACTGCTGCTATTGAGTCAAAGTGCGTCTGCATATGGGAAAGGGTTAATACAACTTCATATTTATATCGATAAAAGTATTTTAATTTGGAATTATTGGTTGAGTGGTTCTAAACAGTTTAATTCTCAATTATTATCTGATGAAGTTTTATTTCAATGTTCACTTCGTTTTCTTATTCAGTTACACCATGTATACACTGTCGACTGTTGCAAGGGAGTCACTAGTCATTTCTATCATGGAGTTTTATGTTGTGTTGGTGCGTTTCGAATGTTCTTTCAATCCAACGTAGTGGACACACAGTTTCGCATTTCATCCACTGTATTAGCTCCTTTTATCCAATATGCAGTGACATATTTTGACAGATCTGTATCAGACGGATTTTGAAAATATTGCGGCGAAAAGGAGAAATAATCTGTTATATATTATTTAACCTTTTATCACAATGCTTCCAAATACATTATAAATCTTTCATTCATTTATGAAGAAAATATTATATCTCCTTAAGATCTGTTCTATGTAGGAACGGATTAACTCAAGAGACTATTATCCGAATATGGATAAATATTTACTTTCTTTCACAGCGTTAATTCGAATACGTCCACATATTCAATGGATCACGTATGTCCAATAACGGTATACTTGTCCAGTTTTATATAGTATTCACCGGTTACCTGATATCATACTTATAGAGTCGTATGTTTCTTTTTTAAGTCATTGAGCAATATTATAACATCTAAACATTGGAAAAATTATTTTTGATATGGACATAATAACGTAAAAGGACATAGAGAAATTGCTCGTCGTCAGCAATTTCTACTTTTTACACAATGTTTTGAACAGTTATACTGCAAAAGCGTCAATGTCGTCTGTCTAGGATAAAAGAGTTATGCAAATGACTAAAGCTAATTCTGTGGCTCCTTAGTCTCGCGTTTTCTGCAAATACTTACAAGTCCAAATATGAGCCGTCCCGCGACAAAGCCAACATTATGACATCTGAG
This sequence comes from Serripes groenlandicus, assembly GCA_031761405.1. Taxonomy (NCBI): domain Eukaryota; kingdom Metazoa; phylum Mollusca; class Bivalvia; order Cardiida; family Cardiidae; genus Serripes; species Serripes groenlandicus. Next base: position 46,697,568 of record JASEVX010000001.1, on the reverse strand, counting down.
TGATACGTATTGACCCGGATCAGCCTGATCCGGGCCGGCACGTTCCGTCTAAGGGGGATAGAGGTATAGAGTAATAATTCCTGAAACAGAAAATCCACAGGAGGCAAACAGCGTCTATCCGGGTAGGCCTGTGTGGCATGCTTAGGCTGATTCGAGTCCGGGTCGATACTTTACGCAAAGTCCACAATGTTGGTTTTCTCGCAGGACGGCTCATATATGTTAAGGTTATTTTGTACTGAACTTCAGCTTTATGAAAAATATTGTGTTTTTTAATTTCTTTTTAAAATACACATACATATTCATATTCATGTTATTATCTATTATTTAAACTCACATTCCTATAAAGTACCCACACAATTGAGTGGGGGACAGTTTCATCTTTTAGTTGACACTTTACTTGAGCACTGGCCTGGGTTAATCTGCCACTAAATTGCCATCGAGGGTGAACGCGGATTGGTTGTAGTTCTAGTTCTGACGTGATAAAACCAGGAATCATATGAGTAGGTGAACTGGCCGCCGTGATATGACTGAAAAATTGTTGAAAACGGCGTTAAACCCCAATCAATCAATCAATCAATCAATATAGTTATGACTGAATTCGCAGCTACAGCTATTCACCTTTCGCATGTCCATCAAGTACATCGTGCCGAGCCCCGGTAGCTCAGTCCGTAGCGACGCGGGCTGTCTATCCAGGGGTTGTGAGTTCGAATCCCGGCTCGGCCAACTTTCTTTCCGACGATTGACAACAGTCAATGCGACATGCGTCATTCGTCTTCCACCAATGGGCTAAGTCTATGTGGAAAAGCAGCCAGTTGATTGGGAAGATTGTTGTGTGGAGTACTGGTGTGAGAAAACCAGGAAATGCATGAGTAGGTGAACTGACCGCCGTGATATAACTGAGAAATTGTTAAAAACGGCGTTAAACCCCAATCAATCAATCAATCAATCAATCAATCAATCGTACATCGTATAATGTATCCGCGTCTAGTGATTTAGGGTCCAACTGACTCTCCGTACAATAATACAATAAAGGTAAATAGGCGTCATACTATTGGGGCTACAATCCTAGTGTTTTGTCACAATACTGTGAGACTGTGCGACTACACAGGCTCTCCAGCGAACGCACCGTACGCATGCGCACTTGTTAGACGTGGCTCCCAATTGTTTACCTTTTCCCACATACAGTCTCTTTCTGACAGCTTCTGCAGCAGACGACCTTTGACAACATTATGGCAAAAAGTAGACATTGCTCATAGTGAGTTATGTCTTCTTTTGTCACAGTGTTTTCCACTTTATTCAATCATTTTTCTTATATTCATAGAGATAGTCCATAATTTTGACGAAATGTTTTCAAAGCTGTCTGCTGCAAATATATTATATGTTGGAAAGGGTTAATATACACATTTACCTGTGCAATGGCTATATACACAACCCTTCACCTGGCGCTTGCACAACATTCATCGGATACTTACCTATATGCAAAGTTATGCATTGTTATGACGTACATGTATGTTTGTTTGTCTGTGTGTTTGAACAGTATTTCACGCCGCTATCAACGGTATTCCAGTTATATCACGGCGTTTCCTGGGTAAATTACCAGTATACCTATCTTATTTATCTTAACTTGATGTCTCATTGTGTTGTGTTTATCCCACAATGTATATCAGCCGTTCCAAGAGAAAACCATTTTGAACTCAGTCCGCGCAGGCTAATCCGGACCGACACATTCCGTCTCATGGGGATAGAGGTATAGAGTAATAATTCATGAAATAGAAAATCGACATGAGGCGAAAGGTGTCCGCCCGGATTAGCCTGCGTCGCATGCTTAGTCTGATCCGGGTCGATACTTTTCGCAGAGTCCATAATGTTGGTTTTCTCGCGGAAGAACGGCTTAAATGTATTGCCTTCAAAAAAGGTCAGTCAGGTTAATTGTGTTCAGAGATACTGCATGTACTTTTAGGACTCTTTTCTGTAAACACAAATATACATATATATACATATATATTTGAATGTAAACCTATAACACCTGCAATCTTGACGGAATACTTTTGTTATACAGTTCAAATCATTTTGGGCGGGGGGAAGGGGTTAATGGGAGAAATTCGTCTTGATAAATGTCTCCTTTTGTAGAAATCGTCTGCTGTTATAGCGTCAAATGTCGTCTGTATCTGGAGCATTGTCTAACGAGGGACAGGATTTCTAGGCGTGTCCTACTTACTCGTCCAAATAGTCATTGATTTAAACTAAAACGTTATTCGACGTGTAATTTCTTCTCAGGTTTCTCTGCACCCTTATCTTCTTAGGATATGTAAACCATTTCCCGCTTACATGCGCCTTTTGACGTTTGTGTTGCAGACGACTTTTTGAGAACAGATTGGCAAAAGAAGAAATTACTCATAATGAGCAATTTCTTCCTTTGTCATTATGTTTTCATTCAATTAAACAAAAATATACACTCATTTATTGAGATCACGGTAGATTATTTTTGTCTACTGTATATTTGTTGAATGTGGGAAAGGGTTCAGTTAATAGAAAAGCAATAAAGAAATGTTAAATCATGAGTTTGATTATATGACGGAATGCAAATGGCTTTGGAGAAGTGAAATTTTTCTTGTCGAATAGACTCCTCAATCTTTCTGCAGCTTTCTACAGCCTTTTCTCTGTCGTTTTCAGAGCTCCCAAATGTTATCTTTCTAAAGTAAACTATAAACTAGGTGTAAGTCGGTATTTAAAGGCGGCGAAATGGGTTGAACTAATTCTTTAATTTATACGTTATTGGTAAAAAGGGAAATCCTAAAAGAAGTTGAAATTTGAAATGAGCAGTAGTTTGATTTGGATTTGACAAACAAATGTAAACTATTGATGTAAATAGTACAACTTCTTACGCTGTGGTTAATTTTTGCTCTATCACGTGTTCAGCTTTTTACATGAAATGAGAAAATGTAGTGCCGAAAAAAGAAACGTCTAAGAATAGGCTACGATACATTACTAAAAGATTTAAACTGCTAGTTATGCGGCATAATGGATACCTGTCTGTGCATTAAAAGTGTTATTTTTCAGTGTTAAAGTGAATTTCAGTTTTTATTTCTTTTGGTGAAAAATTGCTGTTGGTCGGAATGATAAAGTGAATATATTCCCATTGTTGAAGCTAGTATTCGTGAGTTTTGTATTTGATCTGAATACTACCTTGTGTGCCGGTCAACTTACTTGTTTATTATCACCAAAATGTTTAAGTGAACGGATTGACATCTTTAGAAATACTAAGTAAGTACATAAAAGAAATAGGAGAATTGAAGACTTTGTTCTTTGTGGGCAATTTCTTCCCTTGTCATTATGCTTTCATAAACTGCATACAGTTGGCTATTGTTGTGTAATTAACCGATTGCAATACGCACACGCATTTTGAAGCATTTTAACCCTTTCCCTCATATAGACGCTTTTTGACGCCTCTGCAGCAGACGGCTTTTTGAAAACATAGTGACAAAAGAAGAAATTGCACAAAACGTGCAATTTCTCCTTTTGCCACAATGTTTTCCACTTTTTGTCATAGGTTATCCATTCAATTATTGAAAGGGTTAAGAGCAGATGACTTTTGAAAACATTGTTATAAAAGGAGAACAGAAGCAATTTCTCCTTTTTGCCACGATATTGTATACGCTATTCCGAGAATTTACGTTCAATTAGACAGAAACATTCCGTATCTTTCAAACATGTTTTCACATTCTTCTGTTGCATGTGTGTTGTATGTGGACACGTGTTAAAGTTGTGTTAAGCCGGATAAGAAGAGTCAGTCAAAATCTAGTACTACTGCATATTCGGACTGTGAAGACTCGCGCGAGACTATATATACACAGACGCGCATCCTCATCTGAGTATTTCGCTACTCGAATTAAGTTGTTACGTGGACGCAAATTCTGACAAACCCTATCGCTTTATAAGGTTAAAATGTTGTGTTACCCTTTCACACCCGTAGTCGCATTTTGACGCATCTGTACAGCAGTCAACATTTGAAAACATTTTGACAAAAGGAGAAATTGCTCACAATGAGCACTTTCGTTTTTGCAAAAATATTTTCAACTTTAGTCAAAGTCAAACTTTCATTTAAAGAGATTTTCTAAATTTTTACCAAGACGTTTTTAAAGTCGTTTGCTTCAGAATTGTTGTATGTGGGAAAGGGTTAATGTCAAGCATAGCATGATAAAGGTTGAATCACGTCAAATCAGTGATGTAACAGAACTTCATTTCGCCCGACATTGCTCAAATGGTGCTTGTTTTGCTTTGGTGTGTTTTCCCCTTATATTGGGCACGTGTATTTGCGCCAGTCCTTGGACATAGCTTCTTAACTTATATTAGTCTGAGCGGGTCGATCAGAACTTACACGGATCAGAAAGCGAACGTGTACCTTTTCCAATGGTCGGGTTCGTGCATCTTTCTACGGTAATATAATTATCATTACTAATGCATGTGTCGGGTATTGTTAAAACATAATAGAATGCCATATTATATCAACTCATTTGTCGTTAAATCGCACGTATTGAAATATGTTTTTATTATTTTTATTTTCAGTGGTTACATCAACTGAGGACATGTCGTGACCGTGAACTATCATTAAATGAAATATAAAACATAGATACAAAAATCGCAGATATCGCAAACGTGCAAACATTTGAAACTATGGGTGCTTTAAAGTCGAAATTCCGAAAATCCAAATCAGGGAAGGAAGAGAAGCCGCCCAAAGCTGGTAAAATGAAGACTAGATCGGTAAATTTGCCGGAGTCCCAATCCGCCCGGAAGACAGTGGACCCCAGGCTTCCGTTCTCTAACTACAGACAAATCTTCAGTATCAGGAATGCGTGGAAAGCCATCTCAAGGAGTATGGAGGATTGTGCAAAGGAGACTCTACTGAAGTAAGTACATAAAAGCCGTTCCTCGAGAAAACTAACATTGTGGACTCTGCGTTAAGTATCGACACAGATCAGCTTAAGCATGCCGCACAGGACAAACACTTTTTGCCTCAGTGGATTTTCTGTTTCAGGAATCATTACTCTATACTACTTTTTCCCTGAGACGGAATGCGCGGACTGTTCAGGCTGAGCTGGGTCGATACATTATGCAGAGTCCATACTGTTGGTTTTCTCGTGGAACGGCTTATACGAGTCACGTCTGGCGTATAAGGATCGTGCAGATGCACTATCACGTTTATATAGCAGACGACTTTTGAAAATATTCTGATAAAAGGAGATATTATTCAAAATGTGCATGGAAAAGCAGCCAGTTGCTTGGAAAGAATGAAGTACTGGTGTGAGAAAGCCAAGAAACATGTGAGTAGGTTAACTGACCACCGTGATATGACTGAAAAATTGTTGAAAACGGCGTTAAACCCAAATCAATCAATCAATCAAAATGAGCAATTTCTCCTTTTGCCACTATGTTTTCAATAATCATACACATTCATTCAATAAATTGTTGACATTAACATGTTCACAGTCGTGTGCTGCAGGGAATGAGTTAACATCTATGTCCCTGTATTTCGTCATATGAAAGGAAATCAAAAATACCCCCTGTTTACTTGGCCCAGCTGCAGATTTCCGATAGTCTGCCTATATGTTTTCAAAGTCGTCTGTCGCAGATTTGTTGTATATGGGAAACAGGTAATTCGCATGTCCGTCTGTTTCTCTTTACAAAATGAATGCAATAAGAGCTCTTTTCACTTGTCGCAAGTTTAAACATATTTCAGTATTTTAATGTTGGTTACCGTAGCGATAAACATCACGTGTTTTTATCTAGAATGTGAACACGTAGATTTTGATATGTTATCAATTACCGGGATGTTACCAACTGTGTCGAACACGGATGATATCTTAAACAGATAATCAATGGTGTTTTATTACATGTGTATTATAAACCCTTTCCACCATACAACACAACTGCAGCAGACGACTTTCAAAACATCAAGGCAAAAATATTGAGCATCACTATTAATAAAAGTTTAATTATTGAACAGGGAATAAAATATTGTGGCAAAAGGAGAAATTGCTCATTATGAGCAATTTATCCCTTTGCCTCAATGTTTTCAAAAGTCGTCTACAAATATATTGTCATGGTGTTAAATATTTATATATTTGCAACTCTCTGGGTGATTGGAACATTCGTGCAGTTTTAACCGTTTTCAACTCGTAACAAATTTGCAGCACACGACTTTTCATATAAATTTTAAAACAATTCGGCAACATTTCCGAATATAAAATATAGTCGTCCATTGCAGATTGGTCCGGATGTGTTTGCATGTGAGAAAAAGCAAACATGTCATTGGAATTGTACAAATGAAGTTTTACATCCTAATAATTCGAAATAGATTTCTGAATATCACACTACCAACATAACACGAACACTAACATTCGGTAAAGGCAACGATTTTAGATCTTGATCAGCCTACACCTCCGCGCAGTCTAATCATGATTGACTTTGTTTAATATCTATCATTACGCTGATAACATCCCGGAACACCAACTACAATTATAGAAGCGAATAGAATAGAACACCAACATTGTGGTATCTGCGTACGTAAAGTATCGACTCTCGGATCAGCCTAAGAATGCCGCGCAGGCTAATCCGGGCAAACACGTTTCGCCTCCTGTGGATTTTCTGTTTCAGGAATCATTACTCTATACCTCTATCACCCCTGAGCAGGAATGTGTTGGCCCGAATGAGACTGCGCGGACTGCGCAGGCTGATCTGGTCGTTTCATTACGCAGAGTCCATCATGTTGGTTTTCTCGTGGAATGGCTAACACATTTGAATTAACTGATACGTGTAACATACATGTACAAGTATGCTATTTGGGGGGCTAATGCTAATTAGCTAATTGCTAATGATATTTGAAATATTTCCAAACTGGCAACGCATTTTGACGTTTCTGCTAAAAACGGCTATAAAAACATTGTTACAAACGGAGAAATTGTTTTTTATGAGCAATTTCTCCTTTGACCAAAATGTTTTCTTCTAATTGCACCGTCTACAATTAATAACTTGATAAGTCGTCTGCTGCATATTTTTCTCATATTTTGGAAAGGGTTAATCTTCAGAAACGCGTCCAAACGCGTCAGTCGAAACGGGACTTTACACCATTCGAGAAAAGTCTCGGGCGAGCCTTCATGGTGAGCAATTCCTTCCATATGTTACCTGCCAGCGTGTAATCGAAAGGGTTTAACTAATTACCTGAAAGTGGATTAAGTCCTCGGATAACGCTAAGTATTTTACGACCTTACAATCGGACAGAACATTAACTATCTATTTACTAATCAAATGTAGATTATAATGACATGAAATCAAACAGCACGTAAACCAAGCTTTAGATCGCAGGAGTCGTTTTGATCAATCGGGGGTTTAACCCGTCTGTCCATTTAATCCGGGTATTTAAACTGGATTTTCTTTACCCTTACCCAAGGACGGCAATGCTGCAGCAGTCGACTTTGAGAATTCTAGGGCAGCCATATGTAGATACAGGTATACATATTTAAAAGAGTTGAAACTATTGTGGTAATAGGAGAAACTTCTCATTATGCGCAATTTCTTCTTCTGCCTATATGTTTTCACAAGCCGTCTACTGCAGATGCGTCAAATGCGTCTGCAGGTGGGAAAGTGTTTAAGCAGGTAAACATAAGTGATTTTTAATGATTATTTCACAGGCGAATTCTTTACGGGAATTGTTTTAGCAACTGTCTCGTAACTTACTATGAACGTTTCACGCATACATTCATTTTTTTTTTATTTAAAATCAAATCTAGGGATATAAGTACAAGTAATCGTATGAATTTATAAAAAGTAATTTAGTAGTTTAAATGATATAGTGGGTACTTGTTTATTTCGGTGCCAGACCGAGATATGTTTTCACTGAGGTAGCACCTAAATTGATGTTTTCGCGAAAGGCTATAAAGAGTCGTTTGCCCGAAGATGCATCAATGCATAGAACTGCCTATGCATATGGGACACGTTAACAACAACATATCAGCGTTCCGTATAACACGTCCTTTACAAGCCTAGCCCCTGTAGCTCGGTCGTCTCAACGACGCGGGTTGCAATTCCGGGGATGTGTCCAGTCCTAGTGTGAGAGAGCCAAGAAACGCGTGGTTATGTGAACTAGCCTCCGGGATATGACTGAAAATGTGTTGGGAGAGTTGTTAAACCACAATCAATCAATCACCTGTTACATATATATCGTTCCAGGTTATGGAAAGCTTATCCCGAATACAAAGACAAATTCTCCAGCGTGAAGGACATCGGTGACGACGAGGAGCTCAGGCATAACGAGGATTTCGAGATTATAGCAATGGACATCTATCAAGTATTTGATGACGTGATAGGCAACCTGGAGGCAGTGGATAAGGCCCTGAAAGATATAGAACTTGCGGCCAATACGGCAAACTTAACCAGAACAATGTGGGGGGTAATGACTCTTGATATTTCACGATCGATCCGCGTCAGGCGATTTGCGATCTAGTTGTCTGTGTGAACAGTAAAGGATCGGGCGAGCCTGTGTAACCGCACAGTCTTACCAGAGTCTTCACTACACCATGACTTCACTGTGTCTGTCTTTAACCCTTTCCCTCATTCAACAATTCTGCAGCAGACGACTTTGAATATATTTTGTCAATAGATAGAAAATCTCTATAATTGAATGGATAACCTATGACTAAAAGTGGAAAACATTGAGGCAAAAGGAGAAATTGCTCGTTTTGAGCAATTTCTTCTTTTGTCACTATGTTTTCCTTAAGCCATCTGCTGCAGGGGCGTCAGAAAGCGTCTATATGAGGGAAAGGGTTAAACATATAATATAGCCCAAGATGAATCTGTTTACAAATATAATAGAAGTGAAACCCCCATGAGTGTTATTCCAATATAACCTTTATTGTGCAAAATCGCCACTAAGATTCCAAGTCTGCAGTCACGATTCATTTGTATGTAAAGATTGCACCAATTATTTTGGTGATTCGGTTTTTTGTTTTCCGTTTTCCACATATTACCAATCTGCAGCACCCGACTTTGATCAATAATGCAGAAACTCTCTATTAGAACTGAAAGAGCAATAAGTGAATAAATGGAAACATTGCCGCAAAGTATTAAAAAGTCGTCTGCTGCATTGGCCCAAGAGATCATCCGTTTGTTAAAATAAAATACTGCATGATGTCACTTACAACAGTTTTTCATGTATAACCTGCTCAATGTTTGGTCGTCGCAAAATGCACTAATATTCAAGGGAGATAATACTTCCGAACACTTGTTACGCCGGTAAACACTTAACTCCCTTAATAATTGATAACTACAATTGGAGTTACTAGAAATGAACACTCTATAACTGTTTAATTGAAAATAAATTAAACGCGTGTACAACATCCGCCTGTAAAATCATACAGTCTGATCTGTGTCCATAATACTTGCTTCTCATGTATCAATATCTATCATACACTTCTCCACAATTTTTTAATTAAGAACTTGTCAATTATCAATTATGATTAAATCAGTTGCAGTAATTAAACAGGGTAAGTTTTAACCCTTTCCCTCATATAGGCGCTTTCCGTCGCCTCTGCAGCAGACAGCTTTTTGAAAACATGGAGACAAAAGAAGAAATTACTCAAAACGAGCTATTTCTGCTTTTGTCACCATGTTTTCAACTCGATTCAATTATTGTTCTTTCATTAAAAAGGAGTTCACAAAATATTTCGGGTATGTTTACGAAGTCGTCTGCTGCAGATTATGTTGTATGTGGGAAAGGGTTAAATATAGTATGTGTATTTCTTATTGCAGAACTTCCACGACCCTTTTATTGCTGTGATTAAACAGACGCTGGGCTCCGACAGATTTACAGAAACCACGGAGGACAACTATAAACTTTTATTCTCATTTATTGAAAAAGAACTTGGCAATCATTTACCGGACGACGAATCTGTCGGTGTCGAGGCAACGGAAGTTGAAGTTAATCTATGTAGTGATGAAACGTGAAAAAAAATGTGAAAGTTGTAATGTGAAACAGTTGTATGCTTTGGCAGATGAAATAATTCATAGGCATGGTATAATTTGTTTTGGAATTCAAACGCAATTGTATTTAGTCCGAATTATCTCTCCTCTTTAAACGCTTAATTCAGATTTAAAATGACTTATACATTAAAATCAACTAGTTTAAAGAGTAGAACATTTCGACAAATGAAGAAGATATAACTTTCAGAAAAAATAAATCCCATTTTGAAAAGAGAAAAGCTTAATTAACAGCTCATTTTGAGAACTTTCTCCTGTTTCAACAATGTTTTAAGAAGTGGTCCGGTTGTCAACTGTCGTCTGTGTCAGGGTGTTCATGATTGGGAAAGGAAATACTAACACACAACGATAGGATAGTCGTACCTTAAACAATGATATTGAAGCCATTATCATTTGAAAGTAATCAGAATTTGAAACGCGGAGGCTTCTGCAAATTCAGATACGGGAGGCACTGACTCGAGCGCCATGTTAAAAACATGACATATTGATGATTGGTACTGCTTCGATTCCGCTGAACAATTTTCTACACTTATTCATTTTACTTCGATTATAAATCAAGTTATTTCAAATAATGTTAATCATTCTCCATGTATACTTGATACGTCTAGCGAGTGTGTCGAATCTGTGGAGAAGTACCACGTTTTGAACCACTCTCGAGGAGAATCGAACCTGGGACATTTTGTTCACGAGGTCAATGCTATTCCCCCGAGTTACAATCCCATCCCTCCTCTCCCAAGCGCTAAAACTGTTTCTTTTTCTGTGAATAAGAACCCTTTTAGTGTTGTGATTTGTGTGTTATACTAGTATCACATGTGTATTCATAATTATCAATTGTATATTTATAAGCATCTTACGGTTATCTATTAGATTTTTAAAGAACACCTTTGTAGTGAATATGTTGTCTTCATTTTTTTATCTTTCTCCCGCTCTAGTTCACCAGTTGGTGAAGTTTAAAACGCTTCTTTACAATTTCTGAAAACACCCAGTAATGAATATGGATCATAATTCAGTTGTCTTGAATTCGATGTCCGGACTATACCATATTATCTACGACAACTTACATAATATGGTATCGCAATCCGTCTTCATGACTGAATGGGAACATTCAATTCGGTAAGGGAGCTGGCCACCGTGACAGCGCCAACATTCTGTTCTAAAGGCGTTCATTCTTCACAAAGACAGACGCATTTTGACGCATCTGTAGCAGACGAATTTTCTTAAAGAATTGTCACAAAATGTGAAATTGGTCACACTGAGCTATTCATCTTTTTTTGCTAAAATGTTTTCAACTCTTTTCAATAATAATACATTCGATTAAAGATATGTTCCATATGTTCACGAATGTGTTAATACAGTCGTCTGCTGCAGATTCGTTGTATCGAGGGCTTGGCGTGAAACGGTTGTAACTAAAATTGGTATTTTTAACCAAGGTTAATCACCTCGCCATAAAGTCTTTATAAGTGTTAAATCATTTTTCGTTTTTGGTAAACAATGGAAATTTAGGTGAAATTGCTCGTTCTGAGCAATGGCACCTAAATTTAAATTTGCATTGTTTACAAAGGGGTCAAAATTGCCCCTAAACCAGGGTTTTCAAAAAAGGTTTTTAGTTACAACCGTTTCACGCCAAGCCCTCGATATAACGTCGATATGTTAGATAGGTTTAACCCGGGGAAAGTAATGAGGTCAAGCGGAAGCAATTCTATGAATTTCAGATGAATCCATGAGACTGAAATTGTCTGCCATTGGATAATTATAATTTTGTTGAAAGTTGAAAGTGTTTTTTATAAATCTGAATACCCTCTGACTGACTTGTAAACAAAAATGCTTTTAGTACAAGTTCAGACCGCGACATATTGTTTGCCATCCATTTATTGAAAATTAACATAAAACCGTCTCCAACAAATGTTACAATTGTTTATGAAGACGATATTAACCCTTTCCCTCTTACAACAATTCTGCGGCAGCCGACTTTGAACGTATTTTTTCAAAAGATTGAAAATCTCCATAATTGAATGGATAACCTATGATAAAAAGTGGAAAACATTGTGGCAAAAGGAGAAATTGCACGTTTTGTGCAATTTCTTCTTTTGTCACAATGTTTTCAAAAAGCCGTCTGCTGCAGAGGCGTCAGAAAGCGTCTATTGACAGTTTAAGAGCCAGTAAAATTCACTGCGGGATAAGGGTTACGGGTTACATTTGATTTGACGTCGTAGCTCACAAAAAGGATTGTCAACATATGATTTTGTTAGATTTGAGAATGAATAAAGGTTTCTGGACTATTTGGATTGTTAGGAAATACGCTATAATGGTCGCCTATGGAATATGAACAGTATCAAACTGCATTGATCTTGATCTACGTTGATCTACATTGATCGTTCAACCTCTGAAGTTGGTTTTCGCGTAGCACCGCTCATCTGAACATGCATGTAAAGTGCCCAAATGGAAAGTGGATAGTGGAATAAGGTAACACTTTAGCCTCTGGTCGCGACTGTCAAAGGGGGCTGTCGCGCAGTATTCTATGCACCATTGTCCAGTCGTTACTGAATGAGCTTCCGCGACTCGATACACTATGTTCAAACTGACATCGAAAACTGTTCCAAGTATATCCTAAGATCAGACGTAGTGAAACCATACCGTTGTGATACTATAGTTGTTATATTTGTATGAACTAATCTACGTTGTAGAACTGAAAACATGCATAAAGTAAGTATAAAATACCAGTTGGATGTAACTCAACGAATCGCCATTCGTGGATCTTTTTTTTTTTTTTTTAAATGCAGTGCTTTATAAAGCAGTCGAAATCGCTATTTTATACTTAAGTATGATGATTGTTGAACTCAGCATAACACACAATACAAACAAAACAAACAAATACATAATTAGTTCATCTATTTATAATATAACAGCAAACCTGGATTGATTCCAAAAGATTCGTAGTTTGATATAACAGCCGATTCGAAAGTACTTGAATCATAAATTTAGATCACACGAGTGCTTATAGATTCGGACTACGATTTGTGTGATCCAATATTCCCTATATTTTGAAATGATATCGGCCAAACATTGTCCCAAGAGGAATATACACTTTTATTAAAAAATCAGATTGTATAATGTATTCCTTAGTAGTTAGCTAACGACTACTTGACTATATTCTTACTATCAACTAATTATTGTGTAATGACTGCTAAAACATATGCGTACATAATTCTCCTTCTATCATTGTTGGATGAAAAATGCCATGAGATATCCGAACATATTATATAAACCCGTCAATGGGAAATGGTACAAGTTAGCTGTTATGAATAGTGCAGATCAAGGTCAGCCTGTACATCTGCACACTCTGGTCAAGCTTTTTGTTGTTCACTAACAACTTACACAAGCTTTGTTGCTTCTTGTATGACGGAGAAGATGGACAGGAAGATTACACTATACCAACTTATACCTTTTCCAATTGAAGGTCTCGTACATAGTTGGACCAAGCCCTGGACAAATCGAACTTCGGGATTTTCCGACAAAAGTAAAGACACAGATCACCCTGTACGTTCGTGTATTTGTATTATTACGGCCAGAACACTGTTGAGTATATAATGAATAACTGAATAGTAAAAGAAAAGGACAGCTCTGCGATACTATGTAGATATTGGCCGGAGTTCAAATGTCATTGTTCAAATGGAAGTAGGCTTCAATTCGATGTCGTTTTAAATAGAATGCTGGAATGATTACCGTAGTAAATGGAACAATGATGAAATTAAAATCTACGATTCACATTCTTTGGACATTGTGTTGCTTTCGTTTATTTTCTCGTTTCTACGTCAAAGGCTGATACGACAATGTCATCTTCGACAAAACAGTCCACATGTCAGGTTTTCTCATGAATATCGCATGAGTGAATTAACCCCTATCCTCATACGACAAATCTGCAACAAATATCTAAGCAAAAATATGGACACTCTCTACAAATGAACACACAATGATTGAATAAAGTTGAAAACATTGTGGCAAATGGAAATGTTGCACATAGTGAGCACTTCATTCTTTTGTTTTCAAAATTCGTCTGCTGCCGACGCACCAAGATGATCGGGTCTACATTATTTGCAAATGTCTTTAACCCTTTCCCTCATATGTCAATTCTGCAGCAGACGACTTTGAACGTATTTTGTCAAAACATAGAAAATCTCTATAATTGAATGGATAAAAGTGGAAAACATTTTAGCAAAAGGAGAAATTGCACGTTTTGTGCAATTTCTTCTTTTGTCACTATGTTTTCAAAAAGCCGTCTGCTGCAGAGGCGTCAGAAAGCGCCTATATGATGGAAAGGGTTAAAGTTATGTATCAGTAAAGTCTTTCCCCTACACAACAAACTCTACCGCAGACGAACTCGTAAAAAAGCACGGCACAATGTGAATATCTGTAAGTGAAAGTATAATTATTGGATAAAGTTGCAAACAATGTAGCACAAGTAGAAATTGTTTAAATTAGTAATTTCTCATTTGTCACAATAGTTTCAAAATTCGTCTGTTGCAGAGGAGTCAAAATGGGTATATATGTAGGAAAGGGTTAAAGCTATTTAATTTTGAGTAAAATAAGATGGTACTTAAGTTATATCAATGCTAAGGTCGTCTTTCGCATGGCCTATTCCTTTAATTAGTATACACATACACACATATGAGCACACACCACCCTACAATACAGTCGTATCAACAATGTTTTCAGCCTCTATGACGTCGTTGTTTTTAATATTAGATAAAGGACGCGTGACTACTACAATGTCTTTTTGTCCAACAACTTTCACATGAAACATTCCCTCTCGGCGCTTTGATAATTCCTCCTTGGCAACCTTTGCCATACGACAACTGATCAGCGTGGACAGTAAGCAGACGAGAATTTCGCTTCCTGCGACGGCAAGAGCGACTATTATGATCTTGTCCTTGTCTTGTTTTTGAAACGTGTGTCCATCCGTCGTGTGATTCACTAAACCTAGACGTAACAGTTGTATACTGACAACTGCCGTAACCATGGATACCACAGAGAATGCTGCAAAACACATTATCTGAAAAGGAAATGAAATATGACAGAGGAAATTAAACAACGCAATCACAGGTAATTGTATCCCTTTCTAATGCAGCTCGTTCAGATACCTGTAAGGTTGAATATCGGTACAGCAACTCGGGCTTATCAAATTACAGCTACGACTGCTTGATGGTATGATGGTAGCCGTAAACTGCTAATTCAACTGGTGTATTTGATACCGTTACATTATGTAACAGCTATATACAGCAGGTATACCGTATTAAACGGGGAACAATACGTTCTTTTGTTAAAATATCAAAACATGAAGACAATAATTTCTATCAGATAATAATCTTATTCATGGTGGAACGCAGTGTTCACAAATTAGTCGATAAAGGTTTCAATATACTTAAGCAAAGCAGCATACATTTGGATCCCTTAACATGAATGCAGGTTTTTTGTGACATGTGTAGTTATTACAAGTATGCTAGGGTTGGTTTTCCTGGAGCACAGCTCAACGTAATTGATAGCATGATGTTATTCCAGGATTGAAAAGTCTGCTGTTTGTCAAATGTAGAGGGTATTAACATATTACCAAATGGGACTTACCACATAGGACGTTTTCCTCCTGGCGCACAGAATTCCAAGAATACCGGTAATGATAAACTGCAAAGGGAAGAAACCTTTTGTATTTCAACTGTTACTAGATACTCAAAAAGGAATGATGTACAGTTAAATCGTTCACTATGAAAACGAACGAAGTGCTGTGGATTCAGACCACACCACTAATATTAGGATAATAACCTTCATGGTATTCTAAACTGTACCCGTTCCCTGATACCAACAGCGTTTGATTGATATGAATTATACGACCTTTTAAAACATTCTAATGAAAAGTGAAATCGCTCAGAGCATTGTATCTTTGTTTTGGTGCAATTTGTACATCAACGTGCTGACTTTCTGCTTTCGAGTACAAACTTGTTTTCTTTCTGTTTTAAATATATAACTTAATTAGCCACGTGCATACATATATGTTAAGGTCGTGGCCATCCTCCCTCATACCTTACAATAAATATGTTTTAGTAAATCTATGTTAGTAAATAAGGCTTATAATATACATTAAATATGTTTCCAGTGATGTAAAAAGAAAACACAATTTCAAAGGTTTTTGCTAAGGTAAATTATTTTAATCCTGTTTAACACCGTTTTCACAATTATTTAAAGTGATATCACTTATTCATGCTAAACAAACCAGTACTGGGCCATAGAAAGGGGAAAAACCTGGATATTAAAAGGACTGAATCCCGAATTGTATTTACAATTGATTGATTGATTGATTGGTGTTTTAAATGTTCAGTTATATCACGGCGTTTCCTGGATAAGGTACCAGTACTACTGGTCCATTTATCCTGACACAAGTCAGTCAATCGTAATGCTAACCCCGCAACCCTGAGCGCCAAGGAGGGCAGCCATTACTATCATTTTTAAAGTATATGGTATGACCCGGCCTTGGATCGAACCCGTGACCTCCCGCAATCGAGGTGGACACTCTACCACAACACCGTCGAGGTAGTTTTTGATCTACAAATATGATAAACTTACATCGAAAACAGAAGTGGAATCGCAATAACTCGAAGTCGGAAAGTACGGATACATTATCCCATCGACGTTTACTTAATTCATTTATGTTTTGTCCTCTTCGTAAAACATTATGTTAACATGTCGGTGCCGAAATCATATCAATGAAATAATTAGGCAGCAGTTCTGTTGGGTGATTGCTGTTTTCAAAAGACGTATGCAATTCCTGGAATTAGTACGAGTTAAACGACGCATTCGAATTATCCATTGTTTAGAGTTATCGTGAGTCCACGACAGACACTTTTTGCCTCCTGTGGATTTTCTGTTTCAGGAATCATTACTAAATACCTCTTTAGCCCTGAGACGGAATGTGTCGGCCCAGATTAGCCTGCGCGGACTGCACAGGCTGATATGGGTCGATACATTACGCAAAGTACATAATGTTGGGGCTAATATATAAATAATAACTGAGACAGCGCCTTTAAGATCAATGACGATTCAAATCATGTTGAAGTGTTATTAGTTGCCGGACAGAAGCCCGCGACTTATATTTGTAATAGCTTTTCGGAAATGACATGGGAGGACGAGTTATTATTAGAAAAAACCAATGTAAATGTCTTGAACGTATTACAATTGCGTTTGTTTAAAAACACTAAGTTATGGCACATCTAAAATGAAATAAATATTCCGATGTTTTAAGTTTTTGCAGTTTCTTTATTTCGACTCGCATTTATGTTTTTTTGTTTTATTTACGAAGACAGAACAGTCCCTTTTAGACTTGCAGCAGACTGTTATGTGTCAATATCGAGATAAAAAATCACGTCGAATTCTCCTTTTAATAGCAATTTTAACTTACTGAATGTTATTTTCATGTTCAAAGAGATGTCTTGATTTGTGAAGAACGAATTTAATAGTGTTTATCCATGAATATTTAAAATATGAAAATAAACGTGACTAGCGAATACCGTCTCCTTTGCATAGAGCCGTTCTTTACACTCACTTACACATAGTTAGTTAAAGGTGATTTAAAATGTTTATTTGGTTCGAAACAAGTGAAGAAAAGAACAAACTGAGATGAAACTGGTTTTAATAGAAATATGACTTTGAATGAACACTCGAGTGAAAAGAACGACAATGCTGCGAAGAAGAAGAATGGCTAACGAATCGGGTCTTTCGTACACAATTATGTCTTTCGTACACAATTATGTCGTCCTTGACACTTTTAAATGTGTCATTAGATTCTCTACAGGTATTTTGCTTGCGTTCTGCATATTGTTATACATCATTGACACAAGGGCGCTCATCATAATATAAGTTTAAAACATGAGTAGTTTGTTATTTCTATTTATAAAAAAGGAAGGAAAGAATTACAATAAATTAACATGTTGTAGGGTTCAGTTTATGTTCGAAATAAGGTTTGAAATTATGCAACAATTTCAATGAAATTTAACTGTTAAGCTGATATTATATTTCGAGGTTGGTCTACTTTGTAAATATAACTGGACTACATTTTAACATTTTCAAAGTATGATATAACTAGGATGCCAAGCTAACTAATATCATTTTGAGAAAAATAGGAAACTCGTGTCTTCAGCGATTTAACCCTTTTCTTATTGTTTTAACAGTAGATTGCTGCAAAGGTGTCCAATGTTAACTTTAATAGGGGGAAGGTAAAATGACGTGCTATTGCATGCAAATCCTAAATTGTCTGTTTTGTGGTTTTATTGACAAATAATAACATTCAAATATTCTGACAAACATCTTGAAAAGTGTATGTGGAATTCACAAATAATTATTCCTTAATGAAAGCACTGTAAACATATTAAGACTAATGATTTACAAGATTACTCATTTCCATTACTGTTTATGATCAATAATTAGTTGGCTGTGTGTATGGTCAACCTACATTAGAATGAAGATTGATCAATAAACAATGAAAGGCTTCAATTATATTTCAATGAAGGACATTCACTTCGTTGACAGAAAAATGCAAGTTATGATACATTTTCACTTGGCCCCAACCCAAATGTTCCAATATGCCCCTCAGTTGATAACTGTTTGTTTCAACTACTATTATGTAAGTGTTATGCATAACTGAAGTATGGATTTCGGGCGACATTGATGCGTTGCATCAACGTTCTCTTGTATTCATTATTTTTAAAATATGATTATCCATAAACTTGGATAAAACTCTTAATTAATTGAAGGTTACTCTATACTTACAAATCCACCGCTCCAGATTGGAGAAACACTGTGTGCCAACCATACTTCCGCTTTAACACTGGCTATCACCCCAAGAATAACGCTGCACAATCCCAGCATTATGTGAAATCCACAAATCACGCACACTGACGTCACGACAACATGTAACATCGTGGAGTCTCTTCCGGTTAACACTTCAAATAAGAAGTGTAGGAATTACTTCTTTTTCGTGTATTGTTTTTCTCTTTCACTTCGTCTATTGAATTGTTAAATCAAAACAGCTGCAATCAAACTAATATGCACGTCACTAAAAAAAGAAAAAGAAAAAAAAGTAAATATTAAATAACTTGTAAACGATTTCCCGTACAGATACTTAATGGTGCAAACAATGTGATAAAACGATAAATTGATGGGTGGATGAGTAATTCCTCTTTATTACATAATGTGACACGACTAAGATGTTGCATGTAAACCAACATAAACCTAATCACTGAGGCAAATCGATATAATATGATTGGGAAAACTGTCGATCTGTCAACTTATTGGGTACATATGTAGGCTGCATGTGGGTTAGACATCAATATTCTGGTACTATTCCTCTTTTTTTCAAACATATTGGTGAATTAACTGAAACTGATTTAAGTCTGATTTATTTCTAGTTTTAAAATACGTTCTTCTTTTGTATTAGTTTTGGAAATGTCATTGGAAATTCCGTCCCACAATATCTAAGTTGAATTAAGGAAAACAGTCAGTTTGTATCGTTGCCGTCGTTTCAAATAGACATTTCTGTATTATGTTTCAGTTCACTGATGCATTATTCATTCGATTTCCTGATTTTCTCTGTCATACGAGACAGTGACATAAAAAGGACTGTCTCTCATTCAGTATAATAAACCCTTTCCTACATACACGTAATCAACAGCAGATGACTTTAAACAAGAGGGACAATATGGCCCTAAATCGATCACCTGAGTGATAGTAAATTAGTAGCAAATATTTAACTGCAATTATCTGGGAAAATTTGATCAGGATTGCAAATGAAACTGCAAGGAGTGGACACTTTTAAAGACATAGCCATTTTAAATCAATATGGCTTGAGAAGTTTTTGTAGAGAGTCACTCAAGGAACATTTCAACCAAATTATCTTGCAATCGGAAAAGCAGATTATGGAGGAGAAGGACTTTTAAAATTTGGGTATTTTTATCACATTCTGATGCCGCAGCAACCAAAGTTCTACACAGAATGTAAGTCTTTGAACAATTTGAAAGAGGACCAACAAAGGAACATTCCTGTTAAGTCAAGTTGAAATTGGTCCAGTGGAATAATATGAGTTGTCATTTGTAGCTAAAAGTTCAATTTACCCCTCTTGTGATGACGCCTGGATGCTATGATTTTGTAACCAATCAATACAGCTTGAACAAATTAAGTAAAGGATCACTGAAGTAAGATTCATATTCAATTTTCTTAAAATCAGACAAGCACTTTCAAAAAAATGGAATTTTCAAACTTTGTCCCTTTTCTGATGCCGCCTGACTGCCATATTTTTCGACCAATCAGTATGGCTTGAACAAGTTTTAAAGAGGTAAGCCAAGGAACATTCTATCAAATTATATTGGAATCTGACAAGCAGATTTGGAGAAGAAGATTTTTTGTTTGGACATTTTGCCCCCTTTCTGATGCAGCAGTAACCAAAGTTCTCAATGAACAATTTTGAAAGAGGACCACCAAAGGAAGATTCATGTGATGTTTTGTGGAAATTGTTCCTGCGGTTTAGAAGGAGATGATGTTTAAAGCTAAAGGTTAAAGACGGACGACGGTCGGACGGACGACGGACGACGGAGAAAGAGTGATCAGAATAGATCTCCTTGAGCCTTCGGCTCAGGTGATCTAAAAACACAAAGGCAAAATTAATGAAATACTTTATAAGGGAAAGTTTAATCATTGAAAAGAGTTGAAAACATTGTGGCAAAAGGAGAAATTGCTGATTATGAGCAATTTTAACTTTTGCCAAAATGTGTTCAAAAGTAATGTTCTATTAAGGCGTCAAAATATGTCTACAGGTGGGAAAGGGTTAACGTATATGTGTCGACCTCAAAACATCAATGACTAGATCGGTGTCACGTTAACCAGATGAATCAGATGACTTTGAAAACATTGAGGGGGATATATGCAAACATTCTATAAAGAAAGTGTTTAATGCATTGTCGGAAAGTTTACAAATTTCGTCTGATTAAAATGCCTCACAATGCGTCACCATTGGAAACGATTGAACGTTATCAAAATTTAAAATACGTTCAAAGTCGTCTGCTGCAGAATTGTCGTAAGAGGACGGCTTTTTGAAAACATAGTGACAAAAGAAGAAATTGCACAAAACGTGCAATTTCTCCTTTTGCCACAATGTTTTCCACTTTTTGTCATAGGTTATCCATTCAATTATGGAGATGTTCTATGTTTTGACCAAAAAATACAAGATACGAAAACGACGCTTAGATATATTTCAGTATGTGTTGTTGTTGTTCTGCTGAAAGAGGCGTTTAATACAAATTTGAAATAAAACTCGGAATTAGAATTCCTCGGTCGATCCCGAACAGCCGATCGGATGATGAATCTGAAGTGTTGTGTTATTGCATTCTTTTTAATGTTCAATGATTATATAAATCATGGAGGTGTATGGGCTGAACTGTGTGGGAGGTAACAGCTGATTAGTTTTATGTTCAGCGACGAGATAAAAAAAATAATATTCGACCATTTCTCATTTATTTTCAGGGGGAATCCAAAGTAACGAGGTTGTTGGTGCACGACGAAAGCAGACACAAGTCTACTCACGTTGGCCAATTTCTAATGCAACAGACGGCTTTTTGAAAACATAGTGACAAAAGAAGAAATTGCACAAAACGTGCAATTTCTCCTTTTGCCAAAATGTTTTCCACTTTTTGTCATAGGTTATCCATTCAATTATGGAGATTTTCTATGTTTTGACAAAATACGTTCAAAGTCGTCTGCTGCAGAATTGTCGTATGAGGACGGCTTTTTGAAAACATAGTGACAAAAGAAGAAATTGCACAAAACGTGCAATTTCTCCTTTTGTCACAATGTTTTCCACTTTTTGTCATAGGTTATCCATTCAATTTTGGAGATTTTCTATGTTTTGACAAAATACGTTCAAAGTCGTCTGCTGCAGAATTGTCGTATGAGGGAAAGGGTTAAAACGACACTATTTCAGAATTCGAGTGGTACCATATATGATCATTTCACAATAGTTTCAGCTCGTTACTCTACAGTTTAAGCAAAACAAACAGAAATATTACTTAAATTTGTTCAAGAAACACCTTTTTAACCTCCTTCAACAACAATTCCTGTTCAAGCCCTAATTGGAAGCGATAGTCGATGATTAAGTATAAAATAATGTACCTGTACGATCCTATAATAGACGTGTAGTCTATCGACTTTCTTTTCCTTCCTCAATCAACTATTCTGATATAACACCTAGTACACGTATTTCCAATTAATTCACATTATAGAGAAGACTGACTGAAACCTTTCACAGCTATCCCTTGTTTTTACCCTTTCCGCCTTAGAATAGTTTGATTGATTGGGGTTTTAAAGCCGTTTTCAACAATGTTTAAGTCATATTACGGCGGCCAGTTCACATACACATGTGTTTCCTGGCTTTCTCACATCAGTACTCCATACAACATTATTTCCAAGCAACTGACTGATTTTCCACATTGACTGTTAGCCCATTGGTGGAAGACGAATGACGCTTGTCACAGTGACTTTTAACAAACGTCGGTAAGAATGTTGGCCGAGCTGGGGTTCGAACTCACAAACACTGGATTGATATCTCGCGCCACTATCGATTGAGCTACCGGAGCTCGGCTGCGCCTTAGAATAGACGAATTGTTGTAATACTGTGGGTTATGCCCACGGAAAACCAAACCTCAGCGTGTTTGAGACATATGTGTATACGTTTCAGCATCTATGCTATTTGATTCAAATATGCACGCAATAGCAACTGTATCGCGAACAAAGAAGATCCAACGGATGCGCAGTTTGATATGAATAAACACGGTTCTCAAAAACCTTATGATTCATTTTCCTGGAGCGATGTTATTGCGTTCATATGGTCATTGAAACTGCGTACTAGGAAACAAACCATGAACCAAAACATGCGACCTCTCGAGATCTATACCTGCTTTTCGTTCAGGGTAGCAATTTAGTGGCTCACGGTTCGGGTTCGTACCAGGGATGAAAAAAACTGTTATTTGAATGGTGGATTGGTTAGGGTTTGGTACCGTACAATTTCTTTGAACGACTCCTTCCACTTCACTGGTCACCATTATGTTAGACAAAATAGTGCAGAGTGTAGAAAACTCGCACAATCAACCCAAACAATTGATTGCTTTGGGTTTAATTCTTTCAGCCCTGATTTGTTTAATAAGACTCTTCCATGTGAAAAATCGGCTGATTCTCTTTTTTTGTTATTAAGAGTTTTGGAATATTGTATAATTTAAAGGCAAATAATGCTGACTCACCTGAATCTGTATTGTTTGCGAAAAGCTCATAATTGCCTTTGGCGCTGAAAGAGTTAACGCCGTTTCAACTATTGTTCATTCATATCATAACGGTTTATTGTCAGTTCACACACCCATGAGATTACTGACTTTTTCCAATTTATACTTAACAAAACATGCTTTCCAAGGAACTGGCTGCTTTTCCACATATACAGTTAGCCAATTGGCGGAAAAGGAATGACTTTTGTCAAACGTCGGAAAGAAAGTTGACCGAGCTTGACTTCGAACTCGCAAACCATGGATTGACAGCCCGAGTTTTTACCGATTGATCTAGCGAGGTTGGGCAAACCAAAAACAAGCATTTCTTTCTACTCGTTCTGTCTATATATGATCTGCGCTCTGCGAAAACCAATCGTAAGTCATTTACGACCAGTGATGATCCACATCAGTCAGTGCGTCCACGCAGTCTCATCTCGATCTGCACTGTTCGCTAATTAGTCATGGGTGGTTCCAAGAATCTGCTGTAAAGCAGTATCAATGTGGATAATAAGTATGATTGCGCATACCAGTCTTGTTCACGCATGTCAGACTTACGCTAATTCATGTTGATTTTACTGAAGCTTCTAAAGACTGCCTTTGTAATTTTGACACAGGCCAAATCAGTTGTTGCGATGTTAAACAAGAGGGCCATGATGACCCTGGAACGCTCACTTGATTTATTAAATGTGTTTCATAATGCCAAGCACATTAACTCATTCGAGGCCAGTAATAATCCATTGCCCTAAGGTGAAATAACCAAACACTACGTTGTCTGTCAAATTAATACTTTTGAAGGAGACTTCGGGATCAAATGAGCTAAAAACAAAGTCACACATATACCAGGTTTCAACGGTTACCAAGGTACATGTCATCATTTTACAAAACATCTTAAGTTATCAATATGTGCTATAAACTTTTGAACTTTGGTTACAATTGTTTAATATTAAACTTAAGGGGTTTCGGTAACCACCGACATTATTCGGCTTTCTTCTGTATTCTGTATAATCTATGGTCGATTGCTATCACATTCGTCACAAAAAGGTATATAGGATATTACATTTTCACATGTCTAACTTTCTATCAAATTCCTCACAAATGGTATCCCTTAAATAATACATCGGTAGATAAGATTGTTATAGCTTTAACTCAGGGAATCTTGAGTTTCATTATAGGCTCTCATTTTTTGCGGTGATCTGATATAAGCTATTTCTCGTAAGGGAAGACAATTCCCCCTCCCCAAAAAGTTGCAGGTTTAATGCTGATGACTGCAGAAGACTCGTTTCAGATTAAAATAAATCTCATATTGAGAAGTACTACCGATACTATTTATCCCATTATCGATTAATTATCGTCGTAATTTTATCCCCGCATCCCTCAGCGCCAGAACGAAAGTCAATGTTGGTCGTTTCTTGTCATTAAGGTAACACAGAGCCTAAGTTTGATCAAAGTTTAAACATAAGTCAACTGAAATACTACAGGTTAAATAAAATGACTCAGTTATTTCACCAATATCCTCTATAGAGTATCGGGTGCTACATATAACCTGGAGCAACATTTAACCTTTGGTGCTGCGGTATGTTGAAAGCTAAAACATTATAATGCTAGGACAACCCAGAATATCAAAGAAATTCATGTTATGTCATTTACCCAGTTGAAGACAGTGGTACAGCGAAAGAGGGTCGGCCTCTCGTTGCAAAGGTCCCGGGCTCGAATCCCGCGAATCTCAGCATACGAGATTTTTCCACACAAACGGCACGAGTACTGGTTAAGTCTCCAGCAGACGACGTTGAAAACATATTGGCAAATATAGTAAAAATCTCTATAAATGATAGTGTAGTTATTCAATAGAGTTGAAATCATTGTGGTAAAAATAAAAACATGGATCGTATTGAGCATCTTCTCCTTGTGTCACGATGATTTCACCAGTTGTCTGCTTCAGATGCATCATAATGCGTCTGTAAATGGGATAAGATTAATCAAATGACATCATGACGTTGCTTGTTCCATCATTGTATTCTGGTATGAGTCAGTTCTTGAAAAAAAAGTTACAAACTACCAAGAATAAGTTAATCAGATTTGAACTTAATATAATCTGCTCAGATAATATGTGTAAGGAACATTTTAATTCCCTTAATTAGTAACCAGTCAGTAAAGGTGTTGAACAAATCATTGTGTGTCATGTTACAAAATTAAGAAGAAGAAGAATTTTATTTCGATATAGGTTTAACCCTTTCCCTTATATAGACGCTTTCTGACGCCTCTGAAGCAGACGGCTTTTTGGAAACATAGTGACAAAAGAAGAAATTGCACAAAACGTGCAACTTCTCCTTTTGCCACAATGTTTTCCACTTTTTGTCATAGGTTAATATCCGCACATTTCATTCACGAATAAAAGCAACAGTGTTTATTTTCATAAGAGTGATCCATGACTCTTTTTCTGTTTCAAAATGATTTAATGCAGTATAAGGCCAAAGTTATTTAAACGTTTAATCCTGGTGGAAGACATCTCGTGTCCAGGTTTCGAGTCTCGTGATGAGCATGTTTTGACCATGGGATTTTTCCAAACAAACGGCGCGAGTACTGGTTCTTCAGGAAGCAGACATCGAGCGTGATTAATATAAGATGAAGCGTGTTTCGCAATCGATTTAACAAATATAAGATTAAATTTGAAAAAATAATAATACTTGATCTGTGAGATATATGAATACAAAATTAAGAATGGCTTATCTATAGGTTATTTGGGATACTTCTCAATAAACGGTTCTGAACTACAGTACAGGGCTCCTTTATACGAAAGACCGGTGGTGACTTCCAAACGTCATACTTCACATTTCACACTTCACACTTCATACATCACACATCCTAGATAATATGTTTAAAGTGTGAAGTGTGAAGTGGGAAGTTTGGAAGTCACCACCGGCTTTTCGTACCTTTACAAGGGTTTGCTGTTCCTAAATTTAAGCATTTGGGTCAAGTATTTTAGCTTTAACTGTTGCACGATGTGGTACAGAGGACAGACTACCACACATCGTTTGAGATGATTCACGAGAAAACCAACATTATTGACTCTGTGAAATGTATCGACCCAGATCAGCCTGCGCATTGTTGGTTTTCTCGTGGAACGGCTCATTTTACTTTGTGACTAAAGTGCAAATTAATCTTTCATATTCCATTCCATATACCAGTACATGTGCTTTCGTTACGATATGAAATTAATGTCTAGTAATACAAATACTACACATATATGTATACAAATACTACACATATATATATATATACAAATACTACACATATATGTATACAAATACTACACATGGTTGATACTACGGTTGGGGAAGTGACGGGTTCGAATCCAAAGTGTAGCATTACTGTATATGGCTGACCATTCAAAGTCGACCCTGACAAGCGTCATTCGTCTTCCACCAATGGGCTAACAGTCTCAGTGGAAAAGCAGCCAGTTGCTTGGAAAGAATGTTGTTTGGAGTACTGGTGTGCGAACGCCAGGAAACAAATGAGTAGGTGAACTGATATGTCTGAAAAAATGTTGAAAACGGCATTAAACCCCAATCAATCATTTAAAGTCGACTCTGTGGCTGTAAGTATTGATTTGTCTAACATCTGGTTTGATAGATTGGAGTTTACCACCGTTTTCAACTGCAGCAACATTTCTTTTGCATACATACGATGATTATATTTTTTCTAATAAATGTCATCTTATTGAAATAATTTAAGTCCTAGTGTCCAAATCGTTTATGATATCCCACCTACAACACATCTGCAACAGACGACATCGAAAACATATTTAGAAAAAACATAGAAAATGTATATTAATTAAAAGTGTGATTATTATAAATCATTGCAGCAAAAGTGGAAATTGCTCGTCATGGTCACTTTCTCGTTTTGCGAACTTTTTTTTCTTCAAAATCACCAGATGCGTGAAAATGCGTCTGTAAGTTGGAAAGGTTAAATCAATTTATATGAGCCGTTCCACGAGAAAACCAACATTATGGCAGCTGCGTAGTGTATCTATCCAGATCAGCCTGCACAGCCAGCGCAGGCTAATCCGGGTCGATACATTCCGTCACAGTTGGATGAAGGTATAGAGTAATGATTCCTGAAACAGAAAGTCCACAGGAGGCGAACAGTGTCTGTCCGGGTAAGCCTGCACGGCATGCCTAGGCTGATCCGGGTTAATACGCATAGTCCACAATGTTGGTTTTCTCTTGGAACGGCTCATTCTATTGTTTAATCTTTACAACCGTGTAATATTGACAAAAAACGAAAGGTTGTGTGTATGGTTGGTGGGACGTTTACGCCGTTTCAACATCTTCTAAGTTATATCACGGTGACAAAACACTTAATCATGGTCCTGGGGTACACGAACCAGTACTGGGTTAGGGAATGTGCCACTCCACCGTGACCGCTGCGAGCGAAGAGAATTGGAACAGGTCATCCTTACCAAAAATGTAATTTGTCTGTTACGCCTTTCCCGTGTTTACCACTTGGGATACTCTAATGATCACATAGTACTAGTCGTAAGGGTAAACCACTAACCCTTGCCCGCATACATACTCTTTCTGACACCTATGAAGAAGAATTATATTGAACACATTGTGGCAAAAGGAGAAAGTGCTCATTATGTGCAGTTCCTCCTTTTGCCCCAATATATTCAATTATATTCGATAATTCACTTATATTAAAAAGAGAGTTTTGACAATGTGTTGTATGCATCATCTCTACAACAAAATAATATAGTTTATAGTCTCAGTAGAAACACCATTTCCTTGCGTTTTGTTTTCTTCCGATGATCCTTGTTCGGATATGTTCCCAAATTCAAATATGTCTAATACACGAGTTAAATACTGGATAGTTCAATCACAGTTGTACTGAATAGGCTTACCTCAAAAAGTATTGACAGTATCGTCCTTACTCCGATCCCAGTTCAACACGATCTTACTATAACGTAAACAGAGTCTGACAATTGATTAAATGGTTTCTGTTTGCGCATGCGTAAATAGAGCACACTTTTTTATTCCATGATAAACTGCGTTTTAAGAACCTTCCTTATATATACATCGAGAAAGCACAACCGCTTATTACTGGTATAAAAATGTAACAAACCGATCAAAATTGCAATAAAAGCACGGTAGAATAACACGATTATGGAAAATAAAACTTGAGTCGATACGAATGTCGGATAAAACTTTGTCATCGATTTAGACTGTGGAGTCTCCCAGACGCTTGTTAGAAACACGAATCGTTGTAGTGCTAATATTCCTCGCAGTTCTGAATAATCAATATCATTGTATATTTACAGAACGGGATCAAGGAGGTGGTGATAATTACGCCAAAAGTAATTTGTTTGTGTCAGAAATGTTGGATTCAATGGTTGTTTATTCAGTTTAGGGTTAGTCCTTTTTTCAGCAGCAGACGATTTTTAAAACATTGTGACACAATTGGCAACAAATGAGCAATGTATCCACATCCACAAGCATCCTTTTATTTATAGTAATATTCCATGTTTTCTTAACCCTTTCCCACCTGCAGACGCATTTTGATGCAATAGCATCAGACAGCATCAGACGACTTCTGAAAAAATTGTGGCCAAAGTTGATATTGCTCATGATATTGTCACTATGTGTTCAAAGTCGTCTGCTGCAGAATTGCTGTATGTTGGAACAGATTAACTCCATTCTCAACATAAACTAGGTTCAATCACAACGTTTCCCGATGAATTCATTGTATAATATAAAGACCTCACTTGGTATACCTTTTTTGCAAAGAAATATGTCACTACAGCATATCTATGACTCAGTCGGAACTCGAATCCGCGGTATACAGCTTTCTGGACAGACCTCCCTACACGAATCCGTCGTGGCCGAGTGATTAGCGCCTGGAATTTTGACCAGAGCGTCCATGGTTCGATCCCCAGTCACGGCGGTCATGATGGAGTGCCTTCTATTCAAGTTCTTGGTCTCTTTACCAAGGGATCACGAATGATTGAACTATCACCGTGATGTAACTGAAATAACGTTGAAAACGACGTAAAACGCACACAAAAATCTCTAGACCTCCAAGACAGGTCGAACTGTAAGAGCATATTATCGTTTGATTTTCGCATGCAGACAGTTTTAGGTGCGGCTTATAGTTTGTTTAGATGTAGGTCTAAGAATAAGATATGTTTTCACTAAGTGGACACTCAAAGTGGTATGTTCTCGTCTTACTACATGTATGTCATGAGGTAAATCCTTTCCACTTATAACAAATCTGCAGCAGACAAATTTGAAAACATCTAGGAAAAAATATAGTAAAGCTATATAACTGAAAGTAGAAATGTTGAATAGAGTTGAAAACATTGTGACAAAAGCAGAAATTGATTACTATGTTTTTCAAAAGTCATCTGGTACAGAGGCGGCAGAAAGCGTCTACGAGTGGGAAAAGGGAGTGTCTAACTATAAACCTTCCAGTGTATATCGAGGGCTTGGCGTGAAACAGTTGTAACGCAAATTTGTATTTTTTTACCAAGGTTAATCACCTCACCATAAAGTCTTTATAAGTGTTAAATCAATTTTCTTGGTAAGCAATGTAAATTTAGGTGCTATTGCTCAGAACGAGCACTGGCACCTAAATTTGCATTGTTTACAAAGGGGTCAAAATTGACCCTAAACCAGGGTTTTCAAAACAGGTTTTTAGTTACAACCGTTTCACGCCAAGCCCTCGATATGACCCGGAGAATGTGTTGAGTGCGACTTTGACTTTCCGGGCTATGAAGGATTGAATAGATTGGTCTCCATTCGTCTGTATGCTGCAACGGGTTAACCTAATAGAAAGCTATTACATTGAAATTATGTTGACAAAAGTGTTTTACAACCGAAAACTGTTATAATACGAAATATTTCTTCAATTTGTCTCGATCCATAGCGCTTTAACATGAAGGCAAAGCTGATTGTCATCAAAACAACAATGATTATGTTCATTCCATGACCTTAACTTCTGATGGCGTGTAAAGGCGGATTAAAGACGCTGAACGGTGGTAGTTATTTGAGCCGTCCCACGAGAAAACCAACAGTATGGGTCGATACTTTACGCAGATTCCACAATGTTGGTTTTCTCGCGGAAACGGCTCATTTATTGATAAAGTCACTCGTTGAATCAGTGAGTTTGTCAGGATATAGTCCAGTTAAATACCATAATGATACAATACACTAAGTAACCTTAAATCAAATAAGTTAACGCCTTACACTACAATATTTATTAATGATTGATTGCATGGTGCTTTACGCCGCTTTCAACAATTATTCAGTTATATCACGGCGTTTCCTGGGTCAATTCCCAGTACTACTGGTCCATTTATCCTGACACCAGCCAGTCAGTCGTAATGCTAATCCCGGAACACTTATCGCGAATGAGGGCAGGCATTACTACCATTGTTTGGTCTTTGGTATGACCCGGCCGGTGATCGAATCCACGACCTCCCGAGTCAGAGGTGACGATGTACCACTACAACACCGAGGCGGTGATTAATGCTTCTGCGACATTTGATGCCGTCCATGAGTAAAGGACAAGTTGGCATGTCTAAACAGTGTATATTTGGATTCAGAGATGTGTAGATATTAATCAGGCTGTGATTCCCTGTTGACTGATACACTGCTGTCTGATACACTGCTGTCTGATATACTTGTGTATGACGTACTGCTTACTGATACATTGGTGTCTGATACACTGCTGGCTGATACAAATGCATGTTGCTTGCACATCCTTTTAGGTGATTCAGTGACAATGAATAATGTACGAAAAGTTTAAATCCAGATAACCCTGCGCGGATATACTAAAACAAGAAAATTGGTTAGGATAGTTGTCTCCGTTATATTTTAAACAGTTCAATGAAAGCACTGTAGGTGCAGATGTAACATATATGGGTGGCATTAAACCAATCAAAGCACTAATGTGCTGACGGCCTGGGGGCTGCAGGAAGAAATGAGAAGAAGGGAAAATGTGAAAGGAAATAACATTTGCAGCTTATATTTATGTATTTATTGTTAAGAAGTTAACAAATCATATCAAAAATAGTTAAAATATGAAAATGGCAATCGGAAAGCAGGAGGAACTTGTTGGCCCTATATCGCTCACCTTAGTGCAAGAGCTCACAAGTATACTAGCGGCATACTTGGTGGGAGATGCAGTGAACACTTTCGTCGCACCCAGGTGAATCCGCCACTGCATTTTTCACGCGATTACTTTGTACTTTTCCGTTCCACTTCGCGAATGTTAATAAGCTTCATTATTTGACCTCTCGGCGCATTAATGTCTAAAGCATTTGTTAAACTTATATTGGAGTATTCAGCCTTTTCACTGATGTTCCAACAACATTATAATGATCTTTTGGGGGGATATTTTGATCTTTTAAATGAAATGCAGTTTTGTTGAATCCATGGTGAACTATTTTTTCTCGCGCAGTCGCACCTTAAAATGCGTTGTTGGGTGTTAACAGCAATTGGCAGGCGGCTGCCAACTCAAAAAAAAAATGGTTTTAATACTATGACCAGGGGTTAAAGCCCCAGGCCAAAAATTGATGTAAACGTTTCACGATTGGAAATTGAAAGTTCAACGTCTTTGCAGTAACAATCAGAGTTCTTGCTTTGTGCTGTTCAAGGTGATAATAAGGTACTTTTACAGGACACTCATTGTGTCATCATCACATATGCCACAGATTAGACAGGGAGCGAAATGTGAGTTCCGATTTTGATTGATTGATTGATTGTAATTTAACGCAATTTTCAACGATATACACGTTTCTCAATGATAACTCTTTCCTCGTTTTATTCCATATAAATATTTAAAAGATTTCCAACAAAGACTGGAGATCCCCAGTCGCGGCACGACGGTCATGGTGGAGTGCCCTAGGGCAAGGCACATTTCCTAGCCTAGTACTGGTTTGTTTACCCAGGGATCATGAATATGTGAACTTTCGCCGTAATATAACTGAAATAATGATAAAAACGGCGCAGAACCCAAATAAAGCAAACAAACAAAGACAGGATGGAGTGCCGATAGCCTATCATTAGCCCTTTCCCTCGTGTAGACGCTTTCTGACGCCTCTGCAGCAGACGACGTTTGAACACTTTGTGACAAAAGAAGAAATTGCTCAAAACGAGCAATTTCTCCTTTTGAAACAATGTTTCCAACTCTATTCAATAAGTATGTCTTCATTTAGGGAGATTTTCTACTTTATTGTTGAGTAGTCGGCTGC
This sequence comes from Serripes groenlandicus, assembly GCA_031761405.1. NCBI lineage: Eukaryota > Metazoa > Mollusca > Bivalvia > Cardiida > Cardiidae > Serripes > Serripes groenlandicus. The sequence continues at coordinate 46,664,943 of JASEVX010000001.1, read as the reverse complement.
AGATTTGTTGTATGTTGGAAAGGGTTAAACTACCAGTAACATTTAACCATTGCCTTACCTTCGTAAGTCCAGCGTAAAGGCTCTAGGCACTACTTAATTCTTAATAATATTCTAGCGAGTATGTCTGATTGAAAAGACTTTGAGTATAGGGTATTCCAGAGTATTTCAGTTATATCACGGCGGTCAGTTTACAGTTTGTGTGTTTCCTGGTCTTCTCGCACCAGTATTCCACACAACATTCTTCCAAGACCTCAGGCTACTTAATCTGTGTCAATCATCGGAACGATGAATGACTGTGTCGTGGTTTGAACTCATGTCCCCTGTATTGATATCCCCCGTCACTACCGTCTAATCTATCGGGGCTCGACAGTATGATGACAGCATCAGATCCTGAAACATTGTTAAGAAGATATGAATACAGTTAGAAGTTCCTTAATTCTATCCCACAAACAGACGCGATCAGACGCGTCAGCAACAGACAGCTTGTGAAGTCATTGTGGCAAAAGATTGCAAATGTCTTAAGACGGGTTGAGCACCATTCATCCTGTATAACCATTTCAACCAGATATCAACATTTCCTTATCGAGGGCTTGGCGTGAAACGGTTGTAACTTAAAACCTATTTTGAAAACCATGGTTTAGGGGCAATTTTGACCCTTTTGTAAACAATGCAAATTTAGGTGCCATTGCTCAGAACGAGCAATGGCACCTAAATTTACATTGTTTACCAAGAAAAGTGATTTAACGCTTATAAAGACTTTATGGCGAGGTGATTAACCTTGGTAAAAAAATACCAATTTTAGATACAACTGTTTCACGCCAAGCCCTCGTTATAGACGTTTACCGTAATAAACACAATGTTCGGGTTATCTTACACTACTTTACATTGCATGCATTTAACCCTTCCACTGCCAAATTTTACAAAGTTGACTCTTCTATGTTGAAAATTGGACCAATCCATTTTTCGTCCAACAGGTAATTAAGTAAAACAATGCAGATTTCGGGAGAGACAGCTCCTTATGAGCTGTCTCACCTTAATCTACATTGTTTTCAAAGGCCTTCATTTGCCTTTGGCAGCGAAGTTAAACAGCATTTGCGAATAATATAAACCTAAACCCGCGAAATAATGGGTGCAATCTACCGACTAAGAATGGTATAGGGTTGGTGTGTTAGATAATTGCGTAGATCGATAGCAAATAAGTTGTGCGGTTTTATTTAAAAGACAATAGTCTGTATGTATATCTCCGATATATCGCGTTTAAATCATAAATAGAAATAGCTCAGCTTACAGTTAATAAATATTCCATTTCATAGGTAGTTCGAGTCATGGCTTTACAAAACTAAACACATATAGAGGATAACTGTTTATTTTGGTGTAAGAACGAGATATATCCAAACATCTCAAGTGAGTCGAGTTTCTGTTACTTTACACATGACTTAAACAATCAGATACAATTTTTCTTTTTTAAAATGCCTTTGCATATGAGCCTTTCCACGAGAAAACCAACATTATGGTCTCTGCGTAACGTATCGACCCAGACCCGTACCGCGCAGACACATTCCCTCTCAGAGGGATAGGGATATAGAGTAATGATTCCTGAAACAGAAAATCCGCAGGAGGCAAACAAGTATATGTTCGGGTTAGCCTGCGCGGCATGCTTATGCTGATCCTGATCGATACTTAATGCTAGGTTCCCACTATCGTGCGATCCGTTACGAACGCCATGATTTGCTATTCGTAGTTGATCGTGGAACTTCTCTGAAATGTCAGTTTTTTAGTGCGCTTGGATGCGACATGGTCACGATTGGTCAATATTTAGGGGACACGATCTGTCACGATCTGGTCTTCCGTTAAGATACGATCATATATTTTCTGATAGGATTGTCCCGATTGAGTCCACGATTGTGTCTCGATGTGACACGATCATCATGATCGGTTTCCCCGATGTAAGAGGATCTGGTACGTGCAGATACGTTCGGATACCTTCCGATACGTTCATCACGAACGGATGCGCTCTGCTGCGATAGGATACGATTGTCGTCGCAATGTCTTTCACGATGAGGATTGAGGGTGATCACGATTTGAGCTAAGATTGGACCCCGATATTTATACAGCCCGACTGACCATGGACTTCATTGTTTCTTGAACTTCTACAGAGTGAACACTACAACGCACAGACATTGATGATGGCAGGAGTTGGGGATGATGACAACGTAACATGTGCAGTATTGACTGTATGCTAACATTATCGCCAGAGAGGAAGAAGACGAGCAGCAGCTAGACCAGTCACAACTCCAACTACAAAGGCCAAGGAAAGCTGCAGTTAGGCAGTTATGGGTGCGACCATGGCTCCCAGAGGAAAGGAAACAACATATTGGCCAGTTTTCAAGCTTCCTAGACACCCAATTGAGCTGGTTAACACAACAGCTCTTTCTCTTCTTGCGTCTGGTACCATTGGGTGGCATCTCTGAAAGGATCAACAAATTACTAGCAAAGGCAAGTTGTCAGTAAAGAATTGATCTCTCCAAGTGTAGATCACTGAATGAGGCGCATTCAATCTTGTCCGTTATACATATGGGCGCGATAACTGTAACAGATCGTGAACGTCCGTGAACAGGCGTGACTTCTCGTTTCTACTTGCATCGAATCGTATCTGCGCCTAAGTCATTCGTGTCAGGTCGTATGCAATGGTACCCGACAGAGCGTCACAGATAGATCTTGGGAGATTGCAGCACATCTCAACAGCGCATGGTGTTTGCCTTGTCCAAGGTCTTGATCCCGATCACCACGATTTGGAAGCACGATTAGATGCGATATGTCGCGCATTGTTACGATCCAATACGAGCTGATGCCATGATCACGATTGACAATTAATCGTGTTGATCGTAGAACCTTTTTTAAACGTCAAAAACTTTCCTATGGTCAACATCCAAGATCTGATAATATCTGATACGATCATCACGATTACTCCGCGATTAATACCACGATTTCAATCGTACTGCGAATCGTGATAATGGGAACCTAGCATTACTTAGAGTCCACAATGTTGGTTTTCTAATGGGTCGGATCATATATTTTTCCGAGCAATTATTTTGGTTTCTTCCGTTACTATTTTTCCGGTTACCGTCTTCACGCGGTAGTAGAGGCGCAGTTTATGTTGTGGTTTGCCATGTTTATTCAGGTTGTTCTAACACACCGAGGACTGAGGAATGTGCTAGCCCAACTAACCAATCAAATTACAAGCTCTCGATTTGTAAGAATAACCTGAAAGCTCCCCAATATTTTCCCCTGCATACTATACATGCAAACGACTAGAAACAGCGCATTCATCAAAATATTTCACAAATACATTAATATAACAAGAGATGCTGCAAGATGCAGCAATTGGCGCGGGAATCAGCATTGTATGGCTTAAAAAATACTGTTTGATTCGAAAAACACGAAACCCGCTTATAAATATATGATAACAATAGTTTTTATGCGGGGGGGGGGGGGGGGTTCAGCTATGCTGCCCTCTGTTTTTTTCAAAATGGACAATTTTTCTTGATTGTCCAGGGATCAGTTAAATACGTTTCACAACAAGCTAAACATTATGCACGTTAAACAAAGTAAACGTACACAATGTAAAGTTTTAATCCATGAAGTTGTACACATAATTTAGAAATTTAAGTTAGACAAAAGGATCTTAAATGTTTCTTTTAAATATATGGAAAACGAGTAGCTTGAAAGCGGGTAGCTCAAAAACCGTTTGAGAAAATCCCTGCAATGAAAAATACGGAAATACGGCTGTCGTGCATCGTCAACATTTTCCCTTTTAACACCCTACAGGCTACATTTTGCATCGGATCATCATGAAAGTTTATCAGAACATTCCTCTCCGTCAAATCTTGGACAAGTTCGAAACTGGGCCATTTGAGGTCAAAAACTAGGTAACTAGGTCAAATTGAAGGAAAATCTTGTTAACACACATTTTTAACTAGAGCATGTTGACACTTTATCAGAATGATTGTCTTGATGATATTAGTCAAGTTCGAACATGAGTCATGTAGGGTCAGAAACTAGGTCACTAGGCCAAATTGAAGGAAAATCTTGTTAACACTGTAGAAGCCGCACTTTTTGCTTCAGCAGTTTAAAATTTTGTCAGAATGTTTGTATTAATGATTTCTAGGTCACTAGGCCAAATTGAATGGAAATCTTGTTAATACTTTGGAGGCCTTATTTTCAACTTGAGCATGTTGAAAATTTATCAGAATATTTGTCTTGATGATATGTAGGTCAAGTCCGAATATGGGTCATATAGGATCAGAAACTAGGTCACTAGGCCAAATTGTAGGAAAATCTTGTTAACACTGTAGAAGCCGCATTTTTACTAAGGCAGCTTGACATTTGGTCAGAATGTTTATCTAAATGATATCTAGGCCGAGTTGGAATATGGGTCAAGCCGGGTCAAAAACTAGGTCACTTGGCCAAATTGAATGGAAATCTTGGTAACACTTTGGATGCCTTATTTTGCAACTTCAGCAGAATGTTTGTCTTGATGATATGTAGGTCAAATTCGAACATGGGTCATGATGGGTCAAAAAGTAGGTCACTAGATCAAATTGAAGGAAAAGCTTGTTAACGCTGTAGAAGCATCTTTTATGGCTACAGCAGCTTGAAATTTGGTCAGAATTGTATCTAAATGATATCTAGGTCAAGTTTGAATATGGGTCATGCCGGGTTAAAAACTATGTCACTAGGCCATATTGAAGAAAAATCTTGTTAACACTCTGAATAGTGCATTTTTAGCTTGAGCATGTTGAAACTTTATCAGAATGTTTTTCTTGATGATATATAGGTCAAGTTCTAACATGGGTCATGTTGGGTCATAAAGTAGGTCACTATGTCAAATTGAAGGAAAATTTTGTTAACACTCTAGAGCCAACATATTAATGATATCCAGGTCAGTTCGAATATGGGGTCAAATTGGGTCAGAAACTAGGTCACTAGGCCAAATTAAAGGACAATCTTGTTAACTCTGTAGAAGCATCTTTTATGGCTACAGCAGCTTGAAAATGTTTTTCTTGATGATATATAGGTCAAGTTCTAACAGGGGTCATGTTGGGTCAAAAAGTAGGTCACTAAGTCAAATTGAAGGGAAATCTTGTTAACACTCTAGAGCCAACATACCCCGCGTTTTAGTACTTTCAGTATTTTGATTTAGTTAAATACGTAAAACGAAAGCAAAAATACCTTTTCCCGACGTGTTGACCTCGATCTCCCAAAATTATTGTAAACATTTGTCTACGCATGCGCGTCCTTTTTTCCCCTTAATATATTCTTAAAATCGCAAAATTTAGCAAAATAACTTCGCATTTATGAAAATGTTCCCATTTTCCTAAAGTAACGGGAACTGGGTATAGGTTTATGTATAAATATTACTTCTACAGCCTTGCTTAGGAAGCCGGCTTCATAGCGACGTTGGTACAGTGGTTGACCTTTTTGTAAAGTTAAGCAATATTCATGGCGGTTAGTGCCTGGATGGGTGACTTTGATGGCTTAACGCCAGTACACGTTACAAATTGTGGCAGCGGTGGGTGTTATTAAAAAAAACTATGGTTTTAATTTACATTTTAAATATAAAAAAACTACTCGCATATAAATAGACTGGTTCACAAATCTTAATCTTCTATTGCAACATCGCACGAGAACCATTCTATTGACGAACTGCTACGGAAATATCCGAAAACTGACGGTAAAATACGTCGCATGCGCGATCAGGACGATTAACACGGCGCATGTGCAAACCCATAGCACCAGTGACAGTTTTTTCACAACCAATATATGCACTGGTGCTGATGCACACGCGCAATGATTATATATCTAGAAATTTAAGACATCTCTCTGAACCTGAAATGAGCCGTCCCGCGAGTAAACCAACATTGTGGACTCTGCGTAAAGTATCGACCCGCATCAGCCTGAGCATGCCGCGCAGGCTTACCTAGACAGACACTTTTCGCCTTCTGTGTTTTTTCTGTTCCATGAATCATTACTCTATAACTCTTTTCGCCTGAGACGGACTGCGCAGGCTGATCTGGTTGATACATTACTCAGAGGCCATACTGTTGGTTTTCTTGCGGGACGGCTCAAATAATGTTGTTCAGTAATGAGGAGCTACACATAGAAAGCGATTTAAGTAATTGAAATTCAATGTTAATAGTGTAGTAATACATATCATTAGTGGTCTGAAGTTGAACACAAAAGTTCGACTATGGAGCTCTTACGAATCAGAATGTTCATCCGTATGTATCTATTATATCGATAGATCTAATGGCACGAGTTAATAATTCATTAAACCTATATATATAGTTCAATCATGTTCTAGTTCTTTTTAATATGTAAGTGTCAACAACAGCTTATTACTTATTGGCAAACTGTAGAAATATGTCTATTAATAAGGGTACAACTATTAAATAGAGTTGGAAACATTGTGACAAAATGATAAATTGCTCTTTGTCTTGCAAGAACAACAATAGTTTAATGCAGAAATCCGAATGTTTAAGGTCATCTGCTTCAGATTTGCTATGTATGGGAATATAGGGAGTAAGCGACACATATTGACACATATTGACTTTGTAACAGACAACAGAAAGTGTTTGAAGGCACAATTACTTACTTTGAACCTGAAACATCTAATAACCATTTCCCTCATCACAAAACTGAATCAAACGACTTTGAAATCGTATTTTCAAAACTATTTATTGTTGTGTCAAAAGAAGAAATTGCTCATTATGTTCTTTTGCCACAAGGTTTTAAAATGTAGTTGCGTCAAAATTCTTTTTATACATCCGAATTTCTGCAGGATGGAAACACCGCTGGATAATCCATTGACAAGAAACTGGATTGTTTGTACGGCGGCACATATCTACACAGCAAATATCGTCAGAAAATACGTCACAGAAACGTTTGAAACCTTTTACAAGAACGAAGGCCATCTCTCCACCAAATGTCCTTGCAGCAACGAACACAAGGGCAGTTGTGATAGTCATGACAACGAAGCAACTCATTGTGTTCATTATAACAGGCGGTCGCAAACATGGTGGTTAGTTACAGAACCAAGATGCGGTCATTGTTTGGCAGCCTTTGAGACGATAATACCTATGTTTAAGGACATACATTCGAGTGCAATATGCTGGGATAATATAACATTTTGGCAGGTATTCCAAGGTTCATGGAACATAGCGAAACTGTTTATGCCACCGGGAAACCGGAACACGAACGATCCATCGATAACGGACGTGAGAATTCAGCACAACATAATGAACACATGCAACCTCTTTGCGGTTAACACCGACATTCTAAACGAGGTAAGATTGTCCAAAGAATCATGTTCTATTAAATCAGCTTGTTTTTGTTTAACCCTTTCCCTCATACAACAAATCTGCAGCAGACGACTTTGAAAACATAGTGAAGGAAACCTGAAAAATCTCTTTAAAAGATAGCTTAATTGTTAAATCAAGTTGAAAACATTGTGCCCAAAGGAAAGAATGCTCATCATGAGCAATTTTACCTTTGGCCACACTATTTTCAAACGTCGTCTTCTGCTTTAGTGTCAAAATACGTCTGCAGGTGGGAATGAATGTATATTGTTTTATGGCGCATCGACAGCTAAGGTCATTTAGCGCGCAATTAAATTTAATTATTCATGATCCCTGGGTAAACAAACCAGTACTAGGCTAGAAAATGAGCCTTGCCCAAGGGCACTCCACCATGACCGTAGTGCCGCGACTGGGGATCGAACCCGGGACACCCGGTTTCGAAATCCCCGACGCTAACCACTCGACCAAAGCGGACTCCTCTCTGCAGGTGGGAAAGGATTCAACAACGCTTTATCCGAATTCTCGATACTTATAAGTTTATCTGGGGTTGGGCTGCTTCACTTAAAATGCGTTTTAATCCACTTTTAATTATATTTCATTTACATCTCGACGTTTCCTGTGTAAATCATACCTACTTCCAGTAGAACAATAATCGTCAGGAAAAAAGCCATGTAAGTATCAATCTTGGGGTACAGTTCCAGAAATTATTTTTCTCAAATTCGACGTTTTCACTGATAAAGCAACTAACTCTCTCCATTCATGTTGTTTAAATGTGCGTCTATGTAATAATGTTTTTTCATCGCAGAAACGGAAGAAATCATACATGTATGTTTCAATGTTAGTATACAGTTCCAGAAATTATTTTACTCAAATTCGACGTTTTCATTAATAAGGCAACTAAATCTCTTCATTCTTGTTGATATTTAAATGTGCGTCTTTAATAATATTTTAATAATATATCAAGACATGTTACAAGACGAATGTTTGACGCAAAGCTTTAAAGAGAAGCCGCAATATTGCGTTGTACATGTAGAAATAAGAAAAAAGGAACATTTAAATCCACAAACATTAGGGAAATTTAAACTGTAAACGGTAATGCGGATATATTTAATATATGTATCCTTTTAAATTACCTCCCTTTAAGCAATTCCAGGATTTTTACCTTGTGATTCGTATGAATAAGATTGACAAACATTGAAATTATATGAATGAAAAATATTATTTAAATTAGTAACAACATCAAAATTAAATTTAAGCCAAGATATATGTGTACACATTTCGTTAATTGTTTATAGATACCCTAATGTATAGGTATGAATATAAAATTTATAAATTTATAAACAAATGATAGCATTTCAACATTCCTAATGTTTTCAACTAGGGCTGTTGACTGTGAATCTCGCAGGAACACCCATTTCAATATACCAAACATAAAGTAAATTTAAGTATGAACCGTTCTTGTATGTACTGAAACTAGAAACGTCCGTTTGTGTATAAGTATATTTCCAATATTTGCGATTTTATATTGAGACTAGCTAACCCGGCACAACGTGAACTTCCTTTACCAAATTGGTTGTTGTATGTGGGAAACGGTTAGCTGTTGAGCATGTATTTAAATGTTTAACTCTGTTAAATATTTGTATTCCCTTTACATTGTTTATTTAAATCGTCATGCATGTGTATTATTAGACAAAGTTAACAAACCAAATGGGAAAAATATTTGCTACACTTAGTTAAATTGTGCGTATACTTCAAATTACCTCCCTTTAAGTACTACCAGGATTTTTTCCTTGTGATTCGTATGCATAAGTTTGATAAACATTAACATTTCAACTAGACAGCAAAATTTATCTTAAAACAGATATTTCTGTGGTTTATATATGTTCATGTCTGCGCTTCTTCATCTAAAACTGCGTTATATATGATAGCATGTAAGGAACCAGATAACATTTACCGCGCGCCTCCTCTTGTTTATGGTTCCCGCTTTAACATACTATCGAACAAATAAAGCGTCTGAGGCAGGTAACCAATTCAGTTTTACTGTTTAGACTAGATATAATATGAATTTCGCTTAAATAAGAATATACATACATTCAATTAATATACTGGCTTTTGTCTTTTGTTTTTAATTTGTAAAACTCATACATGTATATAGAGTGTAAAAGAGATGTTTTAAAAGTCATTACCTTAAATTAATGTACTTAGTAAGGACATAGAGAAATCAAGATATGTGGTCACGCTGGCAGGTCTAAATATTCTCCTTGTCCGAAATTTCTAAGCATCCCTACAGGAAGCCGCCTCCTGGCGGCCTTTTAAAAATGTTCATAGTGTTACATGGCAAATATCAGAGATGTGGCTACTTTCGAATTTCAAAACACCGTTTATGCAAATTCTAACATGATATAGTTACATGTATTTGTATATATGTATCTTTCATGCAGTGCAAAGTCTTCTTTTATATCGAGTAGAACTTTGGTTTCTGTATTACTGAAGGCACACACCGAAACATCGGAACATTACCTATTTTGAAGTTATTTAGGTCAATTGGTTAAAACGATGGTCATTGGACGGCATCAGAATAGAGGTTAAATATGCCCTAAATTCAAGAAAACGTATAAGAAACGTTCCATAGTGAGTTTCTACTTATTGTGTTCAAGCTATGTCGATTGATTAGAAAAACGTCTGCCTGGCAGCATCATAAAGGGTATAATATGACAGGATGCGTTCATTTAGATTTGGCGGAGAAAAATAGCAGTGGCGGCATCAGAAGGGGAGTTAAATGACGACTCTTTTAAAGAACATGTCTGATTTAAAAATCATTTCGCAGAAATTGTCCCTCTACAAAGGGTCTTTAGATTAATTTAAAAGGTTAAAAAGAGCGCCGCGGAGCGAACGTCAACGCTTGTCTGTGTTTTTTAAGTCGAAAAAATGGGCAGTACTGAATAATTATTCAAGACAAGAGTTATATGACTTGGTATAGACATGCGTATTGTTCATAAGTACATGTGTATCAAATTCCTTTGAAAGTGTTCTACGGTTTTTGGCCTGGGCTTAAGCCCCTGGTCATAGTAGTAATACTATTTTTTTTCGGAGTTGGCAGACTGCCAATTGCTTAGCACCAAACAACGCATGAGAAACTGCGCGAGAAAAATAGTTCATCATGGATTCAACAAAACTGCATTTAAAAGGTTTGGATCTCCCCAATAAATATCATTTTAATGTTGTTGGAACATCAGTGAAAAACTTAAGGCGTGAGTACTCCAATATAAGTATAAGAAATGCTTTAGAAATTAATGCGCCTTGAGGTCAAATATGGCCGCTTGTTAACATTATTAACATTCGCGAAGAGGAACGGGAAAAAAGAAAGAAGTAACGTGAAATATACAGTGGCGGATTAACCGGGGGGGGGGGGGGCGTAGGGCCCGTGCGTCTAAAAATCCAACATTCCAGCAGCCCCAAGGCTGTCAGCACTGCAGTGCTTTTATTAAGTTATGAGGTAAGGTCAAAGTTTTTTGACGACGCCAAGGTTATCACAATAGCCCGATTGTTTTCTTCAAAAAACAGACGAGCTAAAAAGCAACGGATTTAGACATGTTGCACTTATAATAAAGATTTCTTTTAAAAAGGGAATTGATCAGAATAAGGGTTCCAGAGCCTCATGGATCTATTGTTTTGCCTAAATTATTTCTCTTACAGCTTTTTCAGAATAGAATCAGGTTACTGCAAAACGAAGAGATGGCTTTCAGCGATTGCGACACAGATCAGTTATTTACCTTGATTATAAAATTCATCAAAAGTCTGCCACTAGGAGAACAGAAAAATAGAAACATCCAGATGATGCAACAGGTATCACCTCTCTCTCTCTCTCTCTCTCTCTCTCTCTCTCTCTCTCTCTCTCTCTCTCTCTCTCTCTCTCTCTCTCTCTCTCTTTCTTTATCTCACTCGCTCTGCCTCTGTCTTTGTCTGTCTCTCTCAGTCGATGCAAATTAAAGTGTTTCCTTTAAGTAGCCGAGGCAACCACAGTTTTATTTATAGTTTAATTCATAAGCAATTCTGAAAGACATTCTTGTGAAGTTTGGTCAATATTGGGGGGGGGGGGGGGGGGGGGGTTCTTTCTGTCCTTTCCATTGCCATGGTAATCAGTGTTTTGTTTTGAAGTCAATGTTTTAGCAATTCAGAAGGGGCATCTCATAAGAAACATTTCTGTAGTAAAGTTTGATGGATATTGGCCCAGTGGTAATGATATTGTCACACCTTGCCGTATAGCTGAAACGGACGTCAGACGGATATGAATATAATTATCCATTAGCTTAAGTCTTTTCTGTTGCTTCTATAGACTCTAACGAACAAAAAACGATATGGAAGAGATAAAACGCTCAATCACCGGAAAAATACAGCACATTAAAGTCGTAAGGGACACGACCGTACGAGTAACGGACACGAACCGGTCACAACGAAAGCGAAAATCATGAGAAACTGACAAAATGTTCTTCGAACGTATACGTTGAAGTCAGATAACGGACAAAACGGATCTAAAAGTTCGGTGTTTTCGACCACGACGTACATATCTTCATCTTAGAGTTGGCTCAACCTCTCCAATTCATCTCGCTTTAAGATGCTACTGTCATACCTCGTCGGAGAGCGTTAACCGACTACGGACGGAGATCTAATTATTCAATCCGTTAGTCTCGGTTCGCATGCGTTTCTTGTCCTTTCCATGTACGGTGAATACATTCCTTGTCAGACGAAGTCCGTTGTTTTGTGCATGCTCAAAACATGGAACAGACAAATCTGTTCAAAGGCGTCTGCTGGTAGAACTGTTGTTGTGTGCTAGGCATTCGTTTTGATCGGAACTCGTACGTGCCTCGTCATGCACTTGTCAGTTCGCACCCGTTGATGTCCGATGTACCTGACTCGCGGATGATTAGCTGATAAAGAACGCATGGAACAGATGAATGCCGGCTGTGTAACGGGGTTATATCCATAGTTCCTATCCTTTCGGTCGTCCGTTGACACTATACGGCAATGTTACAGTAGCATAGTTGTCCGTTGACGCTATACGACAATGTTACAGTAGCAAAGTCGTCCGTTAACACTATACGGCAATGTTACAGTAGCAATGTCGTCCGTTGACACTACACGGCAATATAACAGTAGTAAAGTCGTCCGTTAACACTATACGGCAATGTTACAGTAGCATAGTCGTCCGTTGACGCCATACGGTAATGTAACAGTAGCAAAGTCGTCCGTTAACACTATACGGCAATGTAACAGTAGCAATGTCGTCCGTTGACGCCATACGGCAATGTTACAGTAGCAATGTCGTCCGTTGACACTATACGGCAATGTAACAGTGGCAAAGTCGTCCGTTAGCACTATACGGCAATGTTACAGTAGCATAGTCGTCCGTTGACGCCATACGGCAATGTAACAGTAGCATAGTCGTTCGTTGACGCCATACGGCAATGTAACAGTAGCAAAGTCGTACGTAAACACTATACGGCAATGTTACAGTAGCAATGTCGTCCGTTGACACTATACGGCAATGTAACAGTAGCAAAGTCGTCCGCTATCGCTATACGGCAATGTTACAGTAGCATAGTCGTCCGTTGACGCCATACGGCAATGTAATAGTAGCTTAGTCGTCCGTTGACACTACAAGGCAATGTAACAGTAGCAATGTCGTCCGTTGACGCTATACGGCAATGTTACAGTAGCGAAGAAGTCGTCCGTTATCGCTATACGGCAGTGTTACAGTAGAAATAGTCGTCCGTTGACGCTATACGGCAATGCTACAGTAGCATAGTTGTCCGTTGACGCTATACGGCAATGTAACAGTAGCATAGTTGTCCGTTGACGCTATACGGCAATGTTACAGTTGCAAAGTTGTCCGTTGACTCTATACGGCAATGTTACAGTAGTATAGACTTTCGTTGACGCTATACGGCAATGTTACAGTAGCAATGTCGTCCGTTGACGCCATACGGCAATGTTACAGTAGCATAGTCGTCCGTTGACACTATACGGCAATGTTACAGTTGCAAAGTCGTCCGTTATCGCTATACGGCAATGTTACAGTAGCAAAGTCGTCCGTTATCGCTATACGGCAATGTTACAGTAGCAAAGTCGTCCGTTATCGCTATACGGCAATGTTACAGTAGCATAGTCGTCCGTTATCGCTATACGGCAATGTTACAGTAGCATAGTCGTCCGTTGACTCTATACGGCAATGTTACAGTAGCATAGACTTTCGTTGACGCTATACGGCACTGTTACAGTAGCATAGTCGTCCGCTGACAAGGAAAGCATTCGCCGAACAAAAATATGACAACGGAGACAAACGGATTGAAAAATTTGCTCTACGTCGGACGACGGTTAACACTATCCGACAATGTGTGACAGTCGCATTAGGAGGACATGTCATTCAATGAAAGTGTTGACGGACTCAGACAATGGACGACGATCGACGTCACGCGGACATTCAATGACCCAAAAAGGTCCCCATAAGCACTCCGTTCTCAGTTAAGCTAAAACGAGTTCTGACAAGAGTTTTCGAGATTTTCGCTTTTGAATATTGTCAACAATTCAGATCACATGAGAAGTTTGCGAAAATCATCCGCTAATTTGGACTACGAATCATGAGACAGTTAACAAAAAGTTTGTTTCATATCGACAAATATTGTCTTAAATCCATTTAAGATAAGTAAAATGACTGTCGCTTAAATGTAATCATTTATTTAAAAGATATCTGCTAATGGCAATGATCCGCGTTTGGCGACATGACGGTATAGGCATATCAGTCGAAAAACACTTGTAAATATTTATACATAGCTTAATGCTTTGTGCAGAAAAAACGTAAATATATACCTATATTGTTCTTGTCTTCAGATCAAAGGTCAAGCAGCCAATGTATACATGTTCGAGGCTGCATTTGCAGATAAGATACATTTTCTTTTGTCCAAAGCCAGAGAAAGTCACATTGAATCAAACGACATGTTCAAACAAATCGAGTTAGCGTTTAAATTGAAAATAGAAGGCATTATTCAAGTAGAAAAAATATCGAGGAACCAACAAAAAGAAAATGAATTGGAGACACAAATATTAACACTAAGCAATGAACGTAATGACTATGCTGATCAATCAAACGAGAGAGGAATGGAATTAGCACGGCTAGAAAAGACTGTTAAACTGCAAGGCGAATTACTAAGCCAGCAAAGAAACCAGTTAGGACACTTCAAGACTTTGAAGATGAGTCGAATAGAAGAAAAAGTGAGATACCAACAAAGAGAAAAAGAATTGGAAACACAAATATTAAATCTAAGCAACGAACGTAATAAATATGCTGATCAATTAGTACAATTTGAGGCATCACATAACAGCTATGAACAGTCGCTGGAATTGGCCAAAGAAGAATGTACTAATTTGCGTCAGCAGTTAGAAAGAACGAGACAGGATTCGGATGCGAGAAATTCTACACAGCAAGGTGATATATCGCAACAGAGAACAAGAGTCCAAGAGTTACAAGAATTGCTTGAAAAGGAGAAATTAAAATCCAAAATTTTGGCTGGAGCAGGATGTGGAATGATGCTGTATTTAGTTGGAAACGCGACTACGAGATGAGATCATTCGGTGCTTTTGTATACCGTTTCTTCATCATCAGCTAGTAGCAAGAGCCCTTTCATATTTGCAGACGCATTTTAACACATTTAGTCTAAGTTGCAGCTGATGATTTCTTAAACATTGTCGCCAAAGGAGAATTAGTTCATCAAGAGCAGGTTTTCCTTTTGCCACAATGTTTCAATCAATATACTTTCATTCTTAGAGACATTCCGTGTTTTATGTCAAGTTAATTTATAAGTCGTCTGCTGCAGAATTGTTGTACTTGGGAAAGGGCTAAAATCAGGAATAATAACGTATGTTAACCCTTTCCCACATATAGACGCTTTATCTTGCCTCTGCAGCAGTCGACGTTTAAAAAACATTGTGAAAAAAGAATTGTTCAAAATCAGGAATTTCTCCTTTTGCCACAATGTTTTCAACTTTTTTTCGGCAACTGTACCTTCATTTAAAGAAGTTTTCGATGTTTTCAAAGTCGTCTGCTGCAAAATTGATGTATGTCGGAAAGTGTTAAAGACTGACCAATCTGATAATATTTGTTGATAGTTATGTAGATAGTCTAGAAAGTACTTAGGAAGAAGGATAAAGTGCTCGTGAAAAACATCTCTTGTTATTTAATGTCACCTATCATAGAAGTACAAATTTGAACATTTGAAGTATTAAAAGTCGTTTAGACAATGTAAAAAGAAAAACGTATACTCATTAACCCCATCCAAGGCCTAAACGAGCAATCACACTAAATCCTACAGGTCAATGCAGAATAATCTTATATGGGTTAAAAGATTGTTGTATTGAAATAAAAGTGGAATGAAAATATACATCAAATGCACCACGATGAATGAATTCAATTTAGCAACCCTGGTTTCGCATAATATCCTGTCTACATTAATTCTTCTTTTTACATTAAAGTTGACATCCTTGCTTTCTTTCAAGACATTTTTTATTTATTCAGTTATCCCTTTCCCATATGCAGACATCAATTTGTATATTGATGCACGTTTGTAGCAGACAAACTTCTTAAAATGTTGTGAGAAAAAGCTCATCATCAGAATTTTTTCCTTTTCCCACAATGTTTACTACTACATTTAAAAGTTGTACTTTCAGTGAGAGAGATTAACCATATTTTCCCCCCAAAGATTTATTTTCCAAGTGGTCTGCTGCCAATTTGCTGAAGTCGAAACATTAAGATTAGTTGGAACAAAGGGCACTAACATCAAAACATATTACTTATTATATATTATTATAGATATTATAATCTTTTTTAAGAATTTCTAGAACAGCAAATGAAATATTTACTCTACACAAATTATGGTATGATTTGAAAAACAACAACAATTGAAACTTTAGAGAACTAGAGAACCATGATGGTCCAGTGGTCCTATGTCTAGTACTTTCAGACAACATGATGTTTAAAGTTAATATATATAAGGTTGATTGATTGATTGATTTGTGTTTAACGCCGTTTTAACATGTTTTCACTCATATCACAGCGGCCAGTTCACCTACTCATATTTTTCCTGGTTTTTTCACACCAGTACTCCACACAACATACTTTCCAAGCAACTGGCTGCTTTTCCACATATACTGTTAAACAGCCCATTGGTGAAAGACGAATGACGCTTGTCATAGTGACTTTTGTCAATCGTCGGAAAGAATGTTGGCCAAGCTGGCTTCGAACTCACAACCGCTGGATTGACAGCCTGCGTCGCTACTGGGGCTCGGCAATACATATAAGGAGACAAGCTTACGGTTTGGTTGAATTATTTTCAAATTGTGCTAGTACTTTTGAACATTTTTTGCTAAAGTGTTTACTATATATATATATATATAATGAAACCAAACCCTGCCCCTGGTGGTCATGCTTTTCAACATCGGAATAATTTGAACTATCGTTGTAAAGGGTCACCCAATGAACATGTGTTTGTACCAAATCAGGCAAGTTCTTTTGGGCCAGCACAGTGTTGATTAAGTTCCATCTAAGGAACATCTATGTTAAACTATTAAGAATTGGATCCGTTTGTGAAGGAGTAGAATTCGTTTGTTGGCGAGACAAGATTATTGGACTTCAGCCAGTGTGATCTCAATAGTTCACCCCTGTGATTCTAGGAAAAAAATACTGATAGCAATTTCTACTTTTTTCAAATTACATATCTTACACAGGCTATAAGCATCTTCATTAAAAATATTGAAATTGTACGTAAAATTATATATTTTTAATAAAAATGTGTGTATTTAATGTTTGTTTGCATGCTGTTTGACGCTTCTTTCAACAATGTTTCATTCATATCCTGCCCTTTCCTGGGTAGGTTAACAGTCAACTGGTCCATTTATCCTGAATAGATTCTAACCTACCATTTCAGAGCTCCAAGGAGGGAAAGCCATTACTACCATTCTTAAAGTATTTGGTATGAACGAGGCGGTGTTTGAGCCTGCAACCAAGGCGGATACTCTACCACTACACCATCAAGGTGCTCGTGTGTTAAATGTACATGTCCTGATTGTCTAAAGAAGACAGAGAAGTTGATCCAGATGTGTTGCGTTGCAAAAGCAGGAAAGACAAAAATAATAGAATTAAATAACACAACCATGGGAGGCAATGTACAATTTATCCAAAACAGTTTTAAAATAATCTCTTCGAATATACAAAAATAAAATCTGTCCCATTTCACATGTCTGGTGAGAAATGAAGCAACACTATCTATCAATTATATTGATAAAGATAGAAACATCAGAAGCAGACAATAATTGTTATGCGTCTATTTGTTTTGGTGGTATTTTAACCCTTTCCCATCTATAGACGCATTTTGAAGCAGACGACTTTGGAAACCATTGTGGCCAAAGTTGAAATTGCTCATGATGAGCAATTTCACCTTTAGCCCACAATGTTTTCAACTTTATTTAACAATTGAGCTTTCTTTTATGGAGATATTTCAGGTTTTTGTCACTATGGTTTCAAAGTCGTCTGCTGCAGATTTGTTGATGTGGGAAAGGGTTAAGACACTTTCAAAATTGTTTCAGTCATATCAAGGGGTTGCCTGAGCTATTGTACCAGTAGTACCGTTAGTATTTATCCTGTTACGGATTCATCAGTAGTAATGATATCCCCGCAACTCTGAGCGCCAAGGAGGGAAGCCCACTTATACCAATTTATACCCTGATCTCCTACTCCCAAGGCAGACACTCAAACCATTACACCATGGATACAGTCCATGGATACATTGTGGAGAAAAGGAGAAATTACTCAAGATGAGCAAGTTTTTCCTTTGACACAATGTTTTCATCTTTTATAAAATAAAATCTTCCACATTTCTTCCTGGATTATTTCAAAAGCAGAGTCAACTAGAACTATCACTGAAGATGATAAATACCACCAAAACAGTACATTGACCTACACCATAACTTAACAAGACATGGAAATTCCATGAAACCAGGTTTTCTATAATGGAAGGTATTTGATTAAGAATTAACAGATCTGTCAAATCTTTCTGTTAATAGTTAATCAAAGCTAGTAATTCAGGTAACAGGGAATCAGTTCAACTGATGTCTATTTGTTGTCACTGTGACCTTGACCTTGAAGCTACAGACAAAAGTTTTGCATGTGACACATCATATTGATATAGTTCACATTTGTGCCAAGTTATTTGAAAAAATCTCTATGCATGACAAAGTTATGGTCCGGACAAGAAAAGTTCAATTAAAGTCTTTTTCTTATCACTGTGACCTTGACCTTGAATTTACAGATTTTTTTTTTTGCATTTGGCACATCGTCTTGATATGGTGCATGTTTGTGCCAAGTTATTTGAAAAGATCTCTATGCATGACAAAGTTATGGTCCGGACAAGAAAAGTTCAATTAAAGTCTATTTCTTATCACTGTGACCTTGACCTTGAATCTACAGATTTTTTTTTTGCATTTGGCACATCGTCTTGATATGGTGCATGTTTGTGCCCAGTTATTTGAAAATATCTCTATGCATGACAAAGTTATGGTCCGGACAAGAAAAGTTCAATTAAAGTCTATTTCTTATCACTGTGACCTTGACCTTGAATCTACAGATTTTTTTTTTGCATTTGGCACATCGTCTTGATATGGTGCATGTTTGTGCCAAGTTATTTGAAAATATCTCTATGCATGGCAAAGTTATGGTCCGGACAAGGAAAGTTGACGCCCGCCCAACCGCCTGCCCGCCGACTTCGCCAAACTAATAACCAGATTTTTCCTTCGGAAAACCTGGTTAATAAGAAAAAGGGTCATAACTCTGTGGAATAACATGCAATTGTAAGACCTTTAGGATATGCACATCTCCTCTTGGTATAGAAGCTTCATGTAAAATTTTATCAAATTCCACCCGGTGGTTTGTGCCGGACAAAATATGGCTTCCGACCGACACAGTGACTCCTATATACCCCTCTTCTTCG
This sequence comes from Serripes groenlandicus, assembly GCA_031761405.1. Lineage (NCBI taxonomy): Eukaryota > Metazoa > Mollusca > Bivalvia > Cardiida > Cardiidae > Serripes > Serripes groenlandicus. The sequence continues at coordinate 46,645,550 of JASEVX010000001.1, read as the reverse complement.
AAGGGGCCGAACCCCGGTAGCGACGCGGGCTGTCAATCCAGGGGTTGTGAGTTTGAATCCCGGCTGAGCCAACTTTCTTTCCGATGATTGACAAGTCAACACGTCATGCGTCATTCGTCTTCCTCAAATGGGCTAAGTCTATGTGGAAAAGCAGCCAGGTGCTTGGGAAGATTGTTGTGTGGAGTACTGGTGTGAGAAAACCAGGAAATGCATGAGTAGGTGAACTGGCCGCCGTGATAAAACTGAGAAATTAATTGGCGTTAAACCCCAATCAATCAATCAATCAATTCTTCAAAGGGGGTATAATTAACCCTGTTCTCACTTGTAAACACTTATTGGCACATCTTTAGCTGATTAATTTTGAAAACATTGTGCCAAAAGGGAAATTTGCTCATAATGAGCAATTTTTCCTTGCCCACACTGTTAAACTCTTTTTTCAATAACTATAATTTCATTTATTGAAATTTTGATATTTCTGATCACATGGTTTCAAAGTTGTAAGCCACAGATGTGTTGGGTGTGGGAAAGGGATAAATCATGATATCAGGTAGCCAGTCATTGATGGTTCCATAAGGATTGAGTCCAGGAGTAAAAACGAACTGGATGATCAGTCTACAATAATAATTTTAACCTTTTCCCACCTAGAACAACTCTGCAGCAAAAGACTGTGAAAACATCTCGTTAAATGAAAAGAGTTGAAGACGACCATGTGTGAGCTAAAAAATAACCCCCAAGTATTTGCTCTTATACCTTTACATATCACGCATTGCAGAAACATAAATGTTATAGCTGAAATAATAAGTTGTAGTTATAAAAGCAATTATTTGAAAACAAATTGAGATCCATATACCCAATATAATGCTACATTAACCCTTTCCCTCATATAGACGTTTTCCGACGCCTCTGCAGCAGACAGCTTTTTGAAAACATAGTGACAAAAGAAGTAATTGCACAAAACGTGCAATTTCTCCTTTTGCCACAATGTTTTCCACTTTTTGTCATAGGTTATCCATTCGATTATGGAGATTGTCTATGTTTTGACAAAATACGTTCAAAGTCGTCTGCTGCAGAATTGTCGTACGAGGGAAAGGGATAAGGTAATACAAAATGACCCCCTGGGTACATGTAATAATATGTCTGTTGTCTAGTGTAGAGGAAAAAGCCAAATTGTGTGTGCAAAATTTGAAGCAAAGAAAGAAAAGGAATGTCCAATACCCAAAAGCCAACAAAATGCATTCGTTTTCCTACAAATACATGTAATAGATTTCATCATAGATTATCACTTGCAGCGTACAAAGTGATAAAGGTTGTACAATGACAATATAGGCCAAGTTTTACCCCACAGCACTTGTGTACTTTTTAAGGATATTTAAAAACAAGAGGGACATGATGGCCCTGGATCGCTCACCTGATTTTTTTTTTTTCACTTTAGCTATATAAGCCCCGCCCCCTGGCGGCCATAGTTTCCGACCAACCAACTTAGCTTGAAGGAATCTGATAGCGGGTCACCCTAGGAACATCTGTACAAAATTATTTGAAAATCGGCCAGACACTTTTGGAGGAGAAGATTTTTTAAGTTTTCATTATAGCCATATAGGGCAAAATAGCCCCGCCCCTCTGGCGGCCATGTTTTTCGACCAATCAACATGGCTTGAAGGAATCTAATAGAGGGTCATCCAAGGAACATTTCTACAAAATTATTTGAAAATCGGCCTGACACTTTCCGAGGAGAACATTTTTTAGGTTTTCACTATAGCCATATAAGGCAAAATAGCCCCGACCCCCCTCTGGCCATGTTTTCCGACCAATCAACATGGCTTGAAGGAATCTGATAGAGGGTCATCCAAGGAACATTTCTACAAAGTTATTTGAAAATCTGCCAACCAGTTTGGGAGAAGAAGAATTTTGAAGTTTTTTCATTTCGTTGCCATGGAAACCAGAATTCTGCATAAATCCCAAAAATGTTAAGGAATTCTGGTGAGGACATTGAGAGGATGCTTTCTGTGAAGTTTCATCCCAGTTGACCCACCGGTTACAGAGGAGAAAATGTTGATGAACGACGCACGACGCACAACGGATGACGCACAACGCACACCGGACATAGGGCGATCACAATAACTCACCTTGAGCACTTCGTGCACAGGTTAGCTAAAAATAATTAACATTGAGCTAAATGCAAATTATAAGATAACAGTCCAAAACCACATCATTTTTTCTATAATTCAAATGTATAATCCACACAGCAATTTGAAGTACTGTTTTATCAAATTTGTGTGCAATTCTCAATTTTCCCCGGAAAAATAACATCTTTATGATTCACAAAAAGTCTCCAATATGTACAAGTAATATGAGTTAACTACATCAACCTTTAACCCTTTCCCACATACAATAAATCTGCAGCAGACGACTTTGAAAACATTGTGACAAAAACCTGAAAAATCTCCATAAAAGATAGCTTTATTGTTAAATAAAGTTGAAAAGATTGTGGCCAAAGGAGAAATTGCTGATCATCAGCAATGTCACCTTTGGCCACAATGTTTTCAAAAGTCGTCAGCTGCTATTGCGTCGTGAAACTAATGCAGCAGGTGGGAAAGTTTTAAATCAGCTCATTTTACTTCATTTACAACAGTTTATTGGTCAATAATCTAAACAATAACAACAGGGAGATCAAAAGTGAGCTTATACAGATTTTCTGAAAAATCAGCAGTTGGAATTTAACCCTTTCCAACATATAGACGCTTTCTGACGCCTCTGAAGCAGATGGCTTTTGATGAGCAATTTTTCTTTTGCCACAATGTTTTCAACACTATTTGATAATTAAACTCTCATTTATGGAGATTTTTCATGTTTTTGCCAATTTATTTTCAAAGTCGGCTGCTGCAGATTTGTTGTATGTGGGAAAGGGTTAAAACTCTCTGAGTTATAAAAGTTGTACCGATCAACGCCTTCCCTGATGCAGACTGCGGACGTCATTTGACATCATGGTAGCAGATGACCTCAGAAAAATTAGTGGGAATAGAAGAAATTGCTCAAATCAAGGATTGTTTTCGTTTTCCATCAATGTGTTCAACTCTGAAACCAGATGATACATTCACTTTTTGAAATACATTCCTGTGTCTCAAGACGTTATCACAGTAGATGACTTTTAAAATTTCCTTTAACCCTTTCCCTCATATAGACGCTTTCTGACGCCTCTGCAGCAGACGGCTATTTGAAAACATAGTGACAAAAGAAGAAATTGCACAAAACGTGCAATTTCTCCTTTTGCCACAATGTTTTCCACTTTTAGTCTGACATAGGTTATCCATTCAATTATAGAGATTTTCTATTTTTTGATAAAATGTGTTCAAAGTCGTCTGCTGCAGAATTGTCGTATGAGGGAAAGGGATACGGTAAAATGGGTCCAAACAAATAATGCATATTATGCTTGGGATTCACTGTGTAAAATTGGGGTCAGCCTCCAGCCACCATTGCCCTCTAAATGGAGTTCAATTTCATGGTACTCCTTCAGACTGTCTCGGTGTCCAACTGACATAAATGTTATACCTAACTCACGACACATTGTATACATAGTCCGTTCTGCCGCGAAGCCTATCTGACTTGTAGATTCATCCATTACTGAAAACATTAAGAAAGAACATGTTAAGGTCTGAAGTCATTTGAAAAGTAATAAACTAATAACAAGAAGACCATGACGGTCAAACATTTCTCACTTGAATTAATAGAAATTAAAAAGTTTTCAATGTTTTCAATTTATGCATACAACAAGCAATGCCCCCTCCCTGGTGGCCATGTTTATCACTTTTGAAAACGGAGGTTATTAGTTTCATTCATTAACGTGCAATTTCTCCTTTTACCACAATGTTTTCCCCTTTTTGTCATAGGTTATCCATTTAATTATGGAGATTTTCTATGTTTTGACAAAATACGTTCAAAGTCGTCTGCTGAAGAATTGTCGTATGAGGGAAAGGGTTAAATTTTGGATTACCTATTTTTATGATACTGAATTTTCATAGATATAAAAATAGGTATAATATCAATGAAATGAATATATAGCTGCCAAAACATTACCTCAACTGAATCAAGTATTTTTTTGGACAAACATTTTTTGTCAAAATGTTTGCAAAATCGTTTACTGTATTAATTGTATGAGAGAAGAGGGTTAATTTTGAAGAATCTAAATTAAGCATATCAGGTTACAGATTGACTTGTCTTTGTATTTCTATATTTCTGAGTATTTAGAGTTTATTCTTTAACAAGATATGATATCTTTGATGTCATCTGATATGCAAATATCTGCGCAAAATTATGTAACATCTAAAAACTTTAAAAAACAATTTTATACAGAGTTTCAAACATTGTCGGAGAAAAAGAAATTGTTTTAGCATTAGATTCAATTTCAACCATGATTTCAGGAAGTCATCTGCTGCAAAAACGTCAATAGTCATCAGTATCAGGAAAAAGATATAAAGTTTTGAATGAACAAAATTTTATAAAAAATTCAAAGGGGACACGAGAATAATTTTTTTGTAGTAAATACAAATTACCTGCAAATTTTGGTTTATGGTAAAAAAGGCGTACAAATGATAATCTCTGCATTTCACCTGGGGACAACATGTCATACCTATAAACAAAACAAAGGAAAGCATGATGGTCACTCACCTGATTTAATAGAATTCCATTTTCAATGCTATTACTAAATGCATACAAGGAAAACAACCATTGCCCCCTGGTGGTCGTTTTCATCACCAGATCGTAATAATTGCAACAATCTTGGTAGATGGTCACCCAAGGAACATTTGTGTCAAATTATTTTAAAATCAGGCCTATATGTTTGGACAAGTAGATTTTTAAAGTTTTAACTATATATACATTAAGGAAAACAAGCCCTGCACCCTGGTGGCCATGTTTTTCAATGGATAAGAATAATTTAAACAATCTTGTTAAAGGGTCATTTAAGGAACCTTTTGACCATATCATTTTCTTATCTGGCCAGTGCTTTTGTACACGAGGATTTTTTAAAGTTTCACTATATACACATATCAGGAAAACATGCCCTGCCTCTTGGAGGCCATTTTTTACACGGATCTTGATAATTTTATCAGTATTGGTAGAGGGTCACCCAAGGAACATTTATGTCAAATTATTTTCAAATTGGGCAAGAACTTTTGAATTAAAAGTTTTTTTAATTTTCACTTTATATTTTTACACATAAGGAAAACCAAGCCCCACCCTCCTGGCGGCCATGTTTTTCAATGTATCAGATAAAATTTAAAAATCTTGGTAGATCCTCACCCTAGGAACATTTGTGCCAAATTAATTTCAAATTGGGCCGATACTTTTTGACCAGATACACATATAAGGAAAACGAGCTCCACACCCTGGTGGCCATGTTTTTCAACAGATCGGAATACAATGAACAATCTTGGTAGAGGTTCACCCAAGGAACATTTGTGCAAAATATTTTTCAAATTGGACCTGCACTTTTGGACAAGATGATTTATAAAGTGTTGGCATTTTTCCCCTTTTCTGATGCCGCAGAAAGTAAGTTTTACATGGAATTGAATTCTTTCAACAACTTTGAAAGAGGACCACCTAAGGAACATTCCTGCGAAATTATTTTGAATTTAGATCGTTGGTATAGGAGTAGAAGTTATTTGTAGGAATATGTTAACCCTTTCCCTTATATAGACGCTTTCTGATGCCTCTGCAGCAGACAGTTTTTGAAAACATAGTGACAAAAGAAGAAATTATTCAAAACAAGCAATTTCTCCTTTTGCCACAATGTTTTCCTCTTTTAGTCACAGGTTATCCATTCAATTATAGAGATTTTCCATTTTTTAACAAAACATGTTCAAAGTTGTCTGCTGCAGAATTGTCGTATGAGGGAAGGGGTTAACAGACAAACCGACAGACTGACAAATGATGACGAGGTACAAGGGTGATCACAATAACTCACAAGACACTTCATGCGCAGGTGAGATATAAAAGAAAGATACAAAAAATAAATGAAGTCAATCCATAGAACCTGGTGTGGGACAATAAAACATTTATACAGAGACAACAACCTGGACCAAAAACGAAAGTACTGCTAGCGACATTTCAGAATGGTTCGGTTTTTTTTCGTTGCGATAATTGTTTTTGGTCCAGGTTGTTGTCCTTATGGCGGATCCGCGTATATTTCAAAGGAATAAACATACATATGGAGGAAAATTTCGAGATCTTTTAGTAAAGTTTGATAGAGAAATGCATTATTGATTGATTCCATACTTCAATTTCATATATTTGTTTGAATACTTTGAAAAAAATAAGTTGAAGCGAGGCGACTCCCAAACCTGTGTCCACCCTTGTTGATATTTATGCATAGGATCATATCTATTTTTAGAGGAGCACGTCCCTGTGATGTATCTAAATAGAAATAACATTGACCTTTGACCTCATACAAATAACCTGCAGCAGATGACTTTGAAAATATCTAAGCAAAAATATGAACAATCTCTAAAAGTGAAAGTATTACTATTGAATATAGTTGGGAAAATTGTGGAAAAGGGAGAAAATGCTTATTATGAGCAATTTCTCCTTTTACAACAATGTTTTCAAAAGTCATCTGCTGCAAATGTGTCAAAATGTGTCTGTAGATGGAAAACAGGTTAAATTCTGTACTTGGCAAGTCTGGCAGGGTTCAATTATTTATCCTGTATAATGTCTTACCAATTCCAATCCACTTGTACATCCAGACCGCCTGTCCTGCCACAAATATGACTGAGATCAGCTTTCTTTAAATAGGATAGGATTTCATCATCATCATCTGCACAATCTTTAAAACAAGTAACAAAGATAATTTTTTCATACAATTCAAATAATAACTGAAATACGAGGGGCGATCAAAAAGTAATAGAACTTTCTTAGTAACTGTTGTATTTGTTTTTTACACATTGATGAAATTCATACCAAATGTATACTTGCTTTTTCTTTACTTTATGGCAGCTTAACCCTATCCCTGATATAGACGCTTTCTGATGCCTCTGCAGCAGACGGCTTTTTGAAAACATAGTGACAGAAGAAGAAATTGCACAAAACGTGCAATTTCTCCTTTTGCCACAATGTTTTCTACTTTTTATCATAGGTTATCCATTCAATTATGGAGATTTTCTATGTTTTGACAAAATACGTTCAAAGTCGTCTGCTGCAGAATTGTCGTATGAGGGAAAGGGTTAATATTTTCAATATTGTGATCAGTTTTGTAATAAACAGTTGTCAAAGAAACAAACTGAGGCATACTGTAATTTTACAAATTTAAGTACCAATATAAACTGTTTATGTTTCAAATATACATCAACAGAAGATAACGAAAAGTTCTAATAAGAAAAGTTTAAGGTTGTTGTTCCATGATTGCCATCAGAATAGTAAAGTTGCTTAGCGGCATGCAAAAACGTCACTTACAAAATGACGTCAAATGGAAAAAAATGCTATATAGTGAATTATATCGCAACGGAGACAAAAAACATAATAATCTTTGGAAATGATAATTCAGTGGATTTCACCAGTAGTCAAGCAGTCACTAGCGATGAAAACATACAATTTTGTTGGAGGAGAGAAATCAGTGGTAAATTAATGCCACTTGCAAGAGAGCCAGTTCTGATGTTGGAAGGAATAGTGCCAGTGTCATTGTTTACCATACAAATTGTCATTTGTTATTCATTTTGGTGAACAGTGATTATAGAATGTCTTTTAGCAATGGCTACTTGGGAAGGTGATGCAAAAAGTGTGTTGATATACAATAAACAGTTTGAGGCCCAAGAAGGAAAATATCAAAATGAAAAAGATTTTGATACTTACGGCTCAGTAAATCTTCTTCACTTTTTGGATGAATAATCTTAAATAAATTACAAAAAAAATCACTCTTATCATCAGGTTAATATGTTAGAAACATTTATCTTTGAGGTTATTCAATGTTTACTTGATATATCTTTAGTCCTCTCAAAACAAAGTGTTGTTAAACAAATGAAAGCAATTAATGGAAAGAAAAAATCCGTCACTTTAAGAAATTTCATCTTTTCCTTATATTTTTTCAGATGTTTATTTGTTGAAAAGGCATCAATAAATATTTACATCCTCAAAAGGGCCAACACTGTAGTCTTCATTAAAACAATGAAGGTGACTATCAAGTGGATATAAGTTTTAAAAATATTGTCTTTCATTTCTTTCAAAGATAAACCCTATTTTGTCAAATGACAAGTCTGTTCAGCAATGAGTAAGAACTGTAAACAAGAGGGCCATGATGGCCCCTTGAATCGCTCACCTGATTTTTTATTTTTTTTCACTTTAGCTATATAAGCCTCGCCCCTGGCAGCCATAGTTTCCGACAAATCAAACTTGGCTTGAAGGAATCTGATAGAGGGTCACCCTAGGAACATTTCTACAAAATTATTTGAAAATCGGCCAGATACTTTTGGAGGAGAAGATTTTTTAAGTTTTCACTATAGCCATATAATGCAAAATAGCCCTGCCTACTGGCGGCCATGTTTTTGACCAATCAACATGGCTTGAAGGAATCTGAAAGTGGGTCATCCAAGGAACATTTCTACAAATTATTTGAAAATCGGGCCGACACTTTTGGAGAAGAAGATTTTTGAAGTTTGCACTATAGCCATAAAAGGCAAAATAGCCCCGCCCCCCCCTGGCGGCCATGTTTTTCGACCAATCAACATGGCTTCAAGGAATCTGATAGAGGGTCACCCAAGGAACATTTCTACAAAAATCATTTGAAACTCAGCCTGACACTTTCGGAGGAGAAGATTTTTTAAGTTTCCACTATAGCCATATAAGGCAAAATAGCCCCGCCCCCCTGGCGGCCGTGTTTTTTTGACCATTCCACAATGGCTTGAAGGAATCTGGTAGAGGGTCATCCAAGGAACATTTCTACAAAATTATTTGAAAATCTGCTAACCAGTTTGGGAGAAGAAAGAATTTGAAGTTTTTTCGTTTCGTTGCCATGGAAACAAGATTCTGCATGGATCCCAAAAAATTTGAAGAAATTCTGGTGAGGTCATTAAGAGGATGCTTTCTGTGAAGTTTTCATCCCAATTGACCCACTGGTACTGAGGAGAAGATGTTGAAGATTTTTTAAGTTTATACTTTGGCCATATAAGGGCAAAATAGCCCCCGCCCCCTGGCGGCCATGTTTTTCGACCAATCAACATTGCTTGAAGGAATCTGATAGAGGATCACCCAAGGAACATTTCTACAAAATTATTTGAACATCGGCCTGACACTTATGGAGAAGAAGATTTTTTAAGTTTTCATTATAGCCATATAAGGCAAAATAGACCCGCCCCCCCCCCCCCCCCCTGGCGGCCATGTTTTTCTACCAATCAACATGGCTTTGAAGGAATCTGATAGAGGCAGTCACCCAAGGAACATTTCTACAAAATTATTTGAAAATCTGCCAACCAATTTGGGAGGAGAAGAATTTTGAAGTTCTTTCGGTTTCGTTGCCATGGAAACCAGAATTTTTGCATGGATCCCAAAAATTTTAAGGAATTCTGGTGAGGTCATTGAGAGGATGCTTTCTGTGAAGTTTTCATCCAAATTGACCACTGGTTACTGAGAGTAAGAAGTTGACGCACGACGGACGACGACGCCGGACAAAAGGCGATCACAATAACTCACCTTGAGCAAAGCTCAGGTGAGCTAAAAAGCATATCATATATATGCTGTTAGATGCAAAGTTAATTTCTAAAGTTAAAAAAGCAACTCACCTGTTGTCTCAATGAACCATCTGTTAAGTAGGGTTTTTGTGGCAGGAACATGATAAATAACCGATGGCTTATACAGGTTCACATTGTCTATGCTACCTACAACAACATTCATAACTTAGCTGTGCTCATATTGAGTAATTTCTCCTTTTGCCACAATGTTTTTCAACATATGCAATAATTTCATTCTTATTTATAGAAAATTTCCCAAATATTTGCCAGGACGTTTTCATAATCGTCTGATGCAAATGTTTTGAATGTGGGGGGAGAAGTTAAATCTAAAATGACAATGCATACACTTTTATTTGCAGACATGTGAGCTCTCCCGATATCGGCGGAAGCTCCCGATTTGAAGCTTCATCTTATGCTCGACCGACCGGGTAATGAAATCTTCCGCCGAAAAAATAATAATAAAACTAAAATTAAAGTTACCTAGATTACAACAGATGCCTCGTAATTACGTAAGTTTTACATCATCTAGTGTGTAAAGCGATATCGACTTTCTGGGTAAAGGTTTATACCCTGTTTGATTTTACCCTATTTTAGCATCAAAGGAAAAGTATTGTGGACCGGTCGCAGAAAATCTTGCCACTAAAAAAGCTCCCTCTTTGGGACACCAATCTCCCTACCAAAAATACCAAAATCTCCCAATTTGGCTTCAGGAAAATATCACATGTCTGTATTTGTCAAAATTCTTGTTTGACGGACTCGGCGACAAACCATTGCAGATCAAGATCAAATGTTAATTAAAAAGGTTATCACTCGTGCTTATGATTTATTTTGAAAAAAAATTCTTCCATACATATGACTTTTTGCAATAGATTTTGACAAAATTGTTTTATATACTTTTCTCGAGAACTTTGAATCTTTCATTATAACATTTTTGATGCTGAAAGATTTTTAAAGCAAACAATTTTTTAAATTTCAAAATCAGGTAAATACAAGAACTATACCCTTTCCCTGATATAGACATCTTTTACAACATGGCAATATTTTCCATACTTTCTCTGAGTTGTGTTGGAAGCAAGTGGACTCAAATAAAGTTATATCAAGTTAATGTTGTTGACAATCAGGTTTTGCTCTTTCTCCCACTTGCAGATCCATTATGACGCATCTACAGAGAACGGCATTTGAAAAGATTGTGACAAAAGAAGATATTGCTCATAATGAGCTATTTCTCCTTTGCCACTATGTTTTCAACTCCATTCAATAAATTTGCTTTCATTTATAGTTTTCTACATTTTCCCCCAAATATTTATGATGTCGTCTGCTGCAGATTTGTTGTAGAGGGAAAGTGTTAATATGGCCCAAGTTGTTTTTTTCAATACCTCTAACCTCTGGCCAGAGTCCACTAAGAACCCTCAACAGTGAACTTTTCCCACAACCACTGTCTCCTGTTCTACCAGAATATTGGTATGAACCTCAAATCGAAAACAAAGACCTGAAGCAACAAAATAAAACCATTCCTTAAATCCTTTCCCTCATAAAGACGCTTGTCTGATTCCAAGGTTATCCATTCAATTATAGAGATTTTCTATTTTTAGACAAAATATGTTAAAGTCGTCTGCTGCAGATTGTCGTATGAGGGTTAATGTTTGGACGACATTTTCAAAACATTGTTGTAAAAGAAAGAAATGAGCATTTTTTCCATAAATTATCTTCACTAGTACTGTTCATTCAATTCTCCAAAGATAATAATTTTGCTGACAAGAAGAATCTTTATAAACTATTGCATGCTTTTCAGTGTTTTACCGAGAAGTACTACAATGTAATTATTATGCAAGTAAATATTTTCACCATTTTTCTTCTGACTGTTTTACATCTCATGTCATTAATCTTTTCCATATACAGACATATTTTAAAGCATCCCGCAACAGACGACTTTTGAAAACAATGTGGCAAAAGGAGAAATCGCTCATAATGAGCAATTCCTTGTTTTGCCACACTGAAATTTTGGCTCTATTCAATAATCATATTATAAACATTTCCATAATTTTTCTAGATTTCTTCAAAGTCGTCTGCTTACAGATTTGTTGTAAGAGGGAAAAGGTATGTAAGGCAAAAGATAGTTTCTGGACATTAACCCTATCCTCCATACCGACAATTCTGCAGCAGAGCGACTTTGAACGTAATTTTGTTAAAACATAGAAAATCTCCATAATTGAATGGATAACCTATGACAAAAAGTGGAAAACATTGTGGCAAAAGGAAAAATTGCACGTTTTGTGCAATTTCTTCTTTTGTTACTATGTTTTCAAAAAGCCGTCGCTGCAGAGGCGTCAGAAAGCGTCTATATGAGGGAAAGGGTTTAAATCATAGTTTTTTCAATCTCAACTGCTTGCCACTCCAGTCAACGACGGATCATTGAATTAATATCTTGTTTCTGATCGAAACACTGATTAGAATGGAGAAAGTTATAGGCTTTTTAGTGGAAATTTAAGAAACAAGAGGACCATAATGGCACTGGATCCTCACCAGAGTTATCCATTATTAGCAAATTTACCCTAGTATGTTTCAAGGAATATTCCAGGTCATCTGCCATGATCTTTTAAATTTCATGGCCATTTGCCTTGAAGACAAACAAGAGGGCGATGATGGCCCTGGAATCGCTCACCTGATTTTTTTTTCTCTTCACTTTTAGCTATATCAGCCCCGCCCCCTGGCGTCCATAGCTTCTGACCAATCTACTTGGCTTGAAGGAATCTGATAGAAGGTCACCCTAGGAACATTTCTACAAAATTATTTGAAAATCGGCCTGACACTTTTGGAGGTGAAGATTTTTTAAGTTTTCACTATAGCCATGTATGCAAAGTAGCCCTGCCACTGGTGGCCATTTTTTTCGACCAATCAACATGGCTTGAAGGAATCTGAAAGTGGGTCACTTAAGGAACATTTCTACAAAATTATATGAAAATCGGCCTGAGACTTTCGGAGAGAAGATTTTTTAAGTTTTCACTATAGCCATATAAGGCCATTTTTTTCGACCAATCAACATGGCTTGAAGGAATCTGAAAGTGGGTCACTTAAGGAACATTTCTACAAAATTATATGAAAATCGGCCTGACACTTTCGGAGAAGAAGATTTTTTAAGTTTTCACTATAGCCATATAGAGGGCAAAATAGCCCCCCCCCCCCTGGCTGCCATGTTTTTCAACTAATCAACATGGCTTGAAGGAATCTGAAAGAGGGTCATTCAAGGAATATTTCTACTAAATTATTTGAAAATCGCCTAACACTTTCGGAGGAGAATTTTTTTTTAAGTTTCACTCAAAATAGCCCCCCCCCCCCCCCCCCACCCCTGGTGGCCATGATTTTTGACCAATCAACATGGCTTGAAAGGAATCTGATAGAGGGTCATCCAAGGAACATTCCTTCTAACAAATTATTTGAAAATCTGCCAACCTGTTTTGGAGAAGAAGAATTTTGGAAGTTTATGTCATTTCGTTGCCCATGGAAACCAGAATTTCCTGCAATGGATCTCAAAAATTTGAAGGAAATCTGGTGAGGGTCAGGAGAGGAAAGCTTTCCTGTGGAAGTCAGCCCAATTGACCCCACTGGTTACTGAGGGAAGAAGTATGACGCACGATGGACGACACTACGCCGGACAGCCGGACAAAAGGCGTTCAACAATACTCATCTTGAGCAATGCTTAGGTGAGCTAAAAACAACACACACCTCTTCCACAAATTTTCAAGGAAAATTTGCACCTATGGAATTAAGTCGTATTTCCAGTACCGCAA
>JASEVX010000001.1:46439296-46631852 GCA_031761405.1 Serripes groenlandicus | reverse complement strand
TTTTGTTTAGAATTTTGGGTTATGTAGATGTAAGTTATTATTATTATTAGTTGTTTTTTGAGTTAGTGTGGGGTTTGGGGGTGGTAAGTGGGGGTGTGTTATGTTGGGGATGTTGTGTTTTTGGTGGTTGTGATTGTTGTTGTGTAGAATTTTATGGTAAGATTAGGTTGATTGGTGGGGGGGTATTTATGGGGGGATTTGGGGGATTTGAGGGTAGGTGGTTGGGTTGTTTTGGGTTGGGGTTTTGAGTTTGTATGTGATGGGTATGTGGTGAGGGGAGGGGGTTGGGATGTGGGAGTGTGGTTGGGTGGAGGGGTTATTGTGTGTGAGGGGTGGTATGAGGTGTGATTTGTGAGGATTTGGTGGGTTATGAGTTTTAGGGTTTTTATTGTGGGTGTTTTGGGGGATTTTGGGGGATTGTTTGTTTTGGGGGGGGTGATGTTGGATTGGGATTAATGTGGGATGTGGATGAGAGGATTTTTATGATTTGAATGATGTATGGTTTTTTGTTTGGGGGGGTTGTTATTTTGGGGTGTTTTTTGATTTTATATTTTTGGGTGGGGTGTTTGTATTTGTAAGATTTGGGGGGTGGGTGGTTTTTTGAGGTATTTGTGTTGAGGATGGGATAAGTATTATGGTGATTTAAGTGTTTATTTTATTTGTTTGATGGTGTATTAGATAAGTGGGTGTGTTGGAATGGGGATTGAGGTGGAGTTATTTTGATGTATTGTTTATTAATGGAAAAATGGGGAGGGGGATGATAATTGAGGTTGTTGGGATTATTGAGGGGTTGGGATAAATTGTTATGGGGGGATTTGGGTGGGGTTTTGAGTAAGTGTGGGGGTATTGTTGGGGGGTTTGGGGGTTAGGTGTGTGTATTGTTGTTTTATTGAAGATTAAAGGGAATGGGGGGGATTGGTGTTTTGTTGGGTTTATTGAGGGTTGAGGTATGGGTTTGTTAAGGGGGGTAATGTGATGGGGAGGTGAGAGATGGGAGTGGGGGTTTAGTTGGGGGTTTGTGATAGTGTGTATTATTTTGGTTGATGTTTTATGAAAGGAAGAGGGTGAATGTGGGGTATAGTGAGGGTTGTTGGGTGATGTTGGGTTGGGATAAATTTTATGGGTGGATTTGGTGGGGATTTGGGGATTTTAGGGGTTTGTTTTGGGGGGGTTGGGGATTAGGTGTGGTGTATTATGTTGGTTTTAATTAAAATAAAGAAGGAGGAATGGGGTGGGATTGGTTATGTGTTTTGGGTTTTTTGAGGGTTTAGAGATAAAGTGTTCATGGGGGAATTTGTTGGGATTTGGGAAGTGTAGGGTGTGTAATTGTATATGTGTTTTTTAGTAGAATATAAATGGGAATGGGTGTGGATATAGGAGTTGTATTGGTTATTGAGTGGGTGTGGTTGGGATATAATTGTTATGTGGGGATTTTGTTGGTGGATTGTGTAAGATAGGTGGGTATTGTTGGTGTTTGTGGATGGTGAAAGAGGGAGTGTAAGATTTTGTGGGTGGTATGGGTTGGGGTTGAGGGATTATTAGGGTTTGTTAATAGTTTGTTATGGAAGGATTGTTTGGGTATGGGTTGTGGGTGTGTGGGTTGTGGTGTTTGGTGGGGTTTGTGTGTTTAGTTGGAAAGTGTGTTAAGGAGGTGAAGATATATGTGTATTGGGTGGCTTTAGTTGGTTATTAGTTGGGGTTTTTATTTGTATTGATTGAGTTGGCGTATTGGGGAAGAAGAGGGGTGGAATTTGGGTTAATGTGATTTGGTGTTGGGGACATGTTTTTAATGGAAATGTTCTAAGTTGTGCTGCTGGAAGTTTGGTTGGGATGGTTATAAGTCAACGACGTCAGTGACTGACAAGATTGACGAGGTACAAGGGTGATCACAATAACTCACAAACACTTCTTGCGCAGGTGAGATATAAAAGAAAGATACAAAAATAATGAAGTCAATCCATAGAACCTGGTGTGGGGACAATAAAACATTTATACAGAGACAACAACCTGGACCAAAAACGAAAGTACTGCTAGCGACATTTCAGAATGGTTCGTTTTTTTTCGTTGCGATAATGTTTTTGTTCCAGGTTGTTGTCCTTATGGCGATCCGCGTATATTTCAAGGAATAAACATACATATGGAGGAAAATTTCGAGATCTTTTAGTAAAGTTTGATAGAGAAATGCATTATTGATTGATTCCATACTTCAATTTCATTATTTGTTTGAATACTTTGAAAAATAAGTTGAAGCGAGGCGACTCCCAACCTGTGTCCACCCTTGTTGATATTTATGCATAGGATCATATCTATTTTTAGAGGAGCACGTCCCTGTGATGTATCTAAATAGAAATAACATTGACCTTTGACCTCATACAAATAACCTGCAGCAGATGACTTTGAAAATATCTAAGCAAAAATATGAACAATCTCTAAAAGTGAAAGTATTACTATTGAATATAGTTGGGAAAATTGTGGAAAAGGGAGAAAATGCTTATTATGAGCAATTTCTCCTTTTACAACAATGTTTTCAAAAGTCATCTGCTGCAAATGTGTCAAAATGTGTCTGTAGATGGAAAACAGGTTAAATTCTGTACTTGCAAGTCTGCAGGGTTCAATTATTTATCCTGTATAATGTCTTACCAATTCCAATCCACTTGTACATCCAGACCGCCTGTCCTGCCACAAATATGACTGAGATCAGCTTTCTTTAAATAGGATAGGATTTCATCATCATCATCTGCACAATCTTTAAAACAAGTAACAAAGATAATTTTTTCATACAATTCAAATAATAACTGAAATACGAGGGGCGATCAAAAAGTAATAGAACTTTCTTAGTAACTGTTGTATTTGTTTTTTACACATTGATGAAATTCATACCAAATGTATACTTGCTTTTTCTTTACTTTATGGCAGCTTAACCCTATCCCTGATATAGACGCTTTCTGATGCCTCTGCAGCAGACGGCTTTTTGAAAACATAGTGACAGAAGAAGAAATTGCACAAAACGTGCAATTTCTCCTTTTGCCACAATGTTTTCTACTTTTTATCATAGGTTATCCATTCAATTATGGAGATTTTCTATGTTTTGACAAAATACGTTCAAAGTCGTCTGCTGCAGAATTGTCGTATGAGGGAAAGGGTTAATATTTTCAATATTGTGATCAGTTTTGTAATAAACAGTTGTCAAAGAAACAAACTGAGGCATACTGTAATTTTACAAATTTAAGTACCAATATAAACTGTTTATGTTTCAAATATACATCAACAGAAGATAACGAAAAGTTCTAATAAGAAAAGTTTAAGGTTGTTGTTCCATGATTGCCATCAGAATAGTAAAGTTGCTTAGCGGCATGCAAAAACGTCACTTACAAAATGACGTCAAATGGAAAAAAATGCTATATAGTGAATTATATCGCAACGGAGACAAAAAACATAATAATCTTTGGAAATGATAATTCAGTGGATTTCACCAGTAGTCAAGCAGTCACTAGCGATGAAAACATACAATTTTGTTGGAGGAGAGAAATCAGTGGTAAATTAATGCCACTTGCAAGAGAGCCAGTTCTGATGTTGGAAGGAATAGTGCCAGTGTCATTGTTTACCATACAAATTGTCATTTGTTATTCATTTTGGTGAACAGTGATTATAGAATGTCTTTTAGCAATGGCTACTTGGGAAGGTGATGCAAAAAGTGTGTTGATATACAATAAACAGTTTGAGGCCCAAGAAGGAAAATATCAAAATGAAAAAGATTTTGATACTTACGGCTCAGTAAATCTTCTTCACTTTTTGGATGAATAATCTTAAATAAATTACAAAAAAAATCACTCTTATCATCAGGTTAATATGTTAGAAACATTTATCTTTGAGGTTATTCAATGTTTACTTGATATATCTTTAGTCCTCTCAAAACAAAGTGTTGTTAAACAAATGAAAGCAATTAATGGAAAGAAAAAATCCGTCACTTTAAGAAATTTCATCTTTTCCTTATATTTTTTCAGATGTTATTTGTTGAAAAGGCATCAATAAATATTTACATCCTCAAAAGGCCAACACTGTAGTCTTCATTAAAACAATGAAGGTGACTATCAAGTGGATATAAGTTTTAAAAATATTGTCTTTCATTTCTTTCAAAGATAAACCCCTATTTTGTCAAATGACAAGTCTGTTCAGCAATGAGTAAGAACTGTAAACAAGAGGGCCATGATGGCCCTTGAATCGCTCACCTGATTTTTTATTTTTTTTCACTTTAGCTATATAAGCCTCGCCCCCTGGCAGCCATAGTTTCCGACAAATCAACTTGGCTTGAAGGAATCTGATAGAGGGTCACCCTAGGAACATTTCTACAAAATTATTGAAAATCGGCCAGATACTTTTGGAGGAGAAGATTTTTAAGTTTTCACTATAGCCATATAATGCAAAATAGCCCTGCCTACTGGCGGCCATGTTTTTTGACCAATCAACATGGCTTGAAGGAATCTGAAAGTGGGTCATCCAAGGAACATTTCTACAAAATTATTTGAAAATCGGGCCGACACTTTTGGAGAAGAAGATTTTTGAAGTTTGCACTATAGCCATAAAAGGCAAAATAGCCCCGCCCCCCCCTGGCGGCCATGTTTTTCGACCAATCAACATGCTTCAAGGAATCTGATAGAGGGTCACCCAAGGAACATTTCTACAAAATCATTTGAAAATCAGCCTGACACTTTCGGAGGAGAAGATTTTTTAAGTTTTCACTATAGCCATATAAGGCAAAATAGCCCCGCCCCCCTGGCGGCCGTGTTTTTTGACCAATCAACATGGCTTGAAGGAATCTGGTAGAGGGTCATCCAAGGAACATTTCTACAAAATTATTTGAAAATCTGCTAACCAGTTTGGGAGAAGAAGAATTTTGAAGTTTTTTTCGTTTCGTTGCCATGGAAACAAGAATTCTGCATGGATCCAAAAAATTTGAAGAAATTCTGGTGAGGTCATTAAGAGGATGCTTTCTGTGAAGTTTCATCCCAATTGACCCACTGGTTACTGAGGAGAAGATGTTGAAGATTTTTTAAGTTTATACTTTGCCATATAAGGCAAAATAGCCCCCGCCCCCTGGCGGCCATGTTTTTCGACCAATCAACATTGCTTGAAGGAATCTGATAGAGGATCACCCAAGGAACATTTCTACAAAATTATTTGAAAATCGGCCTGACACTTATGGAGAAGAAGATTTTTTAAGTTTTCATTATAGCCATATAAGGCAAAATAGACCCGCCCCCCCCCCCCCCCCCTGGCGGCCATGTTTTTCTACCAATCAACATGGCTTGAAGGAATCTGATAGAGGGTCACCCAAGGAACATTTCTACAAAATTATTTGAAAATCTGCCAACCAATTTGGGAGGAGAAGAATTTTGAAGTTCTTTCGGTTTCGTTGCCATGGAAACCAGAATTTTGCATGGATCCCAAAAATTTTAAGGAATTCTGGTGAGGTCATTGAGAGGATGCTTTCTGTGAAGTTTCATCCAAATTGACCACTGGTTACTGAGGAGAAGAAGTTGACGCACGACGGACGACGGACGCCGGACAAAAGGCGATCACAATAACTCACCTTGAGCAAAGCTCAGGTGAGCTAAAAAGCATATCATATATATGCTGTTAGATGCAAAGTTAATTTCTAAAGTTAAAAAGCAACTCACCTGTTGTCTCAATGAACCATCTGTTAAGTAGGGTTTTTGTGGCAGGAACATGATAACCGATGGCTTATACAGGTTCACATTGTCTATGCTACCTACAACAACATTCATAACTTAGCTGTGCTCATATTGAGTAATTTCTCCTTTTGCCACAATGTTTTTCAACATATGCAATAATTTCATTCTTATTTATAGAAATTTCCCAAATATTTGCCAGGACGTTTTCATAATCGTCTGATGCAAATGTTTTGAATGTGGGGAAAGTTAAATCTAAAATGACAATGCATACACTTTTATTTGCAGACATGTGAGCTCTCCCGATATCGGCGGAAGCTCCCGATTTGAAGCTTCATCTTATGCTCGCCCGACCGGGTAATGAAATCTCCCGCCGAAAAAATAATAATAAAACTAAAATTAAAGTTACCTAGATTACAACAGATGCTCGTAATTACGTAAGTTTTACATCATCTAGTGGTGTAAAGCGATATCGACTTTCTGGGTAAAGGTTTATACCCTGTTTGATTTTACCCTATTTTAGCATCAAAGGAAAAGTATTGTGACCGGTCGCAGAAAATCTTGCCACTAAAAAAGCTCCCTCTTTGGGACACCAATCTCCCTACCAAAAATACCAAATCTCCCAATTTGGCTTCAGGAAAATATCACATGTCTGTATTTGTCAAAATTCTTGTTTGACTCGGCGACAAACATTGCAGATCAAGATCAAATGTTAATTAAAAAGGTTATCACTCGTGCTTATGATTTATTTTGAAAAAAAATTCTTCCATACATATGACTTTTTGCAATAGATTTTGACAAAATTGTTTTATATACTTTCTCGAGAACTTTGAATCTTTCATTATAACATTTTTGATGCTGAAAGATTTTTAAAGCAAACAATTTTTTAAATTTCAAATCAGGTAAATACAAGAACTATACCCTTTCCCTGATATAGACATCTTTTACAACATGGCAATATTTTCCATACTTTCTCTGAGTTGTGTTGGAAGCAAGTGACTCAAATAAAGTTATATCAAGTTAATGTTTGTTGACAATCAGTTTTGCTCTTTCCCACTTGCAGATCCATTATGACGCATCTACAGGAGACGGCATTTGAAAAGATTGTGACAAAAGAAGATATTGCTCATAATGAGCTATTTCTCCTTTTGCCACTATGTTTTCAACTCCATTCAATAAATTTGCTTTCATTTATAGTTTTCTACATTTTCCCCAAATATTTATGATGTCGTCTGCTGCAGATTTGTTGTAAGAGGGAAAGTGTTAATATGGCCCAAGTTGTTTTTTTCAATACCTCTAACCTCTGGCCAGAGTCCACTAAGAACCCTCAACAGTGAACTTTTCCCACAACCACTGTCTCCTGTTACCAGAATATTGGTATGAACCTCAAATCGAAAACAAAGACCTGAAGCAAAAATAAAACCATTCCTTAAATCCTTTCCCTCATAAAGACGCTGTCTGATTCAAGGTTATCCATTCAATTATAGAGATTTTCTATTTTTAGACAAAATATGTTAAAGTCGTCTGCTGCAGAATTGTCGTATGAGGGTTAATGTTTGGACGACATTTTCAAAACATTGTTGTAAAAGAAAGAAATGAGCATTTTTTCCATAAATTATCTTCACTAGTACTGTTCATTCAATTCTCCAAAGATAATAATTTTGCTGACAGAAGAATCTTTATAAACTATTGCATGCTTTTCAGTGTTTTACCGAGAAGTACTACAATGTAATTATTATGCAAGTAAATATTTTCACCATTTTCTTCTGACTGTTTTACATCTCAATGTCATTAATCTTTTCCCATATACAGACATATTTTAAAGCATCCGCAACAGACGACTTTTGAAAACAATGTGGCAAAAGGAGAAATCGCTCATAATGAGCAATTCCTTGTTTTGCCACACTGAATTTGGCTCTATTCAATAATCATATTATAAACATTTCCATAATTTTTTCTAGATTTCTTCAAAGTCGTCTGCTTACAGATTTGTTGTAAGAGGGAAAAGGTAAGTAAGGCAAAAGATAGTTTCTGGACATTAACCCTATCCTCCATACGACAATTCTGCAGCAGACGACTTTGAACGTAATTTGTTAAAACATAGAAAATCTCCATAATTGAATGGATAACCTATGACAAAAAGTGGAAAACATTGTGGCAAAAGGAAAAATTGCACGTTTTGTGCAATTTCTTCTTTTGTTACTATGTTTTCAAAAAGCCGTCTGCTGCAGAGGCGTCAGAAAGCGTCTATATGAGGGAAAGGGTTAAATCATAGTTTTTTTCAATCTCAACTGCTTGCCATCCAGTCAACGACGGATCATTGAATTAATATCTTGTTTCTGATCGAAACACTGATTAGAATGGAGAAAGTTATAGGCTTTTTAGTGGAAATTTAAGAAACAAGAGGACCATAATGGCACTGGATCGCTCACCAGAGTTATCCATTATTAGCAAATTTACCCTAGTATGTTTCAAGGATAATTCCAGGTCATCTGCCATGATCTTTTAAATTTCATGGCCATTTGCCTTGAAGACAAACAAGAGGGCGATGATGGCCCTGGATCGCTCACCTGATTTTTTTTTCTCTTCACTTTAGCTATATCAGCCCCGCCCCCTGGCGTCCATAGCTTCTGACCAATCTACTTGGCTTGAAGGAATCTGATAGAAGGTCACCCTAGGAACATTTCTACAAAATTATTTGAAAATCGGCCTGACACTTTTGGAGGTGAAGATTTTTTAAGTTTTCACTATAGCCATGTAATGCAAAGTAGCCCTGCCCACTGGTGGCCATTTTTTTCGACCAATCAACATGGCTTGAAGGAATCTGAAAGTGGGTCACTTAAGGAACATTTCTACAAAATTATATGAAAATCGGCCTGAGACTTTCGGAGAAGAAGATTTTTTAAGTTTTCACTATAGCCATATAAGGCCATTTTTTTCGACCAATCAACATGGCTTGAAGGAATCTGAAAGTGGGTCACTTAAGGAACATTTCTACAAAATTATATG
This sequence comes from Serripes groenlandicus, assembly GCA_031761405.1. Taxonomy (NCBI): domain Eukaryota; kingdom Metazoa; phylum Mollusca; class Bivalvia; order Cardiida; family Cardiidae; genus Serripes; species Serripes groenlandicus. The sequence goes on along the minus strand of JASEVX010000001.1, from coordinate 46,623,153 downwards.
AAAATCGGCCTGACACTTTCGGAGAAGAAGATTTTTTAAGTTTTCACTATAGCCATATAAGGCAAAATAGCCCCCCCCCCCCTGGCTGCCATGTTTTTCAACTAATCAACATGGCTTGAAGGAATCTGAAAGAGGGTCATTCAAGGAATATTTCTACTAAATTATTTGAAAATCGGCCTAACACTTTCGGAGGAGAATTTTTTTTAAGTTTTCACTCAAAATAGCCCCCCCCCCCCCCCCCCCACCCCTGGTGGCCATGTTTTTTGACCAATCAACATGGCTTGAAGGAATCTGATAGAGGGTCATCCAAGGAACATTTCTACAAAATTATTTGAAAATCTGCCAACCTGTTTGGGAGAAGAAGAATTTTGAAGTTTTTTTCATTTCGTTGCCATGGAAACCAGAATTCTGCATGGATCTCAAAAATTTGAAGGAAATCTGGTGAGGTCATTGAGAGGATGCTTTCTGTGAAGTTTCAGCCCAATTGACCCACTGGTTACTGAGGAGAAGAAGTTGACGCACGATGGACGACACACGCCGGACGCCGGACAAAAGGCGATCACAATAACTCATCTTGAGCAAAGCTTAGGTGAGCTAAAAACACACACTTTTCCAATTTTCAAGGAATAATTTGCACAATGGAATTGTACAGGACATTTTTCTACAAAATATACAAATATTGAAAGCCCTTACCTGAGACTAAAGGAATGTCTGAGTTTGGTGCAGTATAAGTTAAATCAGTAACTTTGATTGCTGATACACTTGGTGTAGCTGGATCACTGGTTTGAGAATTGTCTATCAGAGTTTCCCTATAAAAACATGTAAATACATACATTTGTATATATATCAACTATTTATGAAATTGATCAAGCGTCACAAACTAAACTACAAACACTCCTCTTAAAAAGCCTGAGAAGAATCTTCTGAAAATATGGGACACAGATTGGTTGAAATGAAACCTATATCTAGGCAAAAATCTCAATACATATAAATATAATTACAGTGTAATGCATAGTCTCTTTAAGTCAGTAAGTTTTCAAAAGTTGTCAGCCGCATATGGTCAAAATGAGGGAAAGGGTTAAAGAAACAAGTGAGATGGTATAGATCAATAAAACAATCGAAGGAAGAAAACAGAAATAGCTTGGACATGTACTGAGAATGGACAAAATAGGCATTTAAAAGTAGAATAAACAAGAGAGCCACAGAAAAAACGCCAACGCTGGTCGTTTTTTTTCTAAGTTGAAAAAGGGGCATTTCTAAATAATTATTAAAGCCCAAGTTATGTGTATAGACATGCATATTAATTACAGGAACTTGTGTACAAAGTTTCATTTGAATATTTGTATTTTTCTTTGAGCTATGAAAATGTTTGTGATGATGACAGACAAGCTAAAAAAGAAACAAATTTGAATTCTCAACATGGTTAGTTAGATGTATGGGCAGCTGCATAATTAAGACAAGGTTGGAGAGGACTTATTAACAGTCCTTTTCTTCACAGAATGTTAACCTTTTCCCACATACAGATGCATTTTGACACATCTGCCTAAGACGACTTTTGAAGACATTGTTGTAAAAGAGGAAAACGGGAAATTCTTTCTTTTGTCACAAAATTGCCAGCTCTTTTTGATCATTCTACTTTTCATATACAGAAATTCACAAACGCCCTCCTAGACATTATAAGAGGTCTGTAGCACACTTGTTGTGTATGTAGGAAAGGGTTAACGTATATTAAAGGTTTACAAAACCATATCTAGATAAGTCATTAGTTCTTGTGGTACCCTAGTCTGCTATAAATTGAAACATTGTCTGATTTGCTATTTTGTTGTTCCAAAATTAAATGTGAAGTGTTAAAGAACAGTTTGATAAGACCAATTTCAAAGCTTGTTTAATTAATGAATAAATATTTTAAGAAAATATCAATTGACAGAAATGTTTTTGTTTTGTATTTTGATTTGCCTTAGTGAATTACAATTTAAGAAGTTACTTGATATAATCTAATTAAGTCATGTTCTTTAAAAAATATGCAAGGCAAAAGATGTTCAATCTAAAATATTATAAACAGAATTCTTATTTTAACCCTTTCCCTCATATAGACGCTTTCCGCCGCCTCTGCAGCAGACGGCTTTTTGAAAACATAGTGACAAAACGTGCAATTTCTCCTTTTGCCACAATGTTTTCCACTTTTTGTCATAGGTTATCCATTCAATTATGGAGATTTTCTACTTTTTGACAAAATACGTTCAAAGTCGTCTGCTGAAGAATTGTCGTATGAGGGAAAGGGTTAATAAGAAATTTCTGCATTTTCCACATTGTTATCATAATTCATCTGCTGCAGAAGAAACAAAGTTGTCTGTATCAGAGAAAGTGTAAATAAATATATCATATTTGAAAATATCAATTGACAGAACTGTTTGTAAAGAAGGTATATTATGACAATTTCAACTGTTTTTCAGTCATACCACCGCATGTTCTTGGTCATTACCAGTAATGCTATCTATTTTATCTTGCCCCAAGCACCTCATTTGTTAGATCATTCCCACAACTCTGAGGGCAAAGGAGGGAAGCCGCTATTGCCCTTGACAGAAATAAAATCAATTTTAATTCAACATGAAAATAAATCGTTCGGAAAAATGAGGAATTACATTTGAGATGAAAAAAACCCAAACAATTGGAAAAGTGTGATCTTACATTTCACTCCAAGTTCTGTTCTGTGGACGATTTGGACGGGTCAATTCCTTGTCAGTTTGCTTGTCAAGTAGTTTTTGTAATGTTTCAACCAATTCAGCAACTCTGTAATATAACTAACAATTTACATATTTATTTATTTGGAGTTTAATGCCATTTTCAACAGTATTTAGTTATATTATAGCAATGGTGCTCTAAATCATGATCCCTGGGTGACTTACGAGTGCGAGGCTAGGGAAACAGCAGACACAAGAACCAAACATTGAACTCAAAAGGAAATGGTGGCAAGGTGAAATTCAGATGAATTCAATTTGGAAAGGTTTTAAAAACACATATACAAGGGTCAGTCGTAAAGACTGTTCTCATAAAATACACATTTTGTATCAAATCGTATTAATACTCGGAAATATCAAAATGTAATGTTTTATAGTCATGTAAAGACAAACTTGTATTTATTTGATATAAATGCTTTTTGCATTGAAATTCAATAATGCAGTTTACGTGGTACAGAGCAGTTTGAAATGTTGTCAGATTCATATCTGTTGAATACTTCCTGAAAGTTTTGACGTCATATCCCTCATGACAAATATGGAATCACAGGTTAATTGTTGCGACCCTTCAACAGGTGCAATCATTAAAACACCAACGTCATTTCGCACGGAGCACCGTTCGGTGATAAAATATTGCACAAATGCAGGAATGACTCCTACAGATACTTTTAAATTTATGGAATGGGACCCGAATAGAAAAGGTCAGCCGAACAATAGTGTTTGATTGGTATGGACTGTTCAAGTACGACAGAGAAGAACTTGAAAACAGCTCTACAGTCGGTCGACCAACATTAAGTGACAGTTGTTCATACTGTAACACGTGAAGTTGCCGACAACAGACAAAGGACGGTTTCAAAATCGCATCATCATAGGCTTTGAGCCACGTAATGGTTCATAACATATTAAAAGATGAACTGAACAATAAAGTGTGTTCGATAAGTGGATGGAGAGACACCAGAAATGTCTTAATTCATGTGTTGAATACTTTGAAAAGGCCTGACATTAGATGTGACGTCGCATTATGTGTACAAAGTGCTCCGTGTGGTTGATGGTTATGTGTAACAATGTGTTGTTATTTAATGATATGCTGGTTGTTTTCTGTAAAATTTGCTACATCACTTCAGTAAATATCTATATTTCCAACGTTTGGTTTCTTTTGGTTTTAAAACAAGTAGTATCGAAATATAAACGCAGAGTCCGAGAACTTTACGACTGACCCTCGTACATGTATATATGGAAATAAGTAACTACAAAACGTTAAAATATAATTTGTTTCATTGACAGATAGAATAGAGATATAATGTGCAATTGTTTACTAAAGTTGAAGGAATCTGTATGTAGGAAAGGGTTAAAGTTTTACTGTCAAAGGTTTAACCCTTTTCCTAATAAAGACGCTTTCAGACAACTTTTGAAAACATTGGGGCAAAAGACCACACTGTTCATAGTGAGCACGTTCTCCTTTTGCCACAATGTTTTCAATAATCAACATATCTTATAAAGAGATGTTTCACATTTTTGTCTTGATATTTTCAAAGTCATGCCTGATTTGCTGTATATGGGAAAGGTTTAAGCTAAAAGTTGAAGAGATTGAGAGTGTATAATTACAGTAAGATGTCTCCCAAACATACTCACAAAACAGGAACTTTCAGTGAGATTGATCAATTCTGCAAGTAAAAGCTAACTAGAGAAGACACTAATCTTAACCCTTTCCCTAATATGGACAATTTCTGACGTTTCTACAGCAGACGGCTTTTTGAAAACATAGTGACAAAAGAAGAAATTGCTCAAAACAAGCAATTTCTCCTTTTGCCACAATGTTTTCCACTTTTAGTCATAGGTTATTTATCCATTCAGTTATAGAGATTTTCTACTTTTTGACAAAATATGTTCAAAGTCGTCTGCTTCAGAATTGTTGTACGAGAGAAAGGTTAATCATGGAAATACCATGCAATACATATTACCTGTGAGTTGTACCAACTATATCCGTCACTTTGATAGCCAAATCTATCAGGTTGGTAAAACAATTTATGAGGTATATCACAACAAATGCATTCTGAAAAGAAAACATTTAAACCAATCATATTCTTTCACAAACCATTCTAATCTTTAAATTCATTCTCATTCTTAATTTGAAGAAAGTTCTAAATTTCCAATTTACACAATTTCTAATTTGTTAAACAAAATAGTAAATTGAGTTATTTTATTAATTTGGAATAAAAAGGAATAGTATTAAGATTGGTTGGTGAATACGGCCAAAATATTTAATATTAATTTTGAAAAACTGACCTATCAGATTGATTGATTGATTGTGATTGATTGGTTGATTTATTGATTGATTGATTGATTTGGGTTTAAAGCTGTTTTCAATAATTTGAATAACAAGAGCTGTCGGAGGACAGCGCGCTCGACTATATGCCGCTTATTCACATAAAGCACTATTTCATTATATTGCACTTAAGTACTATTAACCCTTTCCCTCATACGGCAATTCGGCAGCAGACGACTTTGAACGTATTTTGTCAAAACATAGAAAATCTCCATAATTGAATGGATAACCTATGACAAAAAGTGGAAAACATTGTGGCAATATTTTCTAAGTAATTCGAGGGCCATTACTCCATATTTAGGATACAATGGAGTTATCTAACCTAATTGTACGATAGTCCTTAACAAATGTGTGAAGTATGAAGTGATTTGAATTATGAAACTTTAACGTTGAGCTAAACGCAAATGTTAAAACTGTCCAAAAATAGCAAAACCTTAAAAAAAGGTTTACCAAATGTTTGACATCATGCAAAACCCGTTTGATATGTTGAAGAATTATATTTGATAAATGAATGATCACAATTAGAAAGGAATGGAACCAAAAATTATGAATTTATCTAAAATTCTCAAAATCAAACAAAAATCATGTTATTTATTCCCAAAAAGTCACACTCAGCATCTTCAACATACAATGTGAAGAAAGGTATTATATGTAATTAAATTCCAAATATGAAAGCCCTAACACAAGTACTTATTGAGAAAAATTAAAATATAAAATGAAAATGCCAACTTGCCCTAAAACTTTAACCACCCAAAATCACGTATTTTATCCCACAAAGAAGGTCACACTCAGAATCTTCAGCATACAATATGAAGACAGGTATTAGATGTAATTATATTCCAAATATAAAAGCCCTAGCATTAGTACTTATTGAGAAAAAAAAAATAAAAAACATTCCAACTTGCCCTAAAACTTTAACCACCGTAAATCAGGTTTTTTACCCCAAAAAGAAGGTCTCATTCAGCATCTTCAGCATTCAATGTGAAGAAATGTATAAGATGTAACTACATTCCAAATATTAAAGCCGTAGCACAAATACTTATTGAGAACAATTTAAAAATTAAATGAAAAGGCCAACTTGCCCTAAAACTTTAACCACCCAAAATCACGTCTTTTACCCCAAAAAGAAGGTCTCACTCAGAATCTTCAGCATACAATATGAAGACAGGTATTAGATGTAATTATATTTCAAATATAAAAGCCGTAGCATAAGTAATTATTGAGAAAAAATAAAAAATTAAATGAAAGTGCCAACTTGCCCTAAAACTTTAACCACCCAAAATCACGTCTTTTACCCCAAAAAGAAGGTCTCACTCAGAATCTTCAGCATACAATATGAAGACAGGTATTAGATGTAATTATATTTCAAATATAAAAGCCCTAGCATAAGTAATTATTGAGAAAAAAAAAAAAAAAAAAAATTCCAACTTGCCCTAAAACTTTAACCACCGAAAATCATGTTTTTTACCCCAAAAAGAAGGTCACACTCAGTACCTTTAACATTCGATGTGAAGAAAGGTATAAGATGTAACTATATTCCAAATATTAAAGCCCTAGCACAAATACTTATGAATGAAAATGCCAACTTGCCCTAAAACTTTAACCGGACGCTGACGCCGACGCCGACACCGACGCCGGGGCGAGTAGTAAAGCTCTCATATTCTTCGAATAGTCAAGCTAAAAATCACAAGTCGAAAAAGAAATTAAATCTGGACAAATGGAAATATGGTTTTCATATAGAGCTGAACTCATTCTCGGAAAAGGAGAAACTGCTGATTATGTTCAACATAATGGCTTATCATACACACAAGGAAAAAAATCCTTACTGCTGATATGAGAGATGAGAGGTCTGAGGCACTAAGCTGGTCATAAGCACCAACAAATATTGGAACACTGATTGCTATATAGCTGAAAATGCTTCCTAGGTAGTCAAACAACTGGATGGAAACTGAAACAATAACATGACAATCATCTGACAATCTTTTCGTTGAATACATCAACCCAAAAAACATCAAGTGCAATTAACCCTTTCCCTCATATGACAATTTTGCAGCAGACGATGTATTTTGTCAAAACATAGAAAATCATGATAATTGAATGGATAACCTATGACAAAAAATGACAATCATCTGACAATCTTTTTGTTGAATACATCAACCCAAAAACCATCAAGTGCAATTAACCCTTTCCCTCATACGACAATTCTGCAACAGACGACGAATTTTGTCAAATCATAGAAAATCATCATAATTGAATGGATAACCTATGACAAAAAGTGACAATTAACCCTTTCCCTCATACGACAATTCTGCAGCAGACGACGAATTTTGTCAAAACATAGAAAATCATCATAATTGAATGGATAACCTATGAAAAAAAGTGACAATCATCTGACAATCTTTTCGTTGAATACATCAACCCAAAAACCATCAAGTGCAATTAACCCTTTCCCTCATACGACAATTCTGCAGCAGACAACGTATTTTGTCAAAACATAGAAAATCATCATAATTGAATGGATGACCTATGAAAAAAAGTGACAATCATCTGACAATCTTTTCGTTGAATACATCAACCCAGAAACCATCAAGTGCAATTAACCCTTTCCCTCATACAACAATTCTGCAGCAGACGACGTATTTTGTCAAAACATAGAAAATCATCATAATTGAATGGATAACCAACCTATGACAATCTTTTCATTGAATACATCAACCCAAAAACCATCAAGTGCAATTAACCCTTTCCCTCATATGACAATTCTGCAGCAGACGACGTATTTTGTCAAAACATAGAAAATCATCATAATTGAATGGATAACCTATGACAAAAAGTGACAATCATCTGACAATCTTTTCGTTGAATACATCAACCCAAAAACCATCAAGTGCAATTAACCCTTTCCCTCATACGACAATTCTGCAGCAGACAACGTATTTTGTCAAAACATAGAAAATCATCATAATTGAATGGATAACCTATGACAAAAAGTGACAATCATCTGACAATCTTTTCGTTGAATATATCAACCCAAAAACCATCAAGTGCAATTAACCCTTTCCCTCATACGACAATTCTGCAGCAGACGACGTATTTTGTCAAAACATAGAAAATCATCATAATTGAATGGATAACCTATGACAAAAAGTGACAATCATCTGACAATCTTTTCATGAATACATTAACCCATAAACCATCAAGTGCAATTAACCCTTTCCCTCATACGACAATTCTGCAGCAGACGACTTTAAACGTATTTTGTCAAAACATAGAAAATCATCATAATTGAATGGATAACCTATGACAAAAAGTGACAATCATTTGACAATCTTTTCGTTGAATACATCAACCCAGAAACCATCAAGTGCAATTAACCCTTTCCCTCATATGACAATTCTTCAGCAGACGAGGTGTTTTGTCAAAACATAGAAAATCATCATAGTTGAATGGATAACAAAAAGTGGAAAACAATGTGGCAAAGGAGAAATTGCACGTTTTGTGCAATTTCTTCTTTTGTCACTATGTTTTCAAAAAGCCGTCTGCTGCTGAGGCGTCAGAAAGCGTCTATATAAGGGAAAGTGTTAACAAGTAAGTTTTTAAGTTTATCTGACATGAAAATAATCCTTTCCCACATGCAACAAAGCTGTAGCAGACAACTTTGAAAACATCCAGGGCAGTATATGGAAAAAGATGATTATTTAAACTGAAACATTGTTGAAAAAGGAAGAAATTGCTCATATTGAGCAATTTCTCCATTTGCAATGCTGAATGTTTTAAAAGTTGTCTATTGCAGATGTGTGAAAATGTATCTATATGTGGGAAAAATATAATAATAATATCAATATAACTTCTACTTTTCACTTACAATTCAGTGCATATTCCTTTCTAATTAATTTATGCTGTGTATCCAACAAGTTTTTCAGGTGGAAGTTTGATTTAGTTTCTTCAACATGGCCTGACCTGTAGAATGCGGCAGACTCACAGTTTGATCTTATTTGCATGTGTTTAAATCTGAAACAGTGAGACTAAATGGTAAAAATTAACCCAGTCCCATATACATTAAATCAGCAGCAGAAGACTTTTAAAAAACCCATCAAGATAACATTCAGCTCTTCAGCAGACGGCTTTTTGAAAACATAGTGACATAAGAAATTGCTCAAAACGAGCAATTTCTCCTTTTGCCACAATGTTTTCTACTTTTAGTCATAGGTTATCCATTCAATTAAAGAGATTTTCTATTTTTTGACAAAATATGTTCAAAATAGTCTGCTGCAGAATTGTCGTATGAGGTTAAGGGTTAACCAGTAATTTCTATTTTTGTCACCATAATTTCAAAAGTTGTATGCTGCTGAAACGCTGCAGGGAAACAGTTAATATAAATATTTTTGTATCCATGTGCAAGGTGATAACTTACGTGTGCTGAATCTGACAATTTTTGGGGCGTAGTGCAGACATCATAGATGAGACGAGACCCCAAATTCATTTAGCCCATTCCCACGTACAATAAGTCTGCAGCAGACATATTGGCAAAATTAATATATTCTATTTATTAAATAAAGTATGTTCTATTAATGACATAAAGTGATTTATGAGGCGTATTTCAAAAAATTGTACATACAATTTGTAGGTTTAGGCACCAAAGTGACTAACATTATATAATGTCAAATGGCTGACGTGACGTCATTTTCATAGTTTGGTTGCTGTGTTGTAACACAGATTTGAGCGTAAGACTGAAAACGAAACTAAGAATATGTCATATGATTTTAATGTAAAGGGATTTTGGCACTACCCAAGAGGGCTTTATGTGATTAATACATATATCCACTAGCAGACACCAGCCTACACACATGTTCGAAGGTAGTGACTTACCGAAAGTTTCCCTCCATTTTTTCTTTAATGAAGACATATTTCACAACAGGTGACATGAGTATCTTGTTAATGATGGTAGCTATCACAAAAAACACCAACACTCCCACTGGTCCAACAGCACCAGAACTGGAACATAAAAATAAGCATGATAAACTAAGTTAACATGCTAAGCTGTCTTATAAGTCAGGAATGGCTGGCCCTTTTAACCCTTTCCCTCATATAGACGCTTTCTGATGCCTCTGCAGCAGATGGCTTTTTGAAAACATGGCGACAAAAAAAGAAATTGCTCAAAACAAGCAATTTCACCTTTTGCCCGAATGTTTTCCACTTTTAGTCATAGGTTATCCATTCAATTATATCGATTTTCTATTTTTTGACAAAATATGTTCAGTCGTCTGCTGCAGAATTGTCGTATGAGGGAAAGGGTTAATAGGGATGATTCTATACTATACATACGCTATAGGCCAAGAGGCTGAACAGTTGGACAAGCTCAGTTTCTGCTTAAGTATTAACAATTATTTACTTGTTTTGTTTTCAATTCATTATATCAATTCAAGGCTAAGGAATTCAAGGTGTATGCCAAAATGGGTGCTTCATCTCAAACTTGTCAACATAACTATGATTTAAGTCATGCTCTTGGAAAAACTCACCGATTAGACATTTGAAACCAGTGTAGATTCAGATTGCATCAGTGTATCAACTTTTGAAAACATGAGACATTTATTTATTTGATGCTAAACAATGAGATACTGATTTCTATCAGTGAGATATAATCCATATCACCCACACTGTGAGTGATATAGGTATGGCGCCAAGAGGATTAAGGTTATGACGTCAAACCGCTGACGTGACGTCATTTTCCTAGTATTCGGTCATGTTATACTACACACTTTATATACAGAGACCTAAAATAACATTATTTTAGGTCTCTGGTTATATATAAAGAAATACGTAATGGGTATATTATTTTTTCCATCATCAGTTATCATTAAATAAAAAATGTGTTTGTTTTGAGTGTATATAGAATATATTTCAACTCGAAGTAATACAATTTTAACATTTTCAATTGTATCACTTCTCAATGAGATATATTCCATATCCACTCAAAACAAACAAATATCCTCTATTTATTTGCCTCAATGTTTTCAACTTTATTCAATAACTGTATTTCAATTTATAACGATTCACCATAATAACATTAGCTGTATGTGAAAACAGTTTTGACTCAGAAACACCAATGCATTCACAGTGTCTCCTAAAATATTTCTTAATATAGTTTATTTTCGGACAACATCAAAAACATTGTCAGAAAAAGGGATAAAACAATTTTTTAATTTTCAAAAATAATAACAAAGTTTGTCTGCTGCAGATTTGCTGTATGAGGCAAAAGTAAAAGACCCCCACGATAAGTGAGTGGAGTGGAAGACAGTGGTGCAGAGGTAGAGCGTTGGCCTCTCATACCAAAGTTCCCAGGTTCGAGTCCCGTGATGACTGGTTCTGGCTTTGGAATTTTTCCACACAAAAGGCGTGAGTACTTGTTAACCCTTTCCCTCAGATAAACGCTTTCTGACGCCTCTTCAGCAGACGGCTTTTTGAAAACATAGTGACAAAAGAAGAAATTGTTCAAAACAAGCAATTTCTCCCTTTGCCACAATGTTTTCCACTTTTAGTCATAGGTTATCGATCCATTCAATTATGGAGATTTTCTATGTTTCAACTAAATACGTTCAAAGTCTTCAGCTTCAGAATTGTCGTATGAGGGAAAGGGCTAAGTCTCCAGGAAGCAGGACATCGAGCATGAATAACATAAGCTGAAATAAGTTTAAACTCATTGAGTTGATTGATCCATTTATAATAAAATCTTACCCTTGATTGGCCTTATATAGATAGTAAGCTATGGTAAAGGGTGAGATCAAGACAGGAGCTATTATTTGACTCAGAGTATCACAGAGTTTGTCAACATCTTGCGTTATACGCTGATCCCTAAAAATAAGGAAATCATTCATCAAATGATAAATTAAATCTTGTAATATTGTATTTTTTGTTTGATAGTTAATTGAAATCAATCATAATTTCCAGTCATCTGTTGCAGAGGCATAACAACTATTCTATATCAGGGAACAAGGGAACAAGGGCAAAACTACATCCTTATCCCTTTCCAACATACAGACACATTCTGACGCCTCTGCAGCAGACATCTTTTGAAAACATCATCAGCAATTTCTACTTTTGCCACAATGTTTTCAACAATATTCAATAATAAAACAAACTATCATTTAAAGAATTTTCTATAGTTTTGACTAGATGATTTGCTGGGGTCTGCTGCAAATTTGTTGTATGCGGGAAAGGGTTTAAACAAGTTGTAGTGTTGCATTTTAGGAATAATCCGTTTAAAATGTTTAGAAACCAACCATAAGACATTTGACATTTTTCCCACATACATATAGGATCCATCATGAGTTTTCTTTGGAGATCAAGATTTCTTAAATGAGTCTAGAAAAAGACGGTTATTAACCGAGCCTCTTGGCGAGGTTAATAACTCTCTTTTTCGAGACGAATTTAAGAAATCTTCTCCAAAGAAAAACGAGTGATGGATTCTTTTTATCACCTAAACAGTGTGTTTTAATGAAAAATATTGACAACATCAAAACAAAGACCGAATAACATATTCTTCATAAGAACTTGTGATTCACCGCATAAAAAAGTAGTCCACATCATTTTTCAATAAGAAGAAAAAAAAAAAAAATGTTTTAAACAATTAAGACTATTGCATTTTTCAATGTGTAAAATTTAACAACTTAACAATAAACATAATAAAGATAAAGGTCAAAATGACGTCATCAGTAGTCGCGTGTATGACGTGTTTTGGTTATCACATGTGTATGATAACGTTGTTCCGTGATTTGTTCTCAACTTGAAAATAAGGGTATTTATGTGATAAAACAAATTAGCAGCAGACTTAAGGCAAAATTGTGGAAAGTCTAAATAAAAGAAGGAAAAGGTAAAAATGTATTGTTACAAAAATATGCTTTCTCATTTCTTACTTTTCAGGGGTAATTAATAACAAGAGCACCTCGTACGGCACAGGTGCTCAACTGATAGAAAACAGAAAAAAAGCTGAGCTGAACAAAAAACCTTAACCGGACGACCACGCCAGGGTCATGACAATAGCTCACTTTTTTTCAAAAGTCGAGCTAAAAATGTCTCCTTTTTGTTCAACTATGTATCAAAATTGATTTTAAAGACACTTTTTTTCTCAAGACCATTTTAACCCTTTCCCACCTATAGAGTCATTCTGACGCATCTGCAATCTGAGCAATTTCTCATTTTGTCACAGTGTTTTAAAACTTATTTCATTTACAGAGGCTTTTTATATTTTAGTGTAAATGTTCTCAAAAGTCGTCTGAGGCAGATTTGCTGCATGTGGGGATGGATTAAAATCTCATATCAGGTAAACCTTGCCTGACAAAACAAAAATATGATTTATTTTCTCTTGAAGCATCAAAAGTAAACAGTATCTGCACTTTCTCCTTCTCCAAAATGTTTGATTGTTTTCTAAAATGTCTTTTGTCAATTATTGGAAAAATAAAAATGGAAAACCAAGAATTGAACATATAACCTCTGAATCGACAGCCTGCAACATTAGTTGTTGAGCTGGTTGAATACAGACACTTGAGAAATTCACTGTTTCTCAATAATACATGAATATATAAGGTCTACTTACGTATTATCAACATTCTTCTCCAGAACATTGACTGTATAGTATAATACTTCTTTAAAATATTTGGAATGTAAACGGCAGGTTATTCGTTGTCGCCATACTAGATATAATAAAGATGTTAAAAACTTTGTTGTACTGCTTATCTACAAGGAAGAAAGAATAATTATAAGACATTGTTATTCTGTGATAGGTCAGCTTCTACAGCAGACTTCTAATAACATGATGAGATAAGGGAACCAAACTGCCATAGTATACATCCGTCAAGGAGACATAACTCTAAGAGCGTCTGAGGCAGAGGTCTCTCTTATTATCCAACCAAACTCATTCATGTGTGTACTAAAAAGAATTGACTTGAATCAAATCATTGTCCAATATTCACTAAACTTGGTCCCATTGCATACGAGGACAATGTCTCATCCACAATTCTCATGAAACGTTCGTGGAGACCATAATCTATTATACAAAATCAATTTCCAGCCAGATCACCTAGACAATAGTAGACATAATAGAGTAATGGCTTATTAAATATAACTTTGCTAAACTTAGTCAGCTCTTTAGCATTAGTAATCCTAATCCTTATCCTATTTTCGAATAAACATTGTTACAATCATAATGGGCATTATATCTGATCAATGTTTGGCCAGATTGCCTCAGGCCTCAGACCAGAGCTTTAGATAAAAAAAAAAAAAACATGTTCTTAACTACTTATTTGACACTATAACCCTATCTGGCCAAAAATTGATTCTTATTTGGACATGCTGTCTCCTCACTGCAAAACCATGCTTACACAATATATGGTTAACCCTTTTCTGAATACATCTGGTGAAATTGCTCATCATGAGCAATTTTGCAATTTTTGACACAATGTTTTAAAAAGAGGGCTGCTGCAGTTGCGTCAAAATGTGTATATATATATATGTGAAAAAGGATTAAAAGGGAGTTACTATAGTTTTCCACTAGGGGGTTGATATCTGTGCAAAAATGGAACAAGTTGGATCTCATAATGAGCCATTTCTTCTTTTACCACAATGTTTTCACCTTTTACAAAACTTAAATTTGAGAGATATTCGCTAATTTTGCTTAGATGTTTTCCAAGTCATCTGCTGCTGAAGTGTTGTGCATGGGTAAGGGTTAAACACATGAAGGTTAATTTTTAAATTAAGTGACTCTTGGTTATAAAATAAATCCTTACAAAGGCTTTCACTATGATAAGCGCAGCAGCAAAAATGGTTTCTCTCCAAAAAGCAGGACTGTCTTTGTCACCCAACACTTTGTAATACTTGCTTGGTATATGACCAATGTGGTATATCACATACTGTTCTGAAATACAAACGCCTCCTTGTCATAGATCTGTCATAATAAAGTGCAAGTTATGCCATTTATCCCTTTCCCTGAAACAGTTGATTTAAGATATCTCTGCAGCAGATTAGTTTTGATAACATTGTGGAACAAAAGAAACTGCTCAAAATAAAAAATATCTCTACAAAATATTTAGATGTAACATAATCTTCAGTATGCGATGCTAACATTTAACATATATTGAAACTCCTAGCTCTGTTGGCTTCAGGAGAACATTTTTAAAGATTGCACTGTGGTTTCACAGCTCATGTGGTTTCAGGGAAGATCTTTTTTTTTCTTTTTTGGCTCTTGCAACAATATGCACTGCTGTCTTTTTTAGCTGTTGCAACAATATGCAGTGCTGTCTTTTTTAGCTGTTGCAACAATATGCACTGCTGTCTTTTTTAGCTATTGCAACATTTTGCACCGCTGTCTATTTTAGCTGTTGCAACAATATGCACTGCGGTCTTTTTTAGCTGTTGCAACAATATGCACTGCTGTCTTTTTTAGCTGTTGCAACAATATGCAATGCTGTCTTCTTTTGCTCTTGCAACAATAGGCACTGCTTTCCTTTTTAGCTGTTGCAACAATATGCACTGCTGTCTTTTTTAGCTGTTGCAACAATATGCACTGCTTTCTTTTTTAGCTGTTGCAACAATATGCACTGCTGCCACACTGTTTATATAGCATTGAACAAGCTTGATGCCAGGATGCTTCCAGTCAAGTGGTTAACCCTTTCCCACATTTTGAAGCTTATTGAGACCTCTCCAGCAGACGACTTTTGAAAATACTGTGGCAAAGGGAGAAATTGCTCATGATGAGCAATTTCTCCATTTGCCACAATGTTTTCAACTCCATTTAATAATTACACTTCCCTTTAAAGAGATTTTCCTCATTTATATGGGCATGTTCTCATAGTTGTCTACTGCAGATTTGTTGAATGTGGGAAAGGTTTAAAAGATGTTGTTTCATTGAAAGGTTTACTGACTCACTGATTTACTGACTGATGCTACACCATGACTATACATTTACTGGTACTTTGATCTAGTAGAGCGAGATAACTGTCCATGCATGAATGGATGTGATCAAAACTATATCTTGCACATCTACAATAATCATGATTTTCATGAAAACTAACTTTCTTTAAAACATTGAAATAAGAGGGCCATGGTGTCCCTTTAATGCTCACCTGAGTAACATGGTGGTGTATGATAAAGTTTTCATAAGTAATACCTCAAGGCCCAAAATGACTGCCAATATTCAAACTTAAAGACAAAAGGCCTGTAGAGGGTCCACAAATTGTTTTATAAATAATACCTTATGAACCTATTTTTTGATCAGACATGAATTATGTTCCAACATGGCATATCATCAACACAAACATGATTCTCACAAATATTCATAATTCTGGAGTCAAAATGCAGCCTCTGAAGTTTCCAAAATATTTTTCTTATATTTGGCCTAAAGACCTAGTTTTTTATTTTACGAGACCTAGTTTTTTATATACCATGGCCAATTTGGCATAGGAATCATCAAAGAAAAACATACTGAATACGTTTCATGATGATTGCCATGGGCGTAGCTCCCTTTAGGCACTGTAGGCACGTGCCTACACATTTTTTCTCAAATTGCCCCAAAAAGCAGCTGCGGCGATAGACATCTGCGTAATGTATCAACCAGATCCTGCCGACACATTCCGTCTTAGGGGGATAGATGTATAGAGTAGTTATTCCTGAAACGGAATCCAGATGAGGCGAAAAGTGTCTATCCGGGTAGGCCTGTGTGGCATGCTTAGGCTGATACGGGACAATACTTTAGGCAGAGTTCACAATGTTGATTTTCTCATAAACATCATATGTCATACTGATGGACCAACCAACAAACAGACTAACAGCCTGATTGACCGATGCAGTGACTCTTTACCCATTTCCCACATACAGTCATTTTCTGATTCCTCTAAAACCGATGATTTTTTAAAAATTGTAGGAAAAGGAGAAATTGCTCATAATGAGCTATTTCTCCTTTTGCCACAATGTTATCAACTTGATTAGAAAATAATACTTTCAAACATACATGTATACAGATTCTTGTTATTTGTCAAGAAGTGTTCAAAGTTGTCTTCTGCTGATTTGTTGTATGTGGGAAAGGGATACTATACCCCAGCCAGACAAACTCCAAAATATATTTGCGTGGCTCAAAAATAATGCAATATCTTACCTAATAATCCAAGACATAGAAGTAAGACGAACAGAAGAACTGGCTGGCTCTTGAATGAGGGAAAGAACCAAGGAATGAATCTAAATATCCTCTTGAAGAATCCAATCCCAAAACGGTAACTGAAAGTATATGGATACTGGATAGTTACATGTTCAATTTTTGTTATCAGTAATTGCACAATGTCAGAAAGTGTCTATATTTGTAAGAGAGTGTTTATTTATAATCAATTTTATTAAACAAATTAACTAAGTTGATATGCCGCGAGACTTGGCGAGCCTCACTTTCAGCTTAGTTAATGAGTTTATTAAAAGTGATAATAAACAAACACGAATGAGATATTCTATTTATCACATAAAGTGATTTATAAAGCGTATTTCGAAATAATGTACATAACGTTTACCATATTTTTATTTGAAATTTATCGTTTTGGCGCCAAAATGACGACGTTATGATCCAAACTGCTGACGTGACATCATTTTCATAGTTTGGCTTCCTCGTTGTAACTAAGACTTTAGGGTAAGACTGGAAACCAGTAGTAATGATATATGATATTTATGTAATGGCATTTTGACACTCCCGGATAGGGCTTTATGTGATAAAAAAGGTTAACCCAGGGATACATGCGAACACATACTGATGCAGATGACTTTTGGAAATATTGTTGTAATATATGAAATCGCTCAAAATTAGCAGTTTATCCTTTTGCCACCATGTTTTCAAATCTATTCAACAATCAAAGTGTCATTTAAGACATTTTCCACATTTTTTTCCAAATCTTTGAACATCCTCTACTGGGGATTTGTTGCGCGTGGAAAACTTTTAAAGGGATAAGAGACACAGGAGTGAAATCAGTAGAGCTACCTTTTAAGTTTTTCATCGAAAGTTACATCTATTCCTTCTCCTAACCCTTTCCAATCTACAATAAATTTGCAGAAGATGACTTTGAAAATGGCTAAGCAAAAATATTGAAAATATATGTAAATCATGTTTGTGATTAATATTAGTATGATATGCACAGTAAATCATGTTTATGGTTAATATCAGTATAATATGCACAGTAAATCATGTTTGTGATTAATATTAGAATGATATGCACAGTAAATCATGTTTATGATTAATATTAGTTTGATATGCACAGTAAATCATGTTTATGATTAATATTAGTATGATATGCACTGTAAATCATGTTTGTGATTAATATTAGTATAATATGCACAGTAAATCATGTATGTGATTAATATTAGTATAATATGCACTGTAAATCATGTTTGTGATTAATATTAGTATGATATGCACAGTAAATCATGTATGTGATTAATATTAGTATGATATGCACTGTAAATCATGTTTGTGATTAATATTAGTATGATATGCACTGTAATTCATGTTTGTGATCAATATTAGAATGATATGCACAGTAAACCATGTTAATTGTTTATTATTTATTTTCTGAAAGGACCAGTGTCCAATCTAGGAGGGGAGATCATGTTAGTTCTCACACTGTTTATAATATTCCCCCCTAAATCTGTATGGAAAGGGACAATTTTTTACATAGACAAAGAAGGAAAAATGCCAAATTTGTTCATTAACCCTTTCCCTCATATAGACGCTTTCTGACGCCTCTGGTTAGCGTCGGGGATTTCGAAACCGGGTGTCCTGGGTTCGATCCCCAGTCGCGGCACTACGGTCATTGTGGAGTGCCCTTGGGCAAGGCACATTTTCTAGCCTAGTACTGGTTTGTTTACCCAGGGATCATGAATAATTAAATTTAATTGCGCGCTAAATGACCTTAGCTGTCGTGCGCCATAAAACAATATACATTCATTCATTCATTCTGACGCCTCTGCAGCAGACAGCTTTTTGAAAACATAGTGACAAAAGAAGAAACTGCACAAAACGTGCAATTTCTCCTTTTGCCACAATGTTTTCCACTTTTAGTCATAGGTTATCCATTCAATTATGGAGATTTTCTATGTTTTGACAAAATACGTTCAAAGTCGTCTGCTGAAGAATTGTCGTATGAGGGAAAGGGTTAAATCAATATTCAGATGAAAATTCCGCCCTTGTTTTCGAATCCTAGATCAGACACAAAAAGTACAATAGCTGATATAAATGAAACAAAAGCTTTAATCTAATGAAAACTTACTTTTCAACCTGCAACATTGTATGCTCCTATCAGATCATCTATTACATGTGAACCCAGTCAATGTTTTCCATCTGTGACCTTTAACTATAATGTGAATGATAAAATGTCATTTGGAGTTTACTACATGTTATCACAATATCTGATGCAGAAGACTTAACCCTTCCCACATACAGCCAATCTGCAGCAGACGACTTAGAAAATGTCTACTCAAATATATGAAAAATGTCTATCATTGATTTTATAATTACTGAAAAAAGTTTAAACAATATGGCAAAAGGAGAAAATTGCTCATTTTTCTTTTGTCACCATGTTTTCAAAAGTCGTCTGCTGCAGATGCATCAAAATGCGTCTATAGGTGGGAAAGGGTTAATATGCCTTTGTAAGCAAGCAGATGAATTTCGAATTCTCACTTACGGGCAATTTTTCAAAACATTGTTGGAAAAGGAGATGTTTGCTAAAAATGTAATTTCATTGATATTACCAGGGACTAGATTTTACATATTATGAAGATTTATAGAAATATCCAGGAATGCGTAAAATTAAACTTTCCTAGTGAGAAATAATACCCTTCGATCATATATGAGCAGTTCCACGAGAAAACCAACAGTATGGAGTCTGCATATGTATCGACCAAGATTAGCCTGCGCAGTCTGTGCACGCTAATCTGGGCTGACACATTCAGTCTCAGAGGTATAGAGTAATGATTCCTTAAACAGAAAATCTACAGGAGACGAAAAGTGTCTGTCCAGGTTAGCCTGCGCGGCATGCTTACACAGAGTCCACAATGTTGGTTTTCTCATAGTTCAGCTCATATATAAATATTATATAAATTATTTACCATTGAATGTTTAATATGAGAATTCTTATTTGTCCTAATTTTACCCACTTATAAAAAATTCACGCAAAAAGATTGATGGTAAATTTAAACTCTATTAAATACGGTACTTCCAAATTTCCTCAGATATTTTCAAAGTAGATAACCTTTAAATTACATTAGTTTATGTTTTCTTAAAGGTATAGGGTAAATAACCAGTACTGCTGACCAGTACTGCTGGTAAGCTTATCCTAACACCGGCACACACATCATAATGTAAACAATATTTAAGACTTGATAAGACCCTGCCAGGGATCAAACCTGTGACCTCCAAAACCATAGGCAGACCCTTTATCACCGTACAACCAATGCAGTGGAGCAAACAAAAGTAGAAGCTTTAATTGAAGATACAGAGTTGCAAGTATTGTGGGAAAAGTATCTGTAGAGTAGCAGCTGTCAAATCGTCAGGGAAAGGGTCAACACATTTCTCCTGGTTATGCTGATTTCAGAATCGACAAGATTAAAAGAAGCCCGATTAAAAGGGGCTTCGATTAAAATCGTCAGGTCAAAAGCAGGAATTGAGAGAGAGATAGATGGTGATGGAGATAATGAAAGGGAGGGGGATAATGAGTGAGAGAGAGAGAGAAAGAGAGTTGGGGAAGGGAGGGAGGGAGAAAGAGAGTTCGGGGAGGGAGCGAGGGAGAAAGAGAGTTCGGGGAGGGAGGGAGAAAGAGAGTTCGGGGAGGGAGGAAGGGAGAAAGAGAGTTGGGGAGGGAAGGAGAAAGATAGTTAGGGGAGTGATGTAGGGAGAAAAAGAGTTGGGGTACTAGGATGGGAGAGAGGGATGTAATGAGAAAGAGCGTTGGAGAGAGAGAGAGAGAGAGAGAGAGCATTGTGTAACGTGTTATAAGTAAACAAAACAAGGTTAAAGAAGCGCATCTCGTCTAAGATGCAGTTTTACCAATCTCTGATCCATGTCATCACGCTTACACGAGTCAAATAAAACACTAAATAACCTGCATGTCATTTATACTTTGCGTAATGTAGGGGGTCAAAGGTAAATAAAACATGTTTATTCAGCGGTACCAGCCAAATATCGATTAAAGGGACTGTATCTGTGTGCTGGGTGTGTTGCATCATCTAAGAGAGACTACTCTTTGCTATTTGCTGAAAGATAATACCAACATACCATATACCAGGGACATAGAAAGAGGGATAGGCAACTCCACCTGTACACCTGTTATCTGGTCAAAATATCACACAGAGAAATAAAATTGTCCAAATTTTCACATTTTGTAGTAAATAAAACTTTGAAGTCGCATTTGGCACATAAACAAAACATAGATCTACATATTCTGAAAGCTTAACATTTCAACTAAAGTTAGAGATGCAATGAACAACTGGAATTTCTTTGTATTTTGAACACTGACTGTTTTAAAAGACACAGATATTGGGATTTCTGAATTATATTATTTTTTTCCAAAAATTAATAGACTGACATTTTTCATAAGGATAACATATTATCAAAACCTGTAGTATATTAAAATATTTTATCTACTACTGCAATAGAAAAATGTTTAAACTTCCAGAATTTTTATTTTTTCATATCTTGAATATAGTTTTTTAGTTTTACTTGCTACAAATGTTGGCACAGGTGATATTTTAGTATACAGTTTAGTTACCTATCCCTCTTATCTATGTCCCTGCATATACATATAAGTTATAACACACTTACTTTAACAAAGTATAATAGCGGACTCATGTTCCAAGACAATTCATTTCAGAAAAATTAATCAAAAAAGTTCTTTGATAAAAAACTGACATTACAATCAATCAGAAATCATACAAGAATTTGACAAAGTTGCTCAATTTGAAAATTTCACATTTTCTACATTAATTTTATTTTAATGCTACAAATAAAAAATACTTGATTAATCCAATTATTTTAATTTCTTATTTCAAAACCTGTTTATACCAATATCTAAATATTTTTAATTTCAGACATAGTTCAATAAATGTAGTCATAGTCCTACTTGGATATTTACAACAATACTTTTATATTAAACTTTCATAAATCAGAAAACATTTAAAGGTGCATTTCATCGTCTACAGTTTTAAAACTTCTTTCGGCATCAGGTTTGGTTGTTCCAACTTCCATATTTAATTGCTTAATCTATGCTAAATCCCTTTATTTGATACTACGTATTCTGGATGAATGTAATACTTCACATGTGTATCGTCACACTATTTCTAGCTGTCATTGAATATCACCATGATCACATAAATTAGTTACAGCACTTCGATAGTTCTGAACGGAAACGGGTTACAGGTATTAGTATCACTTCTACGGCCTTGTTGTAGAAGCCGGCTTTTACAGCGACGTTGGTAGAGTAGATGACCACTTTTCAACTTTTCATAAAGTTAAGCAACGTTCCTCGCGGTTTATAGTGCCTGGGTGGGTGACCCGCGATGGCTTAACGCCGGTACACGGTACAAAATGGTGGCAGCGGTGAGATTTTTGGGTTGATATCACCATCCTCCCTGGACCCCGGTGGTTCCCAGTGATGTTACATAGACTCCGCTCTGGTATACTGCTTGTGTTCAGTTGTGTGACTTCAAGTCGAAGTCAAGAGAAACGAGAGAGAAATGTAACGGGAACGGGTTATAGGTATAAATATCACTTCTACGGCCTTGTCGTAGAAGCCGGCTTTTACAGCGACGTTGGTAGAGTGGTTGACCTTTTCATAAAGTTAAGCAACGTTCCTCGCGGTTAGTTCCTGGATGGGTGACCCGCGATGGCTTAACGCCGTTACACGTTAAAGTTCTTAATATATTAGGGCCTATCATCCAAAACGATAAATTATAACAGCCTCAAAATCTAAGCGCGCCAAAAGCATTCGTTTAAAGAGGAAAATTGCATAACATTGCATAACGCTTCAAACTGGAAATATATTTTACTAAATCATGTCTTAATCATGGGTTTTCTGGTAGACTCACATAGTAGACTTGGCTCTGCGCATTTTCAGACGTCACGGGCGTAGCTTGGCAATAATCAATGTGTAGGCCGTCACGTGAGAAAACCAACTTTGTGGACTCTGCGTAAAGTATCGACCCGGATCAGCCTAAGCATGCCACAAAGGCTGATAGACACTTTTCGCCTCCTGTGGAGTTTCTGTTTCGGGAATCCCCCCCCCCCTTTAGACGGATGTGTCGGCCGGATCAGTCTGCGCGGACAGCGCAGGCTGATCTGGTCGATACATTACGTAGATGTGTATTGCTGCAGCTACATTTTGGGGCATTTTTAGAAAAAAATGTGTAGGCACGTGCCTACAGTGCCTAAAGGGAGCTACGCCCCTGGACGGCCAGAACAAACCAGTCATACAAGAATAGAATCAAACTGGTATTGCTATACTGGGTTTTGATCACTTAACAACACTTATAATTGTGCACATTTTGATTGAGTATAAATTCTTTATTCATCAACATTTTACACGAAGTTTTGAATATTGCCTATTGAGGCAGTTTTAATCATGACTTTTTGGTCAGATATAACAATATACAAATGCAGCGGAAAATTACGGAATCCCATTAGGGCCATCGTGGTTTCGCGCTGTCGCTATATTAAAACATCGTCTTTTCGCGTTTTCACCTTCGCGTTTTAGAGCGAAAACACGATGCGAAAAATATCGCGTTTTTCGCGCTATTAATATCGTGTTTTCTCGTTTTCGCTGAAAACGCGAAGTCGAAAACGCGAAGACACTATGGTAGATCGAGGGCAAAAAAGCGAAAATACGATATTAATGGTGCGTTAACGCGATATTTTTTTCGCATCGTGTTTTCTCGATCTCTTATCGTGTTTTCGCTCTATAGCGGCCAAGTTTATCGTGTTTTCGCGTCAATGTATTGTGTTTTCGCGATTTCGCCCTTAGGTCGACAGCGCGAAACCACGATGGCCCTGACGGGATTCCGTAGAAAAATGGTGTGTTGGCGCGAAAGTAAATTAGCACGTGGTTAGTTTGGATTTGTTAACGATTCTCACATCCAGACAGTAAATAAAAGCGCCAATGGTACTGTAGTGGCGATCGTATGGAAAATCCTGCAAAGTAACAGGCAGTATATCGGTGTAGGGCTTGCGCTTTTCAATAATAGTGCACTCTTATGCGGATCAATTTGAGAATGTATCAACCCTGCATCTTTTGACAGTAGAATAATGTTAGTTTGCCAGAATGTTGTCTTGGTGATTGCTAGTTACGTTCTGAAACTGGTCATGATGAGTTCAAAATTAGGCCATTCCAAATTTATGAAAAATCTAGTTGGTACTCGATAGACTAGCTACCGTTTTAGCTCATTAGAATGGCTATTTGTCATCTAAATTGTTCGGGTAATCACATGTTCATCAACAGGTCGCTAGGCCATATTAAGATAAAATATTGTGTAAGCTTTAGAAATGACAAAATTATCAAGAAAGGAGAGAAAACAGTATCCATTAGTTTGGTGTTTGTTTCAATGATATTAAACAGGTCTGTTTAATTTAGTCCCTTCACATTGCATGATTGAGGGTTGTCAGAGACATATAAACACAATGTATTTATATGTCTCTGAGGTTGTTAAACTGCTTCGAAAAATGTGAGTGCAATAACAAACACAAAACATGCACAAAAAGCACAATTTCACTATTTGCCAAACTGTTCAATTTTTAAAAATATAGGCATATTTTATAATGCTCGATCTCCAAACTAAATAAGGCTACACTTTCAGCATTGATTGCTAATTGACTCTAGAACGTGCAGACGTGTATACATAACGTGTGTACACACTGACATCGTGTGTCCTTTAAACCTTTGTAAACCAGTCTTATCATCTCGACGCTTTCATATATTTAAACAACTACAAAATGAAGCGTTTATAATATTCAGATTTAAGAACTCGCGAGCTATTTCACCCGATACGACTCAGGTTATTCCACTGAGCAGGCGTTAAGTTAGCGGGGTTATGGTACTGTAGCGGTAACATGGTATACCATTATACCGTATGGTATGGGGTTTGCCTGTCAGTAAGCAGTAACCTCAGCAATCATTTGTCAACCAATTGATGAGGAGCAACTTACGTTACTGAACTTACGCA
Source organism: Serripes groenlandicus (assembly GCA_031761405.1). Lineage (NCBI taxonomy): Eukaryota > Metazoa > Mollusca > Bivalvia > Cardiida > Cardiidae > Serripes > Serripes groenlandicus. The sequence goes on along the minus strand of JASEVX010000001.1, from coordinate 46,597,863 downwards.
TGCGCACTGGTTAATCTGATGCTGCAAGCAGCGTCCGGCCGTTTCGAACGTGCAAAAACAAACAAAACAAAAACAGCTATGCCGAGTCGCCGGTTGCATTCAACAAGGAAGCTTCCTAGACTAAAGAGACTAATTTATGACCAGAATGGAAGGAGAATCGAGTAATATAGACTGCAAACAGCTTTACAAAATGTGGCCAAGTTCGAGTCGAACATTCAGACGCCACTGCAGGCATCGGCCGCGGCATCTACATCTATCTTGGATACTGAAACCAATCTTCCCGGTCCGTCTAAGGGTTCTTCTATATTTGTCGCAAACGGTAAGATCATTGTTAATTCTGTTCAAGACCTCTGTTCTTTAACCAACTTGGGCACAATTTGTGTATTTGTTTTATGGATGTTGGACGATTGATTCGGACCAGGGACTATTCGGATCGCATTAAAAACTACTTGTATTAACTGGCTGCTGTATATGTTTTCTAACGTCATCAGGGATGTGAGTTTCAGTTTATAATGATAAGTTTTTTTAATATGTTGTGGCAGAGTCTCAAATATAATATAGGTTGAGATCCAGGTGGCGGTATGTAATCATACAAGCGCAACGCCTGCGGTTCAAATCGCAATTACATTTTTTTATCAAATATATATGTATTCTGAAGCCGTATATTTATCGATTTTACCTGTACGAAGCTCGAAGGCTAAATAAAAATGTGATATTTTACGCATCGATTTCTGCTTATATACCGACTTTTGGGGTGTTCGTCGAGTTGAAACTACTTCACACGTTCATATTCATGAGTTATTACCAATTAAAATAGAGGCTCTGTAGCTTTATGATGGCCGTTGTTTCTTAAAACTGGCCAAAAAATCAGAACATTTCAAACCACATCTCCAACAAAACTGCTTAGCCGGTAGTCCTTGTTTTTGTGTCGCCTGCATAGCATGGCAGACATTTAGGGATCACTTTGTTTGTCATCCGTCCGTCACACTTTACCCTGCAACCTAACCTTGACCATAACTTGAAAACAATTTGTACTATGTTCATAAAACTTCACACGCTGTATGTTCCATTAAAATAATGACCTTTTCTTTCAGATTTTAGCAGTTCAAATACAGGCTACATGGACAGAAAGCGGAAATTACTGGAAGGATGGGAGAGAATCAGGCTTGATCTAATAACCACTCGAATAGAGGAAATGTGTCCTGCAACAACATTATGCAGCATGTGCGACACTGCCGAAGCAGAAGTAATCAAATGTAGTGACTGTGGACCTACTGCTTACTTCTGCTCTTACTGCTGTAAAAGAGTCCATAAAGATACCATTTTTCATGAACCCCTCAAATGGAATGTAAGTGGCAATTTTCAGTTTTAGAAGTTGAACTTTTGTTAAATGCATTTTATGTTTATTTAAACACATTATGCGATGATACAAACTTCATGTCATGTATAAGTGTATAATATAACTGCCAGTTTTGTCTTATTTCACCTGATGTCCCCACAAATTAATTGAATTGGATTGTTGTTTTACATCCAACTCATGGTATATGGCAGTCCCCACAAACAGGGGGGAAGGATGACTATAAATCCAATAATGCACCTATCAATGTTTTCCCCCTTGTGATTTTGAAATCGGCCACAGATGCTCACTTTTATTGATCAGATTCATGTTTCCTTAAGGCTTTCTTTTTATGCCTAGTAATCGCACCATCCGTCTGTTCGTCCAACATTCCGCAGTTCGTGTCTGGACTGTACCTTCAAAACCCCTGCATTGATTTTTAATTAACTTGGCACAAGTGATCACCATAACAAGACAATGTGTTGCGCGCAAAAACCAGGTCCGTACCTCAAAGGTCAAGGTCAAAAACAGGTTCGCAATTTCGTGTCCGGACCGTAACGTCACAACCCATGCATGGATTTTTAGATCACCTAGAGCCAAAGGCTCAAGGTGAGCTATTCTGATCACTCTGTGTCCGTCGTCCGTCGTCTGTCGTCCGGCGTTAACTTTTAGCTTTAAACATCATCTCCTCCTGAACCGCAAGAACAATTTTTACCAAACATCACAGGAATGTTCCTTTGGTGGTCCTCTTTCAAAATTGTTCAAAGATTTAAATTCCGTTGAGAACTTTGGTTGCTGCGGCATCAGAAAGGGGACAAAATGTCCAAACTTTAAAAATCTTCTCCTCCGAATCTGCCTGTCAGATTCAAATATAATTTGGTAGAAATGTTCCTTGGGTGACTCTCTATAAAAATTGTTCAAGCCATACTGATTGGTCGAAAAACATGGCAGTCAGGCGGCATCAAAAAAGGGGCAAAATGACAATACTTTAATAAAGCATCCTTATAAAAGTGCTTGTCTGATTTAAAGATAGTTTTGTAGAAATGTTCTTTCATTGATCATCTACATACTTTGTCAAGCCATATTGATTTGTTGAAAGGCATAGCAACCAAGCAGCATCAGAAAAGGAGTAAAATTAAGTTTTTGCTTCAAATGACATATGGTTATTAGATTGATGGTCTAAGGGAGGTAACACTTGGCAGAGTATTATGCAAGGGTTGTCTTCAACAGGAAGTGGAAAGATAAATCTCAACTTTTTGGGTCTCAATAGCAAGGATGAAATAAAAGATTGTTATTGAAAGTGAACAAGCAATTATGACATGATTTGTAACTATTGTTAAAGATATCATAATTGGTGAAGAGGTAAATATGAACTCAAATACTACAGTTAATGTATTGTATTGTTTGAAACCATGGCGTCGTATGTAAAACTTTGGTTGCTGCAGCATCAGAACATGAGTAAAATGACCAAACTTTAAATCCTTTTCCTCCATAATCTGCTTATCAGACTCCGAGATAATTCAGTAGAAAGAATCCTTAAGTGACCCTCTAAAAAAACTGTTCAAGCCATATTGATTTATATTAAAAACAGATCAAAAAAGGTGCAAAATGACAAAAACTTTATAATTCAATTCTAATTGAAATTCTTGTTAGATTTCAAGATATAAATGACCTTTACTTATAAGCTGTTTCTTGAGAAGTGTTCACTCCTTGAAGTTCTAATTGCACTCATTGATCTTTTTCCCAGATATTTCTACTAATTTACTATCAATCAGGTGATCGATTTAGGGTCATCTTGGCCCTCTTGTTTAATAACTTGGCACAAACGATCACCATAACAAGACGATGTGTCGCGCGCAAAACCCAGGTCTTCAAGGTCAAGGTCGAACTTAGAGGTCAACAGTCAAATCGTGTCCAGTCAATAACTCTGGCATTCATGGACGGATTTTCAAATAACTTGGCACAAGAGCTCACCACAACAAGATGTCACGCACAAAATCCAGGTCTGTGGCCCCAAGGTTAAGGTCACACTTACAGGGGTGTCTTTAAGAGGCCTTAGGCGGGGATTACCCCCTGCTGCTTTGACTCGTCTTCCCGGCTAATATAAATACTTTACTAATATTGTATACAAGTATCAATCAAAATACCCGGCTACTCTGCAGGTAATGCGGGCCACTTACTTGAAAAGTTAATGATACCCCTGCACCTAGGGGTCAAATCGTGTCCTGTCAATAACTTTTGCATGCCTGGACTTTTACGCTAGATAAAAGTGTAAACATATTAAACTGCAAGTAACATGTAAAAATATTCAGGATTATTTGAGTTCTAATTTTTAGCTGGACTGATCGGAGATCAGCAGAGCTTATGCCGTGGTGCGGCGTCCGTCTGTCCGTAAACTTTTATTTGTAGCGACTACTCCTCTGAAACTACTGGATGGATATTCATGAAACTTAACAGAAATGTTGCCCATGAAGTCTAGTTGATCCTAGCAAAAATTCATGTTGATGTGAAATCCAAGATGGCTGCCAAAGATAAAAATAGATTTTTAAAATACAAGTTTGTAGCGACTGCTTTTTGAAAACTATAAGTGATATTGTTATGGGACTTTTCTAAAATGATCAGCATGGTGTGATGTTGATCCTTGTTAAAAATCGTTTTGATTCAACGTTGAACATGGCTGCCAGTGGCCATCTTTGTTTACATAGAGTTATATAGTAAAAACTTGTAGCGACTACTCCTCTGAAACTACTTGGCAGATTTTCAGGAAACTTTACAGGAATGTTGCTCTTGATGTCTAATTGATCTTAGCAAAATTTCAAGTCGGCCAGAAATTCAAGATGGCCGCCTCAGGTAAAAATAGATTTTTAAAAAATAAGTTTGTAGCGACTACTTCTTGAAAACTAGTGATATTGATATGGAACTTTTTCTAAAATGATCAGCATGACATGATGTTGATCCTAGTCGAACATTATTTTGATTCGACGTTAAACATGGCTGCCAGAGGCCATCTTTGTTACATAGAGTTATGTAGTAAAAACTTGTAGCGACTACTCCTCTGAAACTACTTGGCAAATTTTCATGAAACTTCACAGGAATGTTGCTCTTGATGTCTAGTTGATCCTAAAAAAAATTCAGGCTCACCGAAAATTCAAGATGGCCGCCAAGGCTAAAAATAGATTTAAAATAAATAAATTTGTAGCGACTACTTCTTGAAAACTGTATGTGATATTGATATGGGACATTTTCTAAAATGATCAGCATGACATGATGTTGATCCTTGACGAAATTTATTTCGATGCGACTTTAAACACGCTTTAAACCGCTAGCGGCCATCTGTATTTACAAAGATTTATATAGTAAAAACTTGTAGTGACTATTCCTGAAACTACTTGACAAATTTTAATGAAACTTCACAGGAATGTTGCTCTTGATGTCTAATTGATCCCAGAATTTGTTTAGGTTGGCCGGAAATTCAAGATGGCCACCACGGCTAAACATAGATTTTTAAAAACAAGTTTGTAGCGACTACTTCTTGAAAACTGTAAGTGATATTGATATGGGACTTTTTCTGAAATTATCAGCTTGACAACATGTTGATCCTTGTTATAAATTATTTTGAGACATTAAACGTGGCTGCCAGTGGCCATCTTTGTTTACCTAGAGTTATATAGTAACAACTTCAACTTGTAGCGACTACTCCTCTGAAACTACTTGACAGATTTTTATGAAACTTCCCAGGAATGCTGATCTAGCTATCAAAATCTATCCGTAGAGCTTCAGGGTCATTGACCTCTTGTTTTCTTTTGTTAATGCACTTTCAATGGAATTCCACAAAAGGGGTCATTAACCTTAAATATAAGACTTAGTACTTTAGAACCCTACACAATAAAGCTTTGATTGATATTTACTGAACTGTACAGTCAGTGATAATATTGTTTTAATAAGAACATTCACATAGACAGTTTATTACCCATTTAGTAACATTATCTTGACACAAATATGTTGAAAACTTGTGTTGAATATAAGACCTTAATTGGTCCTGTAACTATGAATTAATGATAAGTGTATCGTAAACATGTGATAGTGATTCTGCAGTGTAATATGACTGTTTCACCAGTTACTGGGTCACCATAAGTGTCAAACCCTGTATTAATGATAATTATTTTTCATTTTAGGGTACGATGTATGTACCAGTAATCATTGAGAGGAACCTCTGCAGGAAAGATGGCCATGATTGTGGTCAGCAGTACACAACATCTATATTTGTTGTTGATATGAAAGGTATCTACATATTTTAATACAGTGGACTTGCATGCATACATTAAAAAAAACATTACTGAATACTGTGTTATTATGCATTCTTATTTGCTGATTACCATACAGAGAAATTTTCTATCAAATCCATATTTTATTGACTATTTCATTGTCCAACATATTTTAGAAAGAGTTAAACTTGAGGCTAATATATATACAGTTTTAGTTAGAGTTTTTAAATAATAATAATAATAATATGAAAACAGGGGTGAAAACAATGTTATTTAATTCTATAATTATCTCTTTAAAATAATTTATTCAGGTACACAGCACCAATGCACAACTACGCTATGTCGGTGTGAAGATCCTGCGGTCACATTTCTCCGGTATGGTTTGTGGCCGGCAACGCCAACAAGTCCAAAGATTGGATTTGACCTGAATTTCATGGAACTTCTGTCTGTTCTACAGCTTGAGTGTCATATGCCTGCTAGAACCTTTTGTGATGCCTTGGGCTTCATGAGGTCATACATGTTCAATTTATCTGCAGATGTAAGTATTTTATTCACAATTTAACATTATTTCTTACCCATACTGCTACCTGCTACTTAAAACTGAAACTTTTAAATTCAGGTTCCAGCAATGTGTATTTGTGTAGTTATTCTGTTTGTCTGCCAATGTACATGTTATATTTACCATGTTCTTTTCCATTATTTAAAATCCCTATCCTGCCATCAACAGTCAACAGGAAAATTTTATAACATATGTATATTCTGTTTTTAAACTTACTGACGACGAGGTATATATTGCACAATTTGAGAATCTGAACTCAATAGTAGCAGAATAAATGGCTTTAAACGGAATGGCCAAAACCCAAAACTAGAGCATCGAATTTAAGAGTTACCAACTCGTAATTCTTTTTATTCATATTCAATATATTAAGTACCTGTGCATAAACCTATACTTTTAATTGGCATGTGTACATTATTATATGACCAGAACACCTGGATATAGTTTGGAAAAAAAAGTTTTTGTAGTGTTTGTTATATGGTGGGGTAGTGCCATATAACTGGAACTAGGTGCCATTTGGATGTCATTTTATTATTGACTAATTTTACAGTTTTAGAATGCTGTGATAAATTATGCATTCCAAAGCAACTGTTTTAGTAAATTATTAAGTATTTTACTTTTATCAATTGACTCAGTAATGAATTTTCCCCTTTATTACACTTAATATGATGATAATATGAATTAATAATTATGATTTATAAACAAAAAAAACTTGCAGTTGTTTATTTTTACTTATCCGACATGTTTTCATAAACAATAATCAAAACCCCACGGAACACTTAATGTAAATTAGTGCACAAACACCTTTAATTGGTACTTCTGTCTGTTCTACAGCTTGAGTGTCATTGTATTTCAGTCGAATGAATTTTGTCAGATGTATGGCTGCCCCTTTCCCCATTGGTGAAGACATCTAGATAATCATATCCGTAATTCTTCAAGATCACACTCTTTTTAAGTGCATATACTGCTTGTTTTCTGAAGAATGTTAACTAGGCAAATGATAAACGGTAGTGTGTTTGTCTCTAAACTTATGATCAGAGGCTGATACTGCCTGCAACACTGGTGCTCTTGAGTAAATATTTTGTTCCTTTGCTTTGAACCATATTAAATTAAACGTCAAGTGTGTAGTCCAGTGGTAGATCATCGTGGGTTTGCTCCTTGTTGAGGACATGTTATTTATCTTTGAGCAAGATAATTAATCCACATTGCTTAGTACTGGTTCTACCCAGGAAGCCATCGAGAGTGATTAATAGAATTTACAAGAAATTGCTTCACAATCAATATAAAATAAATGTTTAAATAAAACCATATTAAATATGTCAGACCTTTGTTTGAACACAATTTACATTGAAAATCTAATTATTACACATGTGTTTATGCATTTACATTAAGATGTGTTCAAAAGTCTTCACTTTTTTATATCTAACAAACATAACTATTGCATCTTGATGCTATGCAAATAAATTGCTTTCAGGAAAAGAACATCTACAGAGCTGTGGTAGGTGATTGTCTGGCGGAATATAACTTTCATAGATCATCATTGAACACTAGACATCTTATTTGTGATGTGTCATTTGGTAGAGATTGCCCAATTTGTCAGAAGGTAATTATTGATACCTTTCATCTGTCTGATAAAACAGCTGTCACACAGCTAAAAATCCAACTTTTATACACAAAGTTGATACAATGAATTAATTTAACTTTTCTTTTGAGAACACAAATTTTAATAATCATATAAGGTAGAGGTGGGTGGTATTACCCTACCTTGTGATCATACATCATATATTTTAGATATTGAAATGAATATATGGTTACAGAAAATATCCCTAGCAACCACTTTCACTTGATAGAAACTATTTGAATGTTAATTTTAGATTTGGAGGAAGAAGTGTAAATGATTAATATTGCTGTGCAATTTTGATCTTGATCTTGATTGAATTATTTTACAGGAGCCACCACTTGTTTCCATGGATGGAAATTTTGGTTTGGTTCATAAATCATCATCCGGGATAGGCCATGACAGACTGTCAAGCAGAAACGTAAATACGTATTTCCAAAACCATGATGACCTGAAAAAGTTCATGGATGTCGATCTATGTATCGGATCGTAAAACTCAATCCGTTGTAAGTTTTGACTGACTGAGTACACATTTTGTTTGCATCATGTAACTGTTATATGCTAAGTCAAAAGCAATGAAGTCCCTTGAATTGATAATGGTATTATTAAATTTTTTATTTATTTTTTTATTTGAGTGATATTGGTATTATTTGAATTAGAGTGATATTTGTATTGAGTGCTGTTGGTATTATTTGAGTGATATTTGTATTTTTTAAAAATGAAAGATTTTCTGAGGGTTTTAAACAAACTATAAACATGCTACATAGCTTATACAAATCACTCTCTATGGCAAGGATGATGGCGCTGATGTGGGCGGAAACCGGATAACCCAGGGAAAACACACATGTCCGATGAAGGTGACCACCATACCATCTCACAATCTAACCTTGGTTTCATTGGTGAGAAGCAAGGAATTTTACAGGAGCATTCAGTATGATGCCAGGATTTTGTATAAGAACCAAATCAATAACATGAATTGTACCCTTTTTGAAATCTACCATATATTAAAGGAATAATATAATTGCTTCCACGTTTATTTTTTTCTTTAAATTAATTATTTTGAAACTAGACAGGTGGTTACCTTTACTATGATGCACAGCTGCATGTGCCATTGTGGGACATTCATATCCTTTGACACATTTCTAGTTTAAGTTTCTTTTTTTAAAGGAATGTTCCAACTTCCAGGCAGGCAATGTTGTTCGATCCAAAATAAAGAACAACAAACTAGATGTCACTGGAGTTTTTGGAAGTGTGTGCAAACATGATATTCCCCTACTTTTTGTGGATATGTCTCACGGTGAGAGGTATGATTGTGTTAAGTGTTTTTATGGTCCCACTATATTTCAGAGAGCCTATATAGTCGTCGCTTTGTCAATCCGTTCGATTCTAGTTCCGAGCATAACTTCAAAACCGCTGCAATGAAATTTTTCTGAGGATCTATTTATTTGGACTTCATTCAACCATCTGTCCTTCCCGCAGTTCAATTAACTTGAGAACTGGTTGTAGAAATTCAATGAAACTTCACTCAATGCTAGAGGGAAATGAGAGGATCTGCAGAGTGCAAGAAGCATTACTATCTATATTCAAATTAGAGTTATTGCCCTTTGTAATGTTATACTTAGAATTCTTGTCCAGAGCATAACTTAAAAACTACTCGTGGGACTCCCCAGCAACGATGTGTTGCACACAAAATCCAGGTCCGTGACTCCAAAATCCAGGTCACACTTAGAGGTCAAAGGTCAAAATGAAGTGCTTTCGTGTCCAGTTAATAACTGACATTCATGGACAGATTTTTAAATAACTTGGCACAAGTGCTCATCACTACAAGACAACGTGTCACGCACAAAATCCAGGTCCGTGGCTTAAAGGTCACACTTAGAGGTCAAAAGTCACTTTGGGGCGTTGGTCACTTACAGTGGATTTCTTGTTCTATGTTTACAATCACCTGATATATGTCCTTTTTCAACATAGCTTTCAGCTTGTGCAACCATTTGTAACTACATTCTATAGTAGAGAAGTGATGTTATATTGTTTTTTAAATTGTTATAAATCTTTTTAGGCTTGGGTATCCTGTTTATCTGTTAAATCGATTCTTAGAAGACAGAACAGAGAAATTGACTGTCATGTATGACATTGCTTGTGCGTTAGATAAACATTTGAAGGTAGGTTTTGAATTGGTTTTGCTACTTTTCTTTTTTTAGCTCATGGAAGCAAAGCTTCTTTCTGAAACTGCTCTTTTGATGGCGCCTTTTCAGATGTATGTGTTGTTTTTTATTGTTTTCAGCCCTATATCCAAGATGGTGGCAGTTTCTAAAACTAGACACAAATAAGATAATTCCAAAGCAAATGCTAAGTTTACATTGATTATTTAGGGGAATATATGAATGACAACTAAAAAGTGTTCAATGAAAGTGGAGGGAAAGTTTCTTTGGTGGTGCTTTTTTACCTTGGTTTTTCGTTGCCCCGTCTGATGCAAGATAACTGCCATCACCAAATATCGACAAAAACATTAAGACATATCTGAAACATGTATTTGGTGCTAAGAAATTTCATGAGCATGTTTCGTAGGTCAACCTGGGTAAGATTGTGTTGTTGTTTTTCCCTGTCAATTTTCAAGGTGCCACAGCAACTCAGAAACCACAGTCATATTTGACTGTAACTGAAAAACAATGTTCCTTGGGTACCGCACTTTCACATTGGTGTTTTAGCCACTTGCGTCTCTTTTGTCTTGTATAAAGTTTATCGTTACATTTACATTTTAATACTTATTTTTAGTGGGTTCACAGAAATTATTCGCTACAGTCTATATAGAATTTATTGTAAATTTTAAAAATAAATTTTATTTATGGCAATTACATTTGTATCAAAAGAAGGGCATGATTGCAAACTGTGATTTACTTATGAATTTCCTTTATTCCAAGTTAACATTTAACTCCTTTACCTAACTATCTTCAAACATTAAACACATACAGGACTGCAACACATTCATGTCCAAATACATATAATGCTGTCAGCTCCACCCACTTGCATATTAAATTCTTTATTTATCCATATAATTACTTCTAACTTCATTAGTCTAGTAAGCTTTCCATTTTTATTAAGCATTTGTTGTTTGAGCATAATTGTAGTTGTATTTTTGAACTTTTACATAGGTAAACTTGCTGTATGGCTGTATATTCCTGTGGTTGTGGGACAACTAGGCTGAGCTAGCACAAACATTGCTACATTTTATGAATCCCTGATAAGACACACATTTAAGGTCCACTATAGCTCAGCTCGGTTCGGACAAGTATGTATCAATCGGATATAGTGCATATTGTGTTGTTTTATTTTAGAAAAACAACAACGTTGGAATTCTCCAAATGTGCAGATTTGCTGTTCCTATTTTCCACAGTTTTGCTCATAATGTATCCTGTCAGGTAAGTTTGAAACAAACTGACAATACTTTGAGTTCCATGCTGACTGCCCGACTACTATTTATTTCTGTTTACATTTATACAAAGAAATATGTTGATGTTGACAGAAGCTGGACAGTTGATTTTTTTTTTCTAATCTGTCCAAATGTGTAGCTATTTCACGTCTCTCATATTTTGTACATTAGTAGATTTTTTTAATATTTATAAGAGATAAACACAAATATCAAATTTTTTTCTCTCAAAAAAGTTGCTTTAGACGTTATATTGGTTCAATTATTGCTAATGTTTATTTTCCCCGCTAAACATGTTTGCCTTGTTACCCTAAAATTTTTTTATTGTGTTTTACTCATTCAAGTAAACAATATTGAAATGGTAATGGCATCCGGCTCCAGCTTTTATGTCCCGCTTGGGAACATTTTTTTTTTAATAAATAAAAAGGAAAACGAAAACCTGTATTAATTTTTTTTTAAATGAAATTATCCCTATTTCATGATATAAATGGTATCACGTTTCTTTGCACATGTATAACATTTCAAATTTTGACCAGACTTAATGTTGGAACTGTGATAAAGCCCTTCCACGTTAGTGTTAATTGGGTCAACCCAATATTTAGGATAACTGATATTACTGAAATTCACATTAACACTTCTCAAGAGCCTTCAGACATTTTATTACTCTTTCTTTTTTTTTTTCAATAATGAGACACTTTTGAAGATGTCGGCTTTTTAACAAATAATTTCAGTTGACGTATGGGCAGAGGTTTGCAGCGGGCACTGGCTTGACAGATGGTGAGGGAATTGAACGGTTATGGTCATACCTTCGTGGTTTTAAGAAGATCACCAAAGAAATGACAATAAACAATAGACAAGATCTTCTTTCTGAAGCCATGCTACATCACTCAAAAAAGATAATATGGAAGCTAGGTAAATACAGTGTAATTATTATATAATGTAAAATTAGTTTGTTTGCTAATTGTCAATTACACTACTGACAATTGTGCACATATATAGCTTCTTCATTATAATAGTTGAGCTATTAATGCTTTTAAGCTCACGTTATCTCTCGAATAAATGATTGGTGAAAGCTGAATAAAACACTGGCCCGCTTTATTAAACATCTTAAGGTAATTTAATCACAGGTCAAAATTAGTTTTCTTCTCTCATTTCAATGTAAAGTATTTATATTAAAAAAAAAAATGTGTTGAACTTGCATGCAGACCATTCAAAAGCGCACACAAATACTAAAAGACTTACGATCAAAATTATAGCAAGATGTTTAATAAAATGGGCCCCAAACTCTCAGTTTCTAAGACTATTTCAAACTATACAAAGATACATATTTTTTCCCAAAATGCATTTTAACTGCCTGGAAATATGGATGCGCGACATGCTGGCTCCTTAAAGGGACACTTGGCAATCTTGAGTTTTATTCAAACATCAAAATTTGCTCCTCAATTTAGTTATCCTGCGTCATTTTGACTTTAAAACTGCAGATTAAATAAAAAAATGAGATTTTCTTACTTTTTTAAAGCTTATCGTTTGAAAGAAAAAAGGCTGAAAGCGGGTCGTATAATTGCAGAAAGTAATACCATACTGGATGAACTACTTGCAGAAGAAATGGGTATGTAAATAGTTTTTGACAACCTGCTTAAGAACAAGCTTGACACAGTTTTCACAATGACGTTTTTCCATACTTCAATAACATTGTCTCAAAAGCTAATGATTGCAGTTTTTGATTGACATTCCCTACACTGTCCTACTAGACACACATGCCTGACATTGGCTCTTTTTTTTAGTTTGTCTGCAATTGTCGAGGTGTGGTTGCCATGAGGAGAATAGGACCACTGCAAATGCCCCCGCCCCCACCTTTTTTTCTTTTTTGGCATGCTCATTAAAGTTCTTAATTATGACCCTGCATGTGGGAATGTGGCTCCATCTTAAATGGAGTGTTGACTAGAATTTGCAGCAACTCTGCAGGTTAGTAGGTTTTAACCCCATTCTCCGTATTTTATCTTGATGGAAATGGAGGATGAGCCTGGCTTGTTCATTAATGTTTGGTGCCGTGTAACCTTTCTTGTGTTGGTGTGCCATTAAACCCAACTGAGTTCAGGAGTTCAGTGCTTACATTAAGCAAAATGTTACTCTTCATGCACCAAGAAAACAGCTGTACATTCTCACTTAATGTAGTCACCATGCCATATCATGAACTATATTTTGGGTTGTTTGTTTTTGGCTAAAAGGTAATGTTTGCATTGAAGCTTGAGTTCTAAGAACTATATACCCTACAAACTTTATACATACATTCTTATTGACCTCTACATTACATTCCTATCAAAATTAGGACACTACTATTGACCTACATTTTGGGCTTTGTTTATTTTTGTTATTACATATTATTTTTCTATGAAAACACTTTTTACCAGTTTAAATCAGTATATACAAACTTAATCAGAACGATAAACTTAATACCTATAAGAGCTCAGAGAAGTTGATAACCAATCTCAATGGACCAAAAACATGAAGGTTATGGCCCTTGTTTTTCATTACACGTTACTGATTTTGCTTGTATCACCTAAAAGTTAATAGTATATTTTGTTCCTGTAACGCTCAAATTGGTTCGAACAATTTAATATTTGTTCACACTTCATTTCTTTCAGAACCGGTAGAAACTGTTGACAAATGGTTGGATGACTGGAAAGTGCGTTCTGAAAGCCAGAGGAAGCAAGGTAGTTAAATTTAATTAATTGAATGTTGTTTAAAGGCTCATCAACACAGTATAGGTTATTTTGAACTGCCCCAGAGAGAGGGGGAGGATACATAGGAATCCGGGAACCTGCCCTACTCTTATTATCGAATAGATTCCCTATGGTTCTTTAACGTGCTCGGAGGATAGACCGGTTTACGTCCCCATCCAACGGACTAGGCTAAGGGAAAGTGTCTTGCCCGAGAACACACCAACGAAACTCAGTGGCACCACGGAGGATTGAACCCGGGGCCTCAGGTTACAACTCCGCCGTGATACGGACTGCGCCACGCCAGCTGTCTGTTAAATTTAAAATATACTTATAAAATTGACTTTGAAAACTGGAACAAATCACAGGTTTTCAATTTTCTGTCATGAATCTGTAAAGGTGTGTTACATGTGGGAATCTTTATCTGGTCATGTTAATCTTGATAATGTTAGGATGTTCTCCAAAAGCTCTTGTCATGCTGTGTCATTAATTGTTTCAGTATGCAACAAAACATTAAGAATTCCTTTATATGAAAATATTTTTCAGATTTTCTCATTTGGAAATATAAAATCAATTTGCAATGAATAATAGACTCTAGTATTATTTAGTAATTACTAATTTTCTTATCGTTTATCTTAGCGCTGTTTCTATCAGCTGATGAGAAGTATGCCCAATGTTTGCGAAGAGCAGAAAATGAGAGGTGTGTAGTACTTTTGTTGCACTGATATAGAGGATCTTACATAAAAGCCTGTTTAATATTGAATTTATTAAAACAAGTTGGATAAAATCACTGGTACCTAAATAAGTTGTTCATCACTAAAAGGAATATATGCATGTGCACATAAATGCCCTACATGTTACTTTCTGTTTAATAATTGTTTATGATATAGTAGGGAATCTAAAAGTTGATGACTCATCAGTTTTTTGTTGTTAAATCGTAAATATTAATTCATGGTCTAGTGTTAGAGCGTTGGACCCATGATCCAAAAGTCATGGGTTCGATTCCCGTCATAACCATATGTGTTGTTTTGAGCAAGACACTTTATCTGCATTGCTTAGTACTGGTTCTACCCAGGATGACAATCAAGAAGAACCTTAGAAGCGAATAGCTTACAACAGGTATAGAATACAGTAACATATGTGATGCATATTTTGCATTTTTCTATTTTGGCGCTCCGTAAACAAAAACTGTTATCAAATATATTTTCTTATCCTTGAGACATTGCATTGTGTGAGGGTTAAAGTATCTTTATTACTGTTAGTAATGTATTTTTGTAGCTATTCCCTCTTTCAAACCTTGAAAGCTCAACTTAAAGTTTTATAGTTTTTAGTAAAGAGAATATTTTATTATATTTCAGACACAACTTGGAAACCACAGGGGATGTTCTTGAAAGAGAAATTATTGCGGCAAAGATAAAAAGGTATTTTCATCAAATCTTGCAAGATTTGCATTATTTCACTTCTTGTTCAGTTTTCATTCCCTAGGATGAATAGTTTTTTATCTATTAACTTTTAGGCAAGTGAATAGTTTTAAGCTCTACTGATTAAAGATCAGCAGAGCTTATGCCGTGGTGCGGTGTCCGTCCATCTGCAGTGTTCGACACTAACGGGTGCCCCGAGGCCTGTGATTTTCGCAGCGGGCCCGTTAAACCTACAAGTTTGGAGCCATGCTGGCCCCTTGAAATGTCAAGGTAAAAAAAAAAAAAAAATGTGTGTATTAAATTAAACTAAATCAATTTGCTTTCAAGTTTATTATTGAAGGCTCATTAAAAGCATATGGCATAACAAATTTTACTCTGATGCAAGTCTAATTTTGCTTTTTTTGGATAACCAGTTTGTTTTCTCGCAGTGAAACATGTTCTGCTTAATCGAGTAGTTTAGTTTAAAGGACGAGGAATATATTGCGCTTAAAGAATTTTTGTTTTAATCAAAAACGTCTGACTGACTTCTGCAAATAAAAAAAATGCAAAGGTTTTACGTGGAGCACTTGTTTATTAATATGATTATATGGGGTATAAAGTGTATTTCATTGATAAAGTAAGTTATTTAATGTATGTATATGGTAGTGAATCTTTCCCAAATAAGTTAAAAAAGCGTAGTGATACGCGAATGTTATTGGTTTTCGCGATTCCAAAAATACAACGTTTCGTTTATGAACTTTTGGTAATGATATAAAGGTCTACTAACTCTACCAGTACTGCCTAAAAATCAAATGCTACATGCTGTCATATTTTTAAAAATCAGTGTATTTGAACAAATACAGTGGTGTAGGAACGTCCCAGATCCTAGCAAAAATTCACATTGATGTGAAATCCGAGATGGCCACCAAAGCTAAAATAGATTTTTAAAAAAACAAGTTTGTAGCGACTACTTCTTGAAAATAATTGATATGGGACTTTTTTTAAAATGATCAGCATGACATGATGTCAGTCCTTGTCGAAAATCGGTTTGATTTGACGTTAAACATGGCTGCCAGTGGCCATCTTTGTTTACATAGTTATATAGTAAAAACTTGAAGCAACTACTCCACTGAAACTGCTTGATCAATGGTCATGAAACTTCACAGGAATGTTGCTCTTGATGTCTAATTGATCCTAGCACAGTTTCAGGTCGGCGGGAAATTCAAGATGGCCACCACGGTTAAAAATAGATTTTGTAGCGGCTACTTATTGAACTATTACTGATATGGGACTTTTTCAAAAATGATCAGCATGACATGATGTTGATCCTTGTTGAAATTTCTTTTGATTTGACATTAAACATGACCGCCAGCGGCCATCATTTGTTTACATAAGAGTTATATAGTCAAAACGAATGCAGCGACTACTCCTCTGAAACTACTTGACAGATTCTCATGAAACTTCACAGGAATGCTGATCTAGCTATCAAAACCTATCAGTAGAGCTTCATTGTTTATATTATATTTTATTACTTCTGGAATACATATTTTCTATTGGCGAAGAAGTAAATATGTTTAATTATTTACCTAAAAAAATGTGTATTTTTCCAGTTAAAACTGGATTTAATAGCAGTCAAATAGTCTGTTTGTAAGTCGATATCTGTATATTATCTGTACCTTCTTTGCGCTTTACTTTGATATTTTGCATTGCATTGAGTTTTCTAAATGATCAAGAGTGACAGCGTATGTAAAAAAGTTATTAAAGTTTTTATTTTAAATAATGTTGGACTTTTTAATATTAAATCAGAGTTATAGATAAAACAAGCAACCATAAATGTCTGTTTTATGTAAACATGTTTTTTTTTCTTCAGATTGCAGGTTTCATCAAATAAAAATGCATTGTTGGAAGGTGCAACATGATATCAGCAATTATGTGATTAAAGAGGTTTACTTTAATTTCAGAACAGAAAATGAATGCAAAAAACTCCAAAAGAAAAGTACCCAAGAGGAATTAAACTTGGAAGCTGAACCGGGCAGATCCCTCTTGGCTGCTGCAAACAGGAAAGGCAGACAATGTGTTCTGAAGAAATTAAAAGACTTGGCCACAGAACGACAATATCTATCGACAATGATGAAAAAATATGCCGGTAATAATTACAGACTAGCACTCTTGTGACATTAATAATTTTGGTATTTGACCAAATATGTGTGGAAACAATAATTATGCAAATATTATAGGAATAAAACTAAAATGACACTGAACTTTTTAATTCCTGCCAAGTTCTTATAAAGTTGAAGCCTTTGACAGTTACATGATGGCTTGTCATAGGTCTGTTAAAACTTTATGGTTAACTTAATAGCGTCTTTACATACTTAAGTAATAACTATATATAATACTGCTTGTGAGGTTGAAATACAAAATCTTTGTCACAAGTTAACTTTCATTCATGCATAGATGCTAAATTCGTTTTATAGAACCGAATTTCGAAAAATATGCTTCACCAATAGGTTTTTATTATATTGCTAACCTGGAGTCCCGGGTATGTTTTAATGGATATTAAAAGAATATTTCTACAGTATTGACATCGACCTACTTCATACTTCATTGAAACTTTTTTATGTGACTGACTTGGGGCATCCATGTCCCATTTTCTAGTTTTCTATTGACATGTCAAAATTTTATTAAAATAATATTTCTATCTACAGATGGACAAGGAATCGGATTTCGTGTGAGCCGCCAGTTTGCTGTTAACTCCAGCAAAATAAGAAAAGAGTTGGACATCCTGAATACCTTTTCTTCCCCAGAGATAATTGAATTTTCAACAGTTTCCTCGCCATTAGCCATTATCTACAATGAATTAGATACCGTGACACTTACAAGTGCGCAGCAAAAAGCAGTAGAGGCGCGTTCAATGCAAAAACATGCAGAAGAAGAATTAGTTCAAATTAAATCTGAAATCAACTCTTATAATATGTATTTGCATTCACAAAGTGAAAATATTCTTAATACTATCCATTCACAGATGGAAACTGACAGTAGTAGATTTTCAAAAGGCAAAATTATGTATTTATACAACCAGCACTTTACTCTGGAACAGTTATGGGATTCTTGTAATATGCTTCAGGAAAATATAAATTCAGAAACAAATGCTGTAGTTCCGCAGACTGTTCATGAAAAGTTAGCATTTGAATTGTTACATAACAACAGCAGTCAATCAGAGGATGAACAATTAACCTCTGAAACATTAAATGAAATTTTAGGTGACATTAACATGTTTGAAAATGCACATGTATCCGATGAAGACGAAAGCGATGATGAAGATGAGATAGAGGAAGTTGAGGACACTGATTTACAAGTGCTACTCTCTTTAGAGAATTAGTTGTAGTTAAATATGTTGAATAGAAAAGAGTCTGTTCTAGAGAAAAAAATGTGGGAGGGTGGAATGTCAGTAAATACTAAAAAAGGGATCCCTTGGAAGCTACAAACACAAACAAGAGAGAAAAGTAGCAGATCGGTTTTATTTGGTCTGTTCAACTTCATGGGAGGTATTATATTGTGCAACACCTCTCACATCCCCTTGCACCGGCTTAAGCGATATTCTGCTGTAAAGCCACAGAAAGGGATTCCTTGGAAGCTACAAATACAAACAAGAGAGAAAAGTAGCAGATCGGTTTTATTGGGTCTGTTCAACTTCATGAGAGGTATTATATTGTGCAACACCTCTCACATCCCCTTGCACTGGCTTAAGCGATATTCTGCTGTAAAGCCACAGATTGGGCTTGATGATCTCAAAGGATATGTAAGTAATAACACGATTGATTTGCAGTCGGGCGACTTTTTACGGCTGCCACACAGCAAATATAGAGTGTTAATGTCAATAAATACTGAAAAGGGGATCCCTTGGAAGTAACAAGCACTAACAACAGAGAAAAGGAGTCGGTTTTATTGAGTCTGTTCATGAACTTCTGTCAAGGTCCTAGTCTGGGTTGACGGTCATAAATTCTGATAGAAGGTCCCAGGCAGCAGATGCTTGCTCCAAAGAGCAATCATCTCAATATTTTCCCCCTCTGCTATGAATTCAGATTTCCTAAAATGTGGGAGTGGGGAATTAGTTCAAATTAAATTTTAGGTGACATTAACATGTTTGAAAATGACATTAACATAACTCTGAAAAGGGGATATTTCGTCTTCATCAGATGCACTCTGCAGTTCAGGGTGAGAAGGTTCTAGGCCCATTTTCCATATTTTATCTGGATGTACATGGAGGATGAGCCTGGCATGTTCATGCCTGTTAGGTGCAATATACCTTTCATGTGTTGGTGTGCCTTAAAACTCAGTTCAATTCATCAGATACATGTGCAGTTACTTTCTCTCTTCCGAGCCTGCTACTTGGAAGAATTACTCGATAGGTGCCTTTTCTACTGGACACCTATATATTTTTTTCGCATCCATTGCTTTTTGATAGATTGTTTTAGTATTTATGTTTATTGAGTGCAGTTTTAACTAATTATTAGAAACTCAAGATGACATCATTCAAATAAATCCTTCCCATTACTGCTGTAAAATCATTATCATATTGTGACTTTGATACAGGTCAAATTGAAAATCTACTGCTGTCAGTTTCCAGCTGTGAATGTATATATGATATTCCGATGTAGATATAAGTGTGAATGTAGTTTGAAAGCTCTGTGGCTGTTTTTAGCTCTACTGGCCATTGGCCAGCAGAGCTTATGGGATGATGTGTTGTCCGTCGTCCATCCGTCCATCCATCATGCGTTAACTTTTGCCTTGTGATATTGTAGCAGCCTTATTTTTTTAATTAATCTTTACAAAACGTTGTCAGGGTCTTTTATCAATGAAGGCTCAGATTAGTTTGAAAATCAGCCTGATTGAATTAGTAACACCAGAGTTACAGCCCTAGTTTTATGTAATTTTTCAGCCTTGTGAACACTCTTAACACCTTCATTTTGTTCTGGATCCTTACCAAACTTAGAAAGATTGTTGATATTAATGAAAGCTCGGAAAAGTTTGAAAACCAGGAATATCTGATCAGGAATACCAAAGTAATGGCCCCTTGATTTCTTTAAAAATTGCAATATTCTGCCTTGTGAAAACTCTAGCACCTTCATTTTGTATTTTGTTGCCGGGGTAAGAAATCCTGTTTTATCGTGCTCATTCAAGGTCTTCATGTCATCTTCATGACACCGCATATGCAAATGTGGAAACGTGGCTCCATCGTAAATGGAGCGTCTACAATAGAATTTGCAGTTCTGCAGGTTAGAAGGTTCTAGATCCATTCTCTATCTAGATTTAAATGGAGGATGAGCCTGGCATGTTCATCCCTGTTTGGCGCCATATAACCTTTCTTGTGTTGGTGTGCCATAAAACATCAATTCAGTTCAATTCATTTTGTATTTGATCTTTACCAGATGGAGGGGTTGGCAGAGCAGAGGGGTAGAACCCCCTATGTTCATTTTATCATTTTTTGTTCATGCTCATTAAAGGTCTTCATCATGACCCTTGCATTGTTTCAGCTGCCATCTCGCTCAAATCGCTGGAGGAGTGGCAAAAAAACAATACACGTGGCACCAGCATAAATGGAGTGTCTACAATAGAATTTGCTGCAGTTCTGCAGGTGAGAAGGTTCTAGGCCCATTCTCCATATTTTATCTCGATGTACATGGAGGATGAGTCTGGCATGTTCATTCCTGTTAGGCGCCATATAACCTTTCAAGTGTTAGTGCGCCTTAAAAACCCAAGTCAATTCAATATAAATAAAATAAGCCCACTGGGAGTTCGACTTGCAAGTGAGGAAATTCGATTCTTACGGATGGCAGGAGGGGTACAGTACTGGTTCTACCAAGGAAAAGTGGGTGGTCTGCCTCCACCCCGAAAAGTGGGTGGTCTGCCTCCACCCCAAAAATTTGACCGTCATATATAACATTTCATGTGTTGAAAATGCCATAAAACACCATTCAAAAAACATAAGTTTTGGCATATTTTCTATAAATTATGTCATTTACAACGATTTATTGACATCAAGCAAAATTTCTCTGCGTTTTACGGACGCATGCCGTGTGTACCAAAAGTGAATGGGAGCTCATTTACTTTGACATTCCACTAGTCGTATTATCATGAAACGGGTATAATGGGTCGGACCCACTAAAAAAAAAAGTGTCCATAAATTTAGGTTATGTGATCATATCATGTAAAGGGTCCCAATAACATGGCGAGTTTATATATATATACATGTATATATATATACACACATATATACATATCTTTTTATTTTTTTATTTTTATTACACTCAAACCTGTCTCAAATAGTCACTCATGCAAAGGCTCAAAATTGGCCGGTAAAAATCAGTGACCACTAAATATATATAATTTCAATCAAATTTAAGGAATAAATGTACAGTTTATAGGAAAATATTTTTTTATTTATAAAACTTAGGCAATGGGTGTTAAATTACATCATTCAATATTTTCGTCATTCCTCCATTTTAACAAGCATAACGGGCCTCACCCCTGCACTAACATTGACAATATTATTGGGTCTATGACCCAGTAGCCCTATTTGGACCCAATACTGGTGTATAAAAATTAAAAAAGACCCAATATCCTGGTGAATGTAGAACTATATATATATAATATATATGTAATAAACTTGTGCATTACATGTTGAAGTATGTATAAATATACACTCGTTTACTCTCCCAAGAGAACGAATCACTTCTTAGTAAGTGAGAAATGGAGAAAATGTATGACAAATATGTCACAAAATAGACTGTATATGTTGCATTTATTGCCGTGTGTATGTATATGTATTGTGTTGTACCTGTGTACTCATGGACCTAAATGTCTTTTGTATTTTGAATAAATATATACATTATTTAAATATGCTTTATATTTAATGTAATAATCACTATTGTAAGACATGTTGCCTGTATAATAAAGACATTTATAAAAGTGCTTCATTAATTATATATGCAAATAAATGTTGAAAACATTCGAAATACTTTTATTTATTTTCTGAACCATATACTGTAGTTGTAGTGGCCAAGCAGAGGTTTTATACACCCGTTTGAAAATCAGAATGTAATATGGTATTTGGTCATCCGTATGTCCATAAACATTTTGGTGGAGACTGATAACTCGTGAACTATTGGACCTACACTCTTAAAACTGTATATAAATACTGTGTGTGCATACGATCCGTATTCATTGTGAGGTCACTGTGCTCCGTCATGAAAAACGTAAACATTTAGATGGAGGCAGGTGAAGACCTATTGTACCTACAATCTGAAAGCTTTATATACGTCTCTTGGTGTGCAGACGATCCCTATTTTTTTTAGGTCAAAGGTCTTCGTGCTGGGTCATAAAAAAATTAAACATTATACGTCAGCGCTATAGTACACTGACAAATACTCGTATATCCGTGTGTGGGGTATAGTTATACGTCAGCACTACAGTACACTGACAAGTACACATATACCCGTGTGTGGGGTATAGTTATACGTCAGCAATATAGTACACTGTGACAAATACACATATACCCGTGTGTGGGGTATAGTTATACGTCAGCGCTATAGTACACTGTGACAAATACAAATATACCCGTGTGTGGGCTAGTTATACGTCAGTGCTATAGTACACTGTGACAAATACACATATATCCGTGTGTGGGTTATAGTTATACGTCAGTGCTATAGTACACTGTGACAAATACACATATATCCGTGTGTGTGGTATAGTTATACGTCAGCGCTATAGTACACTGTGACAAATACACATATATCCGTGTGTGGGGTATAGTTATACGTCAGTGCTATAGTACACTGACAAATACACATATATCCGTGTGTGGGGTATAGTTATACGTCAGCGCTATAGTACACTGTGACAAATACACATATATCGGTGTGTGGGGTATAGTTATACGTCAGTGCTATAGTACACTGTGACAAATACACATATATCCGTGTATGGGGTATAGTTATACGTCAGCAAAATAGTACACTGTGACAAATACACAGATACCCGTTTGTGGGCTAGTTATACGTCAGTGCTATAGTACACTGTGACAATTACACATATCCGTGTGTGGGGTATAGTTATACGTCAGCAATATAGTACACTGTGACAAATACACATATATCCGTGTGTGGGGTATAGTTATACGTCAGCACTATAGTACACTGTGACAAATACACATATATCCATGTGTGGGGTATAGTTATACGTCAGTGCTATAGTACACTGTGACAAATACACATATATCCGTGTATGGGGTATAGTTATACGTCGGCAAAATAGTACACTGTGACAAATACACATATACCCGTTTGTGGCTAGTTATACGTCAGTGCTATAGTACACTGTGACAAATACACATATATCCGTGTGTGGGGTATAGTTATACGTCAGCAATATAGTACACTGTGACAAATACACATATATCCGTGTGTGGGGTATAGTTATACGTCAGCACTATAGTACACTGTGACAAATACACATATATCCATGTGTGGGGTATAGTTATACGTCAGTGCTATAGTACACTGTGACAAATACACATATATCCGTGTATGGGGTATAGTTATACGTCGGCAAAATAGTACACTGTGACAAATACACATATACCTGTTTGTGGCTAGTTATACGTCAGTGCTATAGTACACTGTGACAAATACACATATATCCGTGTGTGGGGTATAGTTATATGTCAGAAATATAGTACACTGTGACAAATACACATATATCCGTGTGTGGGGTATAGTTATACGTCAGCACTATAGTACACTGTGACAAATACACATATATCCATGTGTGGAGGTATAGTTATACGTTAGCGATATAGTACACTGTGACAAATACACATATACCCGTGTGTGGGCTAGTTATACGTCAGCGCTATAGTACACCGTGACAAATACACATATATCCGTGTGTCGGCTAGTTATACGTCAGCGCTATAGTACACTGTGACAAATACACATATATCCGTGTGTGGGGTATAGTAATACGTCAGTGCTATAGTACACTGACAAATGCACATATATCCGTGTGTGGGGTATAGTTATACGTCAGCGCTATAGTACACTGTGACAAATACACATATATCCGTGTGTGGGGTATAGTTATACGTCAGTGCTATAGTACACTGTGACAAATACACATATATCCGTGTATGGGGTATAGTTATACATCAGCAAAATAGTACACTGTGACAAATACACAGATACCCGTTTGTGGGCTAGTTATACGTCAGTGCTATAGTACACTGTGACAATTACACATATATCCGTGTGTGGGGTATAGTTATACGTCAGCAATATAGTACACTGTGACAAATACACATATATCCGTGTGTGGGGTATAGTTATACGTCAGCACTATAGTACACTGTGACAAATACACATATATCCGTGTGTGGGGTATAGTTATACGTCAGCACTATAGTACACTGTGACAAATACACATATATCCATGTGTGGGGTATAGTTATACGTCAGTGCTATAGTACACTGACAAATACACATATATACGTGTATGGGGTATAGTTATACGTCAGCAAAATAGTACACTGTGACAAATACACATATACCCGTTTGTGGCTAGTTATACGTCAGTGCTATAGTACACTGTGACAAATACACATATATCTGTGTGTGGGGTATAGTTATACGTCAGCGCTATAGTACACTGTGACAAATACACATATATCCGTGTGTGGGGTATAGTTATACGTCAGTGCTATAGTACACTGACAAATACACATATACCCGTGTGTGGGGTATAGTTATACGTCAGCGCTATAGTACACTGTGACAAATACAAATATACCCGTGTGTGGGCTAGTTATACGTCAGTGCTATAGTACACTGTGACAAATAAACATATATCCGTGTGTGGGTTATAGTTATACATCAGTGCTATAGTACACTGTGACAAATACACATATATCCGTGTGTGTGGTATAGTTATACGTCAGCGCTATAGTACACTGTGACAAATACACATATATCCGTGTGTGGGGTATAGTTATACGTCAGTGCTATAGTACACTGACAAATACACATATATCCGTGTGTGGGGTATAGTTATACGTCAGCGCTATAGTACACTGTGACAAATACACATATATCTGTGTGTGGGGTATAGTTATACGTCAGTGCTATAGTACACTGTGACAAATACACATATATCCGTGTATGGGGTATAGTTATACGTCAGCAAAATAGTACACTGTGACAAATACACAGATACCCGTTTGTGGGCTAGTTATACGTCAGTGCTATAGTACACTGTGACAATTACACATATATCCGTGTGTGGGGTATAGTTATACGTCAGCAATATAGTACACTGTGACAAATACACATATATCCGTGTGTGTGGTATAGTTATACGTCAGCACTATAGTACACTGTGACAAATACACATATATCCATGTGTGGGGTATAGTTATACGTCAGTGCTATAGTACACTGTGACAAATACACATATATCCGTGTATGGGGTATAGTTATACGTCAGCAAAATAGTACACTGTGACAAATACACATATACCCGTTTGTGGCTAGTTATACGTCAGTGCTATAGTACACTGTGACAAATACACATATATCCGTGTGTGGGGTATAGTTATACGTCAGCAATATAGTACACTGTGACAAATACACATATATCCGTGTGCCGGGTATAGTTATACGTCAGCACTATAGTACACTGCGACAAATACACATATATCCATGTGTGGAGGTATAGTTATACGTTAGCGATATAGTACACTGTGACAAATACACATATACCCGTGTGTGGGCTAGTTATACGTCAGCGCTATAGTACACCGTGACAAATACACATATATCCGTGTGTGGGCTAGTTATATGTCAGCGCTATAGTACACTGTGACAAATACACATATATCCGTGTGTGGGGTATAGTTATACGTCAGTGCTATAGTACACTGATAAATACACATATATCCGTGTGTGGGGTATAGTTATACGTCAGCGCTATAGTACACTGTGACAAATACACATATACCCGTTTGTGGCTAGTTATACGTCAGTGCTATAGTACACTGTGACAAATACACATATATCCGTGTGTGGGGTATAGTTATACGTCAGCGCTATAGTACACTGTGACAAATACACATATATCCGTGTGTGGGGTATAGTTATACGTCAGTGCTATAGTACACTGTGACAAATACACATATATCCGTGTGTGGGGTATAGTTATACGTCAGTGCTATAGTACACTGTGACAAATACACATATATCCGTGTATGGGGTATAGTTATACATCAGCAAAATAGTACACTGTGACAAATACACAGATACCCGTTTGTGGGCTAGTTATACGTCAGTGCTATAGTACACTGTGACAAATACACATATATCCGTGTATGGGGTATAGTTATACATCAGCAAAATAGTACACTGTGACAAATACACATATACCCGTTTGTGGCTAGTTATACGTCAGTGCTATAGTACACTGTGACAAATACACATATATCCGTGTGTGGGGTATAGTTATACGTCAGCAATATAGTACACTGTGACAAATACACATATATCCGTGTGCCGGGTATAGTTATACGTCAGCACTATAGTACACTGTGACAAATACACATATATCCATGTGTGGAGGTATAGTTATACGTTAGCGATATAGTACACTGTGACAAATACCCGTGTGTGGGCTAGTTATACGTCAGCGCTATAGTACACCGTGACAAATACACATATATCCGTGTGTGGGCTAGTTATACGTCAGCGCTATAGTACACTGTGACAAATACACATATATGCGTGTGTGGGCTAGTTATACGTCAGCGCTATAGTACACTGTGACAAATACACATATATGCGTGTGTGGGGTAGTTATACGTCAGCAATATAGTACACTGTGACAAATACACATATATCCATGTGTGGAGGTAGTTATACGTCAGCACTATAGTACACAGTGACAAATACACATATATCCATGTGTGGAGGTAGTTATACGTCAGCACTATAGTACACCGTGACAAATACACATATATCCATGTGTGGGCTAGTTATACGTCAGCACTATAGTACACTGTAACAAATACACATATATCCGTGTGTGGGCTAGTTATACGTCAGCGCTATAGTACACTGTAACAAATACACATATATCCGTGTGTGGGCTAGTTATACGTCAGCACTATAGTACACTGTAACAAATACACATATATCCGTGTGTGGGCTAGTTATACGTCAGCACTATAGTACACTGTGACAAATACACATATATCCGTGTGTGGGGTATAGTTATACGTCAGCGCTATAGTACAGTGGGGCAAAAGTGGATTGCATACGTTTTAGTACACTGTGACAAACGTCCAGAGCACGTTCATATACCCGTGTGTGGGTTAGTTATACGTCAGCGCTATAGTACACCATGACAAAAGTGCAGTGCACGTTCATATACACGTGTGTGGGCTAGTTAGTCAGCGCTATATATAGTACACCGTGGCAAACGTATATTGCATACACATATACCCGTGTGTGGAGTATAATTATGTCAGTGCTCTAGTACACCGTGACAAAAGTGCAGTGCACGGTCATATACCCGTGTGTGGGCTAGTTAGAAGTCAGCGCTATAGCTTATTCGTAGCATGTTATCTACTTAATACATGTATTAAGTTCCATTGAATTCCGTACTTATATGAGCATACTATATAATAGAAATGTTGGCAATGCCGATGCCAGGACAAGAAGTTAGCTAGATAAGCTTAACATTTCTTCAAACGGTTGAGCTAAAAATAACAATATTAACAGAACTGGAATAATAAACAAACATGTGGTAAATTTGTAACATGTTTATTTCATGCAAATTGTAACAACAAAGCCTTAGGAGGCAGGTTAAAGTCTGGCGGACGGACAACGACAGACGACATAAAAATGTGTTATTATATCTATTAGACAGTTTATTTTATTATATACTTTCCAGTGAAATATTGGATTTTATGATTTTTTATGCAATGAAATACTGTATTTTATCAGTGAAATAAAAGTGTTATTCCACACTGTGGACTATAGAGTTTTATTTCCACAGTAGCTGCCGGGACTACTTTTTTAATGTACAACCAACACAAATGCACAGTAACAAATCTAACAGATATTCCAACTGTTATACTGTTACATTCACTGTTTATTTAATTACTTTCTTTCTATGACGTTAACGGTTTCAAAAAAAGTGACGTCATGTAACGTTTCGTTACGTCATCGTGAACAGGGCGCGTAGCCAGGTGTGTAAAACGATTTAGTTACTGAAATTATTTAAATAATTGTTTGTAAAATCATAAAATAAAAAGAAAATTTGTTGTTTTGGAGTGAACAACATATTTTATTTCATCTCGAAGTTAGAAAACTTTTATATTTTCACTCATGCTTCGCATTCGTGAAAATAAAAAGTTTTCTCACTTCTCGATAAAATAAAATATGTTATTCACTCCAAAACAACAAACATCCTCTATATATTTTCACATATGGTTATAATACAAGGGCCAATTTACACTGGTCTTATATTCATGTGACAAACATAGTTTGTCTCAATGTCTCGTATAACTAAGCTCTGAAACTACGTTCTATCTCCACCTAAAAGTTCAATACTCCACGATGGAAATAAACTCTGTCTCTGTCGAATCTATCGTCATGTGTCTATCTTATGTATAGTTTGTCGCAGTCATACAATGGGACATTATAATACCATTTGACAAAATATGTATTGTAACTATTGTATAGTTGGATATTTTCGACATCTAAGACATGTTATGTACACATTAAATATTTTATTTACAAAGTTTATATTTTGTTTCCACACTATATGTATCATGGTTACATTAATATATACAATATCGATATAAATACATATACAAGTAAAAAAAATGACGTCACACAACTGTTGATTTGTTGGCGTTATTGATGTCGTTGCGGGTCACTTTTATTTTATTCTTATTAGATCTAAGGCAATTTCTAAGGTTATTAGTATATAATAAATTTATAGAATATTTGTTGGTTTGTCGTGAATATAGGATTTATTTTCATTTCGAAGTGAGAAACTCAAACATATTCACTCGTGCTAAAGCACTTATGAAAATATATGTTTTCTCACTTCTCGATGAAAATAAATCCTATAATCACTCAAAAAAACAAATATATATCCTCTATATATTCATGTTGTAATTTTATTTTTTCATTAAAAAACTTTGAACGAGATCTGGATGAAAGTTATTTTCAGGTTCCCAGGTTTCCTTTGTGTAGCCGATCCATTTGACCTTAAATTCACGCCATTCTCCCGTTTGTCGCACGTCCGTCAATGAATCAACTGCATATGTTGTTTCTGAAAAATAAAATGAAAGCCATTATTTGTGGGCTGTTATATAAATTGGTACGGTACATCCCATCCCAGGAAGTCAATTGTTTATTTTTTACATGGGCGGTCATATACATAAACAATTGATATACATGGGTCGCTGTGTTTATAGCATACTGAATTACAAAACTGTTCTAAGGAAGTAGACTCAGTCACAGTTTCAATATCACATAGCCAAACCAGGGCCATAACTCGTGTTACAAATCCAATCTGGCTTTTTTTCACACTTGTCCGAGCTTTCCTTGACATAAAGTTGTCCGAGCTTTCCAATTTAATAATGAAGTCTCTATCGTATTTACAAGACAGAAGTTAACGGACGGATGGACGGACCAGAGCCGACGGACAACACATCATCATATAAGCTCACTTGGCCGACCAGTAGAGATAAAAATGTGACCTTAACCTTTTTTAACTTTTTTCAATCTTCTGGTCTTTGATGCTGATGGTTCCACTAAAATAGAATGCAAAAATTAAAAATTAAGTATAATATATAGAATAGTTGGTTAACATACAGCAAGAGCAATTTATTGCCATCCATTAGTGTTTTCTTTTTGTAAATGAATTAAATTTAAGGCCTATTTTTAAGCTGATTTGAATTTTTTTCATGCTCAAAAATTACTATGATTTTAACTATGTGGTTAACTTTACAATCAGGAACAGTTTCTTGAGGAAATGGGTTTTATCTTTTTAAATTATCTTTCATTAATCAGAAACAGGCTTTTAAATGTTGCTAAACCCAAACAAATAACCATTTCAAGTACATGTTTTTCAATTTAGTACTATATTTTTCAATATATACATTTATAGGCCTTGCCTTTTTTATACCAACATAAACATGTTTTTATGTATTATGATATTTGTTGTTTTGTTGGAGTTTCGGGAACAGGGCGCTTTGTCAGTATAACAAGGTTTTTTGGACCCAGATTAATGACCTTGACAAACTGGCCAGAGTAAGTTTTCATGAAGAGAACAATGAGTATTTTCACCCATATAATGACCTTCAGTGTGATCTTGACCTTTATTTTAGTATGGCCACATGTCGATGTTGTCATGACAAGTATATATTGAAAGTTTGATGAAGAAATATAAAAAAATGAGAAAAGCCAATGTTAAGTTTTTGTGACCAAAGAAAATGAGTATTTAACCCATATAATGACCTTCAGTGTGACCTTGACCTTTATATTTTAGTATGGTTATGTTGATGTTACATGATAGGTATATATTGAAAGTTTGATGAAGAAACACCAAGAAATGAGAAAGTTATAACCAATGTTAATTTTCGTGAAGGAAAAAAAAAAAAAAGAGTATTTTTTTAACCCATATAATGACCTTCAGTGGGACACTGACCTTTATATTTTAGTATGGTCATGTCGATTTTGTCACTTTTAGTATATATTGAAAGTTTTATGAAGAAATATCAAGAAATGAGAAAGTTATAGCCAACGTTAAGTTTTTGTGAAGGACTGATAGACGGACGACAAAGTGATCCCTATGTATTGAATTTTTCTTCATAATCGCGACACAAAAAAATTCGGCAGTATGAAATACTTTGTACTACAATATGATTATAAATTACTATATCTTGAGATCAAATGTATGCATTTGCTGAAAAGCTTTAAATTAGTTATTTAAAAAGGCAATGGTGGAGGCGATATGGAAGTGACGCTCGGGGGTCAATCTAAATATACGCTTGTAATGTAATGCAGGTTCATTCGAAATGTGCATATGGCTTAAATTAAGGTAAGTATTAAGTATTGGTTCGGTTCTGTTAATATTGTTTATGAAAAATGTTTGTTCTGTAAAATAATCATATGAATTAATGTCAATTAATATACAATAAAAGCTATCAGTCATCTAGTTTTACAAACCAAACTATTACATTAACAATAATTAAATCATACAAATCACAAGCACACTGAATTTGAACTGTAACACATTTTGATGGTTTTAGTTGTATTTATATCGACACTCCATAATTCTTCCAGATTGCCTAGTCCCTTTTAATATATCACTCAAAGGCAAACATTACACAAGTAGATGAATGAAGCCTGTCGAATAAAAAGAATCACCAAAAATAAAAACATAAATCTGCATTAGATAACTGATAAGGAAAAACTGTATATAGTTGCATGACAATAGGTCAGTATTTTCTGTGTCAGAATACAGATCCTGGGACCACATATTAATATTTTTATAACTAAATAATAAATAAATCTTTATCCTCACAGCACTTTCTCTTAGATGCAGCAACTGCAGGTGCTTCTCTTTTAATGGCTTTGTCAGTTGTTGTGGTCTTTCTTGCTGGGGCTCTGTTAAGAACTGGTGTTGGTGTGGTGTTTGTTGCTGAGGCGTGTGTGGTGTTTGTTGGTTGGACTGTGTTTAGAACAGGTGTTGGTATGCAGTTTGTTATTGAGACATGTGTGATGTTTGTTGGCTGGACCGTGTTAAGAACGGGTGTTGGTGTAGTGTTTGTTGCTGAGGTTTGTATGGTGTTTGTTGCCAAGGCATTTGCATTG
The DNA here is from genome assembly GCA_031761405.1 of Serripes groenlandicus. Lineage (NCBI taxonomy): Eukaryota > Metazoa > Mollusca > Bivalvia > Cardiida > Cardiidae > Serripes > Serripes groenlandicus. Next base: position 46,565,601 of record JASEVX010000001.1, on the reverse strand, counting down.
TTTGTTGCTGAGACATGTGCGGTGTTTGCTACTGAGGCATATGCAGTATTTGTTGCTGAGGCATATGGCGGTGTTTGTTGATGAGGCATGTGCGGTGTTTGTTGATGAGGCATGTGCAGTGTTTGTAGCTGAGGCATGTGCAGTGTTTGCTGCTGAGGCATGTGTGGTGTTTGCTGCTGAGGCATGCATGGTGTTTGCTGCTGAGGCATGTGTGGTGTTTGCTGCTGAGGCATGTGTGGTGTTTGTTGCTGAGTCATGTGCAGTAGCTGAGGCATGTGCAGTGTTTGCTGCTGAGGCATGTGTGGTGTTTGCTGCTGAGGCATGCATGGTGTTTGCTGCTGAGGCATGTGTGGTGTTTGCTGCTGAGGCATGTGTGGTGTTTGTTGCTGAGTCATGTGCAGTGTTTGTTGCTGTGTTATGTGTGGTGTTTGCTCCGGAGGCATGTGCGTGCTTGCTGATGAAGGATGTGCAGTGTTTGCTGCTGAAGTATGTGCAGTGTTTGCTGCTGAAGTATGTGCAGTGTTTGTTGCTGAGGCATGTGTGGTGTACAGTGCTGGGTCTCTTGTGATTTGTTGTTGTTGGCTAAAACAGATATAGGATTGTTAATTAGAAATTTGACATCTCAATTTGAAATAAGAGTTTCATTATATTCTGCAATGAAGCAGTTTTGAAGAGACTGTCTAACATCAAAAAAATATCTAAAAGCACGACTCTGCAAAATTAACTTAGGCCAGAGTTTTTTTATTTTTAGATTTATGGGAGAGCCTACCCTAGATTTTGCAAAACTGAAATAAAAATAAAAGTCGAAACTGTGAATTTTATTTTGGATTACGACTTAGTATTTACTTTGTAAGGTCGGAAATCGAAGTATTAATTTAATCTCTTTAATATACATGTTTACAAAACACAATTTAATGCATACTATTGAACACCACAATACCTATTTCGCTCTACTAGGCATTGAGTTCAATATTCTTGAGAATATTTTTAGTCTTGACTTTTGTCAGGGAAAAATATGTCTATTATTCTTGCAACTATGAAAGAGAAACATTCAATAATTTCCAGTTTATATATTACATTTTGTTTCTGTTTGAAGTGTGTTTAATAGCAAATTTGTGATAATTTCTGTAAAATACATACTCAAAAATATATTAATCCGACAGTCAATCAAACCAATTCTCAAGAGTGGAAGGTATTTTAAAGAACGGTTTGACAATTTGAGATAACATGTAGGCTGTTGTAACATAAAATGGATGTTGGTTACATTTATATGCAAAACAACTTGAAACAAATTCAACATAAAAATGAAGCAATACGTTTAATAGTAATGTTACGAAAAAAACTTATTTTATGAAAAAAAAAAAAATCTGAAATTTTCTATTTTATTTTTTATTTATTTTATCGACTCCTCATTTTCCCCATTTTTGTTTTTATTTTTATTTCCTCCTCCTACTGCATTTTTTTTCAAAATCTCCCATAAAACTAACTATAAAAAAACTCTGGCCTTAAGGTGTATTCAGGGGCGTAGCTGACCTGCAACGCGTATATAGGCCCGACATACTAGTGGGGTCCCCGGCGTTTTTTAAAAACTTTGCTTTGTAATAGTGTGCATTTTTGCATTTATCTGACAGAACACTTGCGTGTTATTTGAAGACATATTTTTTATTTTTATAGTACTTTAGTACCCAGATGTGAGTAAATTTTTTTGTACAATGTCCTGGATTTAGTTCAAATAATCAGCACATATGGATTTGTTCTGTGGGGCAGGAGTACAACCATGAAACATTGGTATCACATGGTATAAAAGAAAAAGAGATTAGTTAAAATTATACAGGTGTGAAATAAACATAAATGTGGTAAGTTAAACAAGAGGGCCAAGATGGCCCTAAATCGATCACCTAATTGATAGTAAATTAGTAGCAAATATTTAACTGCAAATATCTGGGAAAATGTTATCAGGGAGTGTAAATGAAACTGCAAAGGAGTGGACACTTCTCAAGAAACAGCTTATCAGTAAAGGCCATTTATATCTTGAAATCTAACAAGAACTTTAATAAGAATGGAATTATAAAGTTTTTGTCATTTTGCACCTTTTCTGATGCCGCCTTGCTGCCCTGTTTTTCAACGAAATCAATATGGCTTCAACAGTTTATTTAGAGGGTCACTTAAGGAACATTTCTACCAAATTATCTTGCAATCGCACAAGTAGATTATGGAGGAAAAGGATTTTAAAATTTGGGTATTTTTCTCACTTTCTGATGCCGCAGCAACCAAAGTTATCAATGGAATTTAAATCTTTGAACAATTTTGAAAGAGGACCACCAAAGGAACATTCTTGATTCGTATTATATTTTCTTAAAATCAGACAAACACTTTCATAAAAATGGAATTTTCAAATTTTGTCATTTTGCCCCTTTTCTGATGCCGCCTGACTGCCATGTTTTTCGACCAAACAGTATGGCTTGAACAATTTTTATAGAGGGTCACCCAAGGAACATTTCTACCAAATTATATTTGAATCTGACAGGCAGATTCGGAGGAGAAGATTTTTAAAGTTTGGACATTTTGTCCCCTTTCTGATGCCGCAGCAACCAAAGTTCTCATTGGAATTTTAATCTTTGAACAATTTTGAAAGAGGACCACCAAAGGAACATTCCTGTGATGTTTTGTGGAAATTGGTCTATTGGAATGGTAGGAGTTGGTTGTCATTTGTAGCTAAAAGTTCAATTTACCCCTTTTGAGATGACGCCTGGTTGCTATGATTGTGTAACCAATCAAAACGCCTTAATCAAATTAAATAGAGGATCATTACAGTAAGATTCATATTATATTTTCTTAAAATCAGACAAGCACTTTCATAAAAATGGAATTTTCAAATTCTGTCATTTTGCCCCTTTTTTGATGCCGCCTGACTGCCATGTTTTTCGCCCAATCAGTATGGCTTGAACAATTTTTATAGAGGGTCACCCAAGGAACATTTCTACCAAATTATATTTGAATCTGAGGAGAAGATTTTTAAAGTTTGGACATTTTGTCCCCTTTTCTGATACCGCAGCAACCAAAGTTCTCATTGGAATTTTAATCTTTGAACAATTTTGAAAGAGGACCACCAAAGGAACATTCCTGTGATGTTTTGTGGAAATTGTTCTATTGGAATGGTAGGAGTTGGTTGTCATTTGTAGCTAAAAGTTCAATTTACCCCTTTTGTGATGACGCCTGGTTGCTATGATTGTGTAACCAATCAAAACGGCTTAAACAAATTAAATAGAGGATCATTACAGTAAGATTCGTATTATATTTTCTTAAAATCAGACAAGCACTTTCATAAAAATGGAATTTTCAAATTTTGTCATTTTGCCCCTTTTTTGATGCCGCCTGACTGCCATGTTTTTCGCCCAATCAGTATGGCTTGAACAATTTTTATAGAGGGTCACCCAAGGAACATTTCTACCAAATTATATTTGAATCTGACATGCAGATTCGGAGGAGAAGATTTTTAAAGTTTGGACATTTTGTCCCCTTTCTGATGCCGCAGCAACTAAAGTTCTCAATGGAATTTAAATCTTTGAACAACTTTGAAAGAGGCCAACCAGAGGAACAGTCCTGTGATGTTTCACGGAAATTGTCCTTGGAGTTTGGGAGGAGATGATGTTTAAAGCTAAAAGTTAACGCCGGACGGACGGACGGACGGACGGACGGACGACGGACGACGGACAAAAAGTGATCAGAATAGCTCACCTTGAGCCTTTGGCTCTAGGTGATCTAAAAAGTCATGATATGGTCAACAAATTATTAAAATTGCTTATTGCATTTACCAGAACAGACAGTGGGCAACACTGGTGAATATGATCATTAAGTTAAACTCTTCCCAATTGCGCAATAGGGCTTGACAAACTAGAAATATCACTGAAGATGATAAATACCCCCAAAACAGCACCTTGACTCAAAATATGGTTTACGACCGACCAACAAAAGGGCCATAACTCTGTAAACAAGAAAAAGTAACAAAGGGCAATAACTCTGTATTTAGATTAAATAGAGTTATGGTTTCTGTACACTGCACTTTCTCTCAATGTGTTGTATCATCCTATGAAGTTTTATTAAATTCCAACAATTAGTTTTAAAGTTATGCTCCGGACAAGACTCTACGAATATGAAAAAGTAACAAACGGCAATAACTCTGTCATTATGTAAAGTAGAGTTATGTTTCTTGTACACTGCACTTCCTCTGATTATGCTCTACCATTATATGTAGTTTTATTAGATTCCATCTATTAGTTATTAAGTAATTCTACGGACAAGAAAAAGTAACAAAGGGCAATAACTCTGTATTTAGATAAAATAGAGTTATGGTTCCTGTACACCGCACTTCCTCTCAATGTGTTGTATCATCCTATGAAGTTTAATTAAATTCCAACAATTTGTTTTAAAGTTATGCTCTGGACAAGACTCTACGAATAAGAAAAAGTAACAAAGGGCAATAACTCTGTAATTATGTAAATTAGAGTTATGGTTCTTGTACACTGCACTTCCTCTGATTATGCTCTACCATTGTATGCAGTTTTATTAGATTCCATCTGTTAGTTATTAAGTAATTCTCCGGACAAGAAAAAGTAACAAAGGGCAATAACTCGGTATTTAGATTAAATAGAGTTATGGTTCCTGTACACTGCACTTCCTCTCAATGTGTGGTATCATCCTATGAAGTTTTAATAAATTCCAAGAATCAGTTTTAAAGTTATGCTCTGGACAAGACTCTACGAATAAGAAAAAGTAACAAAGGGCAATAACTCTGTAATTATGTAAATTAGAGTTATGGTTCTTGTACACTGCACTTCCTCTGATTATGCTCTACCATTGTATGCAGTTTTATTAGATTCCATCTGTAAGTTATTAAGTAATTCTCCGGACAAGAAAAAGTAACAAAGGGCAATAACTCTTTATTTAGATTAAATAGAGTTATGGTTTCTATACACTGCACTTCCTCTCAATGTGTTGTATCATCCTATGAAGTTTTATTAAATTCCAACAATTAGTTTTAAAGTTATGCTCCGGACAAGACTCTACGAATAAGAAAAAGTAACAAAGGGCAATAACTTTGTATTTAGATAAAATAGAGTTATGGTTCCTGTACACCGCACTTCCTCTCAATGTGTTGTATCATCCTATGAAGTTTCGTTCAAATCCTATGTTGCATTGTTAAGATATGGTCCGGACAAAATATGGCTTCTGACCGACCGACCGACCGACCGACACAGTGACTCCTATATACCCCCCCAAAACTTTGTTTTTTGGGGGTATAATAAGTAATGCACATTACACTATTATCTCCTCCACAGCCAATATCTGATGCAGCTTTCTCTCTCCATAATTGGAAATGGTTGTCAGGGGAAGTACAGACTCAGGAAACCCTGTTAATACCACACTTCCCTGCATGACCTTTTTATAGGGAAACGGGTTGTCTTTCCCTATAGCCTTGGCTGAAAAGAAATTTATGTTATAAGTTAGAATCAAATGAAAACATAAAACATTTATAAGGAAGTGGATTAAAAAGACAATTTAAACAGATGCCAGGTAATGAGCAGATTTAAATTTAGAGTGGAGTGTATGCATGTACTATATTTACTTTTACAGACTAAAATTAATGAATGTTCTATAAGCTGCTACAAGAAGCAGTCAGAGAGACATATACATCCCCACTGCAGTATTTTTTCCTAGTTATAGCCTCGACTTTGAACGATTCAGAAATGGGTGTTGGGGTAAAAACCTATCTATGCATGTAATAAAAGTTATTGAGTGGACATTAAATGTAAATAGATTATCTATATTGCGTCTTACTACAGGGGTTAATTACTCTAAAGCATGACCTTGAAAACACTGAAACAAATGTTTGATTTTGATTAGTAATTATCGCTTTGACGATGGATTTATGCAACTTTTTTTTAAAAACCTAAATTTGGATAAGAGCTCTGACAGAAACACGAAACGGGCCTCAATAAACGCATATAAGATATGAATGACCTTCAGAGTGACCTTTACGATACCAGCATGGGTGTTGGGTTTAGCACATCAGTTTAATAAGATGAGTATATGTGCCAAGTTATTTTGAATCCCTCCATGCATGCCAGAGTTATGAATTGTACCAAGATATTTTGAACTAAACTAGACAGTTGTTCCACGGAACATGTGTGTCACCTGTCAGCGCTTTGTCTTGGATCCTTTTTTCCCCTTTTTTTGAGAAAAAAAGACCATAATTTATTATTTTTTTTAACTTTTAAATGTTGTTTCTTAGTTGACCATCCATCACATGTCCATCAAACATGTGATGGATGATCACATGTCCATCAAACATGTGATGGATATGAATTTAATATCAAATGAAATACTGAGACTTAATACATATAAAAAATAACATCTTTCTTCTTCATTTTAACATTGATCAAATTCCCCCTTTTTCCAATTCACGTCAAATTTCCCCCCCTAAAGGGCCCCGACCCCCTTCCCCATAAAGTAAAAAAACACTGTTAAATGATAAGTAATGAGTAACCAATTGCCATCATTCTGTTCCAGTGCAGTTAAAATTGTAGAATTATGGTCAAAAGATATCAGATAAATTAATTATAATTCAAATATATGAAGACTTCTACATGAATATGAGTAAATAAATATTTTTTACCATAAAGTGTGTTCATGTGCACTTGAGCCTTTTTCCTGAGTGCTTGGCTGTCAACCTTTTCCTTGCCCTTTGAATCTAAACAAAACGAAATAAAACTACACTGAATATAAAGAAGCCATATCACATGTATGTTTGCTACACAGGTTGCAAAAACATGAAGGCTTTTAATAACCAAATTGTTGATTTGATCAATATGCTCTGAGATTAAGGGACTTTCTCCTTATTTGCAGATTTTGTTTTACCAACAAGATAGGATAATGCATGAAAAATATCAAAGCGGCGGTCCTCATAATTTCAGGAAAAGGGTTTTAATTTTCTATATACATTTCTTTAATGAGTGGCAATATTAAAACCTATGATTTTATGGTTATTTTTCTTTTATTTTCAACTGAATACATCCTGATAGTTTATAACAAGCCCACTGAATATGCTTTACATGCAATTAACAGTCATCTGTATTAATATTTTCTCCTAAAGTACAGGGTTTCCTAACCTTGTTGGTATAGTGTTGAATGCCTTTCCAATTTTTGGCTAGGCTTATTGTGGGAATGTTGGTGCTGCATCAAGAAATGACTATTCTCAGAAACAAAATATTAGTCAAAGAAGACTATTGGTTTAATAGATAAAAGGAAATGACTAGGTTAAATACATGACAGTACATGGTAGTATGTAAGATTCACACAGAAAGATTAAGTTTATAATCAGTCCAAAAAGTAGGTCAAGGTAAATTATGGTCAATTATGGTGACATACATTTCATTTTAATTATTTTTTTATTTGTGGGTGGTGGTCATCATCAATATAAATGCCTGTATAAAGTTTAAAGGATGTATAGTGTGTTAGAAACTGACTCACAGACAAAGTTTAACACTTTTGGTTGTTTGTTTATTCGTCCGTATTTGTGAAAATGGTGGAGGTTCCCTCTTTTGTTTTGTTGGACAAAACTTTTTGTAAAGATAGCAAAGGTAAGATTGTAAAAGCTAGAACTTAGAAGTATGATCTTTCCAGGGCTGGACATTCTTTTAAAGAGGCTCTACCTATATATTTTATTCCACCAATTGATATAAACTTTACTTAATCATAAAGAGGACTGCGAAAAAGGTAAAAGGCAATAATTTTACCCAATGTAGTATGCGTTTTGCTAGGAAAAAAACAGGAATGAAAAAATCGGATTTTTGAAATTGTATTCGTAAATGTTTTAGACAAGCCGATGACGGAGATTTTCCGATCTTATTCGTTTACAAGCGGAACTGCCTCGTCGGATTGGCGAAGAGTTCCGAACGATTCGTTTACTATCGGAATTGCCCCGAATAATTTGTTTTCGTTCGACTGAATCGCATTGCTTATGTCCGAGAAAATCGTAAACACACGTAGTTCTCAGACAGGAATAAACGGCTGGGCAGCATTTTATTCAAGATATTGTTTTGATCATAATTAATAATTTACAGAACATGAATACGGACTATGTTTCTTCTTATAATACTCATAAAATAGCTTTGTATACATATAATTGCAGTAATATTGAGTATTTAATATTTTTTTAATATTTTACATTAAAAATCGCGTAGATATAGGTAGTGCCTCTTTAAAACCTACTTCTCCTGCAGTAGTTTTGAAATGTTACTTGTCCTTATTGAAACTCTACTAGTCACAGTTTTAATGTATAACAGTTAATAAAAGAAAATATAAAAATTAAATATTTTTAATTATTACTTTCAAGAAAAAATGTATGGGGTACAATGCACACTTATAACAATTTTTTTTACCCGACCGTCCGTTTATATCCCCATCCAGGATATATTTCTCCACCCGCCAAAGAAGAAACACAACAAAAAAAATACCTACAGGATGAGCTGGAGAATAAATCTTCTCACCTGTTACATGTTGGGATGAAATCATTAACTCATCCAACACATGTTGCCTGCTTTTAAAAAAAGCAGCAACTTGCCCCTCACCAGCGAGGATCAGGCGTGCTCCATCTGTGTCGATCCCCACACAAGCCACATCCACTCCACATTTGGAAAGATCTGAGATCTGTAAATTAAATATAGGAATCTTATTTATGCGGAAAAACAAGAATAAAATCAATGATTTGCATATACTGTTACAGCCAACATCGAATATAGTGATAAATGTGTAGTATCCAAATTTGATGTTTATAGCTTTTCCCTGAAATTTACACAAATTTTTGGTCAAGTTCTGTTAAAGCAGATACAAGCAAGTGACAATAAAAAATGCATTTAGATTTTATTTAAAAACATCAACTTAGATTCTATTGGGAGATATATTCAAACAAGAGGCCCATGAGGGCCTATGCTCTACTGGTATGGTTCTTTGGTCATTTTCAATCCAGAGCATGTATGTATGGTGAAGATCAGATAGTAAATGGAGGCTCTTTTGTGTTCACAAGCTCTATTATAGCAATTTTTACAATTTCATGGGCCATAATCCAGTCTTGCATGGGCGGATCTAGCTGTTTTTCAAAAGGAACCAAGCTCTCATCAATATTTAACTACTATCTAAGTTTGGTGAAGATCAGATAGTAAATGGAGCCTCTATTGTGTTCACATGCTCAATTATAGCAATTTGGACAATTTCAAGGGCCATAATCCAGTCTTGCATGGGCGGATCTGGCTGGTTTAGGAAAGGAACCGAGCTCTCATGGATATCTTACTACTGTATAAGTTTGGTTGAGATACAATCAAAAGTGAAGACTATCGTGTTAAAAAGTTCTTTTATAGCAATTTTGACCATTTCAAGGGCCATAATCCAGTCATGCATGGTCGGATCTGGCTGGTTTTCGAAAGGAACCGAGCTCTCATGGATATCTAACTACTGTATAAGTTTGGTTGAGATACAATCAAATGTGAAGACTGTATCGTGTTAACAAGCTCTTTTATAGCAATTTTGACCATTTCAAGGGCCATAATCCAGTCTTGCATGGGCGGATCTGACTGGTTTTCAAAAGGAACCGAGCTCTCATAGATATCTAACTACTGTATAAGTTTAGTTGAGATACAATCAAAAGTGAAGACTGTATCGTGTTAACAAGCTCTTTTATAGCAATTTTGACCATTTCAAGGGCCATAATCCAGTCTTGCATGGGCGGATCTGGCTGGTTTTCGAAAGGAACCGAGCTCTCATGAATATCTAACTACTGTATAAGTTTGGTTGAGATACAATTAAAAGTGAAGACTGTATCGTGTTAACAAGCTCTTTTATAGCAATTTTGACCATTTCAAGGGCCATAATCCAGTCATGCATGGGCGGATCTGGCTGGTTTTCGAAAGGAACCGAGCTCTCATGGATATCTAACTACTGTATAAGTTTGGTTGAGATACAATCAAACGTGAAGACTGTATCGTGTTAACAAGCTCTTTTATAGCAATTTTGACCATTTCAAGGGCCATAATCCAGTCATGCATGGGCGGATCTGGCTGGTTTTCGAAAGGAACCGAGCTCTCATGAATATCTAACTACTGTATAAGTTTGGTTGAGATGCAATAAAAAGTGAAGACTGTATCGTGTTAACAAGCTCTTTTATAGCAATTTTGACCATTTCAAGGGCCATAATCCAGTCATGCATGGGCGGATTTCTAACTACTGTATAAGTTTGGTTGAGATACAATCAAAAGTGAAGACTGTATCGTGTTAACAAGAAATTGTTTACGGACGCACGGACGCACGGACGCACGCACGGACGACGGACACATCGCCACGACATAAGCCCTTCTGGCCTTTGGCCAGTAGAGCTAAAAACTATATCAGGAGTTTCTATAAAGCCTGAAAAACAAGATGAAAAAGATGGCCTGTATCACTCTGCTTGCTACGTACACATTTGGTGGAAATCAAGTGAAAAACAAAGCTTCCATGCTCTTAGCAAGCTCAAAATATGTCATATTTGCAAATAACTCACTTTAATAGCATCGGATATATGCATGATTGAAGAACTTGTTTTCATTATATTACACATTATATTACACATTATATTACACATTATGTGAACGTTTGGTGAAGATTAGATGGGAAACTAAAGTGTTTATATATTAACAAGACAACATTATGCATTTCTGCACATTCACTGGTAGATAGCTCAGCAATTGGCAATCGAATCTGGCTATCAGGTAACAAAGGAGTTTGAGTATTCAAAAAGGCATTTTCGTCAATTCAAGGGCAGATAACTCCGCTATAAGCAATCAAATCTGACCAGTTTAATATCTCCTTTGAGATCTTATGAACATGTAATTACTGTGTACCCGTAAGTTTGATTAAGATGATGGATGAAAAATGGGGGGGTTAGAGTGCCCATAAGCAAAAGTATGCATTTCTGCCAAGGGCAGATAACTCAATGATAATTAATTGAATTTGTTTTTTTATACAACAACTTTTTATTCAATAAGAAAAAGGAAAAGAAAATATGAAACACTTATATGATTATCTCTTAAATAAAGCGACAAATAATTAAAATATGTGGAGTCTTAAGTAAAAATTAGTGGAGTGTAACCTTATGAAGTCTTATATAATTAGTGGTTGTGGTTTTCATTAAGTATGTTCACATCATACCAAATGGAAAAGCAAATATGCAACCATTATCTGCTAAATAACTCGAAAGAGATTATTATATAGCCCCCAATAAACATTGTTTGGCGAGGGTATACATATGTGAGTCTTACGTACAAATTAGTGGAGTGTAACCTTATGGTCCGTATAATTAGTGGAATGTAACCTTATGTGTTTTTATAATGTATTTTCACATCAAATAAAAAAGGAAAAACAAATATGCAACCACGCAAAAATTATCTGTTAAATAATGCAACTGGACGCGATAGACTGGATGTCACGTATATTAGTGGACTGTAACCTTATGAGATATTAAAATTCAAAGTGTGTAATTTTGTGAAGTTTTCATTTCATTATGTATTTTCAAATCATAAAAAAAGAAAAAGGAAACATAAATCCCTTATCTGTTACAAAACAGGACAAATAATGAAAAACTTAGTGGAATCATGTGTAAAAATTAGTGGAGTGTACCCTTAAGAAGATATTATAATTAGTGGAATGTAACCTTATGTGGTTTTCCTGCTGGCTACCTCTTAAAAAAGTTAATGTCAAGGCCTGACACAAGGTCATGAGTAGTTATGTGTATATGGAATTTGGGAACAACCCATTCTGAATGATTCAAAACTGATTGAAGAATTTTGAATAAAAATGTGTTACACGTCGAGACAGGACAAATATGTGCGACGAGATGCGACAAAAATGTGTTGCGCGACTGGATGTTACGGACACCATGATTCCTATATAGCCACCTTCGTTTTGTAAAACATACAATAACAAGAGTACCGCAAACGGTACATAATACGCCCGTCGGGAACTTCTTTGTAAGTTTCCTGTTTGTTTTGATATATTGTTTGTTTGTAAAAAGTTAATAAAGTCGTTCAGGAATAAGTTGTTAAAGAATAATGGGAAACTATGAAAAATGCATAACTCATGCAGAAATTGACAAATATTCTAAGGCTAAAAAGGGGCACAACTCATTCAAAAATTGACGAAATACCAGGAAATGTGAACTTGATCTGTGACACATGATTACAAAGCCGTATACAAAATTTCAGGTCAATAGCTCAAAGTATGTAGGAGAAAAGTGCGGAAAACCAATATTCTAAGTCCAAAAAGGGGCATAACTCATTCAAATATTGACGAAATTCGAGGAAATGTGAACTTGATCTGTGACACTTGATTACAAAGCTGTATACATAATTTCAGCTCAATACATAAAAGCATGTAGAAAAAAAGTGCGGAAAACCAATATTCTAAGTCCAAAAAGGGGCATAACTCTTTAAAAACTGACGAAATCCCAGGAAATGTGAACTGGATCTGTGACACATGATTACAAAGCCATATACAAAATTTCAGGTCAATAACTCAAAGTATGTAGGAAAAAAGTGCGGAAAACCAATATTCTAAGTCAAAAAGGGGCATAACTCATTAAAAAATTGACGAAATTCGAGGAAATGTGAACTTGATCTGTGACACTTGATTACAAAGCCGTATACATAATTTCAGCTCAATACATACAAGCATGTAGAGAAAAAAAGTGCGGAAAACCAATATTCTAAGTCCAAAAAGGGGCATAACTCATTCAAAGATTGACGAAATCCCAGGAAATGTGAACTTGATCTGTAACACATCACTACAAAGCCGTATACAAAATTTCAGCTCAATAGCTCAAAGTATGTAAGAAAAAAGTGCGGAAAACCCGAACAGACGGAGGGACGGAGGGACATGACCATACCATAATACGTACCGTTTTTAAGAAACGGTCGTATAAAAAGGTACAATTGTGTCGTTTGAAATAAAGAATAACCATTTAGAAACATGTAATATTATAAATTTAATCAATGGAAAATTCAATGTCACACCTTTGAAAATTTTATCTTTTTCTTGAAATCAAAATTAGATGTTAATATAAAATTTAAGAACAATTCAAAGAGACATAAGAAATGTTCAATACTCCTCGAAAATAAAAAGTCAAAGGTCAACTTAATGTCATGCCCATCATTTTGGTAATGTCGATGGTAGACGTGTGGTTCCTTCCACTAATGAGCGTATGAGTGAAAAAACAACAACATGTCTACCATCGAGCGAAGGAATTCTGTATGATTTAAACTAAAATTAGATGCTTTATTGAACGTTATCGGCAGATGACTTTGACGTCAGCAACACTTTACATCAGTTACTTATTTTGTGTTGGAGTTAATTATTAATATTAAGCAATTATGAATATTCTTTTAATGAGAAATCCAGATATTTCACCCACAAAAATGTAATAAATATTTCTTACTAGTTGACCCATTCTCTTTAGAAGTATCTTCTTTGCTCTTTTGGGGTCGCCAACAATCCCCTTCTTTTCTTGGCTGGCCATTTCTTTGTAATGGAGCTTGTTTTCTGCTGACAACTCGTTCCAAGCAGAGGACCACTCGGTCAAATGTCCAAGTTTCCCTAAAATAAGACAGTAACTGTATTCAAACACAATACATATAATTATTAGCACACTAGTCTGCATGGAATGTCATATGGAATGTTTAAAAAGGACATTTATAAGTTTATATTAAAATATATCAAATAAATGTAGAAATACATGTTAAAAAACAGGCTATATACAACAAGCATTCTGCTGTAAGCAACCAGGAAAGATCTGTTAAATAAAAAGTTTCCGTATTCTTATTTATAAAACGTGCAGAAGTCAGTCAAAATGAAGATAAAATTGGTGGACTTTGATATGATTTTCAACAATAATTGCAAAGTTGCTTGTGTATAAACAACCAAGTTACTGCAAGTATGGTGGAATTTACATATTTAGGTCCTAGATTATTGACAATGCAAAGTGCTCAGTCTTTAATAGATCGAGAACATTAAAAGTCCAATATAACCAGTAAATTAATTAAAAAACAAATTCTTCATAGTTAAAGTACCTTTATTTTCCCTGACAAAGCAGTTATATGAAGTCATCCCACGGCTATAAAGAGCACTTGGATACAAGTACTCCCTTCCACAAACCTTTTTGTGGTGGTTCCCAACCCAATCCTGAAAAATCAAAAAAGCAATACTCTTCACTTTAATTTGACAACACTTTAGAACTAGAATTGTTTTGACAAAAACATATGTCTCCGCCTCAAATATCTGTCAAAATCTCTCAAAACATTCCAACCTATAAAGCAGACAAACAAAAATTTGACCAAGTTGGACAGTACTCAATTTTTAATTACTAATGTTTTGTCTTGACCTGGTACAAAGTGGACATGATTTCAAATGTTTTACAGAAACACATATTTTTACTGCAGCTGTAACATTCAAGACTGAAGTATTCTTCAAAACAGTTAACAACTGTTGCTAAACATAAGCAAGCCGTCTTGGAGATATTGAGTGGACAGGAAATAAAGCCTAAAACCTTTGAGCTTCAAGCGTGACCTTGACCTTGAACCGGTATGGTCGAGACGCGGGTTCTGCACGTCGCCTTGATGAGGTGAACATGTGACCAAAGTTTCCTGAAAATTCTTTAAGCTGTTTTGGAGATATGGAGCGGCACAAAATAAAGCCTCAAACCTTTGACCTTCAAGCGTGACCTTGACCTTGACCCAGTATGTTCGCGACGCGGGTTCTGCACGTCGCCTTGATGAGGTGAACATGTGACCAAATTTTCATGAAAATCCTTCAAGCCGTCTTGGAGATATTGACTGGACACGAAATAAAGCCTAAAACCTTTGACCTTCAAGCGTGACCTTGACCTTTAACCGGTATGGTGGAGACGCGGGTTCTGCACGTCGCCTTGATGAGGTGAACATGTGACCCAAGTTTCATGAAAATCCTTTAAGGAGATATGGAGCGGACACAAAATAAAGCCTCAAACATTTGACCTTCAAGCGTGACCTTGACCTTGACCCAGTATGGTCGAGACGCGGGTTCTGCACGTCGCCTTGACGAGGTGAATATCTGACCCAAGTTTCATGAAAATCCTTCAAGCCGTCTTGGAGATATTGAGTGGACACGAAATAAAGCCTAAAACCTTTGACCTTCAAGCGTGACCTTGACCTTGAACCGGTATGGTCGAGACGCGGGTTCTGCACGTCGCCTTGATGAGGTGAACATGTGACCCACGTATCATGAAAATCCTTTAAGGAGATATGGAGTGGACACAAAATAAAGCCTCAAACCTTTGACCTTCAAGCGTGACCTTGACCCAGTATGGTCGAGACGCGGGTTCTGCACGTCGCCTTGATGAGGTGAACATCTGACAAGTTTCATGAAAATACTTCAAACCGTCTTGGAGATATGGAGTTGACACAAAATAAAGCCTCAAACCTTTGACCTTCAAACGTGACCTTGACCTTGACCCGGTATGGTCGAGACGCGGGTTATGCACGTCGCCTTGATGAGGTGAACATGTGACCCAAGTTTCATGAAAATCTTTCAAGCCGTCTTGGAGATATGGAGCGGACACGAAATAAAGCCTCAAACCTTTGACCTTCAAGTGTGACCTTGACCTTGACCCTATATTGTCGAGACACGGGTTCTGCACGTCGCCTTGATGAGGTGAACATGTGACCAAAATTTCATTAAAATCCTTCAAGCCGTCTGGGAGATATGGAGCGGACACAAAATAAAGCCTCAAACCTTTGACCTTCAAGCGTGACCTTGACATTGACCCTATATTGTCGAGACGCAAGTTCTGCACGTCACCTTGATGAGGTGAACATGTGACCCAAGTTTCATGAAAATCCTTCAAGCCGTCTGGGAGATATGGAGCGGACACGAAATAAAGCCTCAAACCTTTGACCTTCAAGCGTGACCTTGACATTGACCCTATATTGTCGAGACGCGGGTTCTGCACGTCGCCTTGATGAGGTGAACATGTGACCCAAGTTTCATGAAAATCCTTCAAGCCGTCTCGGAGATATGGAGCGGACACGAAATAAAGCCTCAAACCTTTGACCTTCAAGCGTGACCTTGACCTTGACCCTATATTTTCGAGACGCAGGTTCTGCACGTCGCCTTGATGAGGTGAACATGTGACCTAAGTTTCATGAAAATCCTTCAAGCCGTCTCGGAGATATGGAGCGGACACGAAATAAAGCCTCAAACCTTTGACCTTCAAGCGTGACCTTGACCCTATATTGTCGAGACGCGGGTTCTGCACGTCGCCTTGATGAGGTGAACATGTGACCCAAGTTTCATGAAAATCCTTCAAGCCGTCTGGGAGATATGGAGCGGACACGAAATAAAGCCTCAAACCTTTGACCTTCAAGCGTGACCTTGACCTTGACCCTATATTGTCGAGACGCGGGTTCTGCACGTCGCCTTGATGAGGTGAACATGTGACCCAAGTTTCATGAAAATCCTTCAAGCCGTCTGGGAGATATGGATCGGACAAGATTTTGGGGACGAACAGACAGACAGACAGACAGACATCAAGGACAAAAACAATATATCTCCCCTGTATACAGGGGGAGACATAATTAAGTGTAATACCTGGTTACATGAAACTAAACATCAACATTACCATGGATGCATCATAACTACATGCATATGTTTTCCATGGATAGACTTTCAAAGTAGCACCTGCAATTTGCATGTTACGTAATTAACTCATTACTTATAAACAATTAACATTCACAGAACAGTTGTTTTAAAAGCACCTAGTCCTTGATCTCAAAGTATAAGTTAGGGCTCTATCTACATGTTTACTAATGACGGGCTCTATCTACATGTTTACTAATGATGGGCTCTATCTACATGTTAACTAATGACGGGCTCTATCTACATGTTTACTAATGACGGGCTCTATCTACATGTTTACTAATGACGGGCTCTGTCTACATGTTTACTAATGACGGTCTCTATCTACATGTTTACTAATGAAGGGCTCTATCTACATGTTTACTAACGACGGGCTCTATCTACATGTTTATTAATGACGGGCTCTATCTACAGGTTTCTTAATGACGGGCTCTATCTACATGTTTATTAATGACGGGCTCTATCTACAGGTTTATTAATGACTGGGCTCTATCTACATGTTTATTAATGACGGGCTCTATCTACATGTTTATTAATGACGGGCTCTATCTACATGTTTATTAATGACGGGCTCTATATACATGTTTATTAATGACGGGCTCTATCTACATGTTTATTAATGACTCTTTAAAAACAATTTTAACAACAATTAGTATCTTTTCATTTACATCTTCTTTTAAACAGAAATTAAAGGGACACTGTCCGTAAGTAAGCAGATACTGAGCATAACCAAATAACTGTCTGACTTTTATTCATTGAAATGTATACATGAAACCATGAGGATAGACCCTAAGAAGTCTGTAGGAATACATTCGTGAGTTTGAAAAAAAAAAGTTTTAATTATTAAATGTAAATAAAGTGGGATCCACAATATTTACCTTTTATGCGTTCACGTGACTTCCATAGCGCAATAGGTTTTCACCATAGTATGTATTGCGTATTATGTATAGCCCGCTTAGCTCAGTCGGGAGTGAGTTCGGACAAATTTACGCTCACGCACACTTCTTTTTTAATACTGCGAGTTTGGGCTGCGAGTTCAAACCCAAGAAGTGGATTTGCTTTTTTTTGTACCGCGATTAAATTCCGTTAAACAATTTTGCTTTTAATTAGTAAATATTGAATAATGTTTAGTGTATAATGTTTGCAAACATAATTATTGGGTGTTTTATAAGCTAAAAGTTACTGACAGTGTCCCTTTAATTGACATTTTCAAATGTATATACATGCATGCATCTGTATGTAGTAACTATACCACTATCAGTGTATAGACATACCTGTCTAAAATACAATGTACATATTAAAGACATTTTCTATAGTTTTTTCTGCATAACAGAATTTCTTTAAACTTTTTGTACAGTAAGCCTGTTATATATATATAGACAGAAAAGGCAAAAATAATGGTAGGTCACCATGATTGTTAAAATTTCAAAAAATATATGTAATGCCACCATCATGTCAATCTGTCCAAAAAGTTGAACAAGTCCATGAAATAGCTGAATAAGACATTTTTGAAGTCTAATCATTTATTCATTGGTCACAATTCTGCTAAAATTGTATTAAAGTAAAGAACATTTAATTATAATAACATTTAAAGCTCTGACATATTTATGTAAAACCTATATTTTTTTACAAAATCTGTTGAGACCATTACCACAATTTATGCACAGATTAGCCCATAATGATACAATTTCCTTTTTTTTTGTATGTCCTAATACTAGAATTTGTTTAAACTTTCTAAGCACGTAGTTTAACATATATAAAAACAAAATGTGCAATAAAAATGTTAGGTCCCCATGCTTGTTTAGAATTTTTTTTTGAAACCCTACCCCTATGCTAAAAGGCCAAGTTTTGTATGAAATTATATAACAAGAGGGCCATGATGGCCCTGGAATCGCTCACCTGATTTTTTTTTTCACTTTAGCTATATAAGCCCCGCCATCTGGCGGGCATAGTTTCCAACCAATCAACTTGGCTTTAAGGAATCTGATAGAGGGTCACCCTAGGAACATTTCTACAAAATTATTTGAAAATCGGCCTGACACTTTTGAAGGAGAAGATTTTTTAAGTTTTCACTATAGCAATAAAAGGCAAAATAGCCCCGCCCCCTGGCGGCCATGTTTTTTGACCAATCAACATGGGTTGAAGGAATCTGATAGAGGGTCATCCAAGGAACATTTCTACAAAATTATTTGAAAATCGGCCCAACACTTTTGGAGGAGAAGATTTTTTAAGTTTGCACTATAGCTATATAAGGCAAAAAAGCCCCGCCCCCCCCCCTGGCGGCCATGATTTTCGACCAATCAACATGGCTTGAAGGAATCTGATAGAGGGTCACCCAAGGAACATTTCTACAAATTTATTTGAAAATCGGCCTGACACTTTTGGAGAAGAAGATTTTTTAAGTTTGCACTATAGCCATATAAGGAAAAATAGCTCCGCCCCCCCTGGCGGCCATGTTTTTCGACCAATCAACATGGCTTGAAGGAATCTGATAGAGGGTCACCCGAGGAACATTTCTACAAAATTATTTGAAAATCGGCCTGACACTTTCGGAGGAGAAGATTTTTTAAGTTTGCACTATAGCCATATAAGGAAAAATAGCCCCGCCCCCCCTGGCGGCCATGTTTTTCGACCAATCAACATGGCTTGAAGGAATCTGATAGAGGGTCACCCGAGGAACATTTCTACAAAATTATTTGAAAATCGACCTGACACTTTCGGAGGAGAAGATTTTTTAAGAATTTTGAAGTTTTTTCATTTCGTTACCATGGAAACCAGAATTATGCATGGATCCCGAAAATTTTAAGGAATTCTGGTGAGGACATTGAGAGGATGCTTTCTGTGAAGTTTCATCCCAGTTGACCCACCGGTTACAGAGGAGAAAATGTTGACGGACGACTGACGACGGACAACGGACGCCGGACATAGGGCGATCACAATAACTCACCTTGAGCACTTTGTGCACAGGTGAGCTAAAAATGATATAGTTTTCTTTTTTGTTATGTTCCTAATAACAGAATTTGATCAAACTTCCTAGGCACTTATTTGAACATATATTTAGACAATATATGCAATTAAAAGTATAGGTCACAATGCATATTTAGATTTAATATTGGTTTTTGGAACCCTACCATTATGCTTAAATTTTAATTTTGTTGGAATTTTTACAAAATGCTATATTTTTCCTATTTTATGTATCTTATAAAAGGCATTTATTTAAATAAAGACAATAAAAAAAAAATTAAAAAATTAAAAAAATACAACTTAGACATCAAAAGCAATATTTCTGTACATTTTTAGGAAAATCCACCCACTTTATTTACATATAATGATTAAAACCTTTTTTTTCTTTCAAACTCACGAATGTTTTCCTACATACTTCTTAGGATCTATCCTCATCTTTTCATGCATACATTTCACTGAATAAAAGTCAAGACAGTTATTTGGTTATGCTCAATATCTGCTTACGGACAATGTCCCTTTAAAAAAAATTAAAATATATTATATAGAAAAGAGTCTGGTAAAGTTTGGCAAAGATCAGATGCAAAATGAAGGCCCTATCATAATAACGAGGCAAATTATAGCATTTTTAACTAAATCAAGGGCCATGACTCCGCTGTTACCGGTCCAATCTGGCTGGTTTTCAAACTTGTCCGAGCTTTCATTATATTAACAATGTGGTAAAGTTTGGTAAAGATCAGATGAAAAAATGAAGGCCCTATCGTCTTAACAAGACAAAAGTTAACGACAGTAGAGCTAAAAACTGAGGTGTAAAGCCGAAAGTGCTCGAGTTTCCATTTTGGCTAGTATTAAAGCTAGCAATATAAATATTTTTGGTATTTTTTATAGCAATCTAAAATGCTAATTTTACACATAGTATTTTTTTTTTTTTGGGGGCAAATGAACAATAACGTGAGAAAAAAAACTTTGAGATGTTATATGAGAATTCTGCCTCATTTTTTTTGCATTTTTGGTTACAGCCCTGGATTTAACCTGTCAAGAGTCATACTTCTTTTAAATTTATCTTAAATTGATAATATCTTTACAGTACCTTGCCTCACATCACTAATCTGTTATGAATAGAGATTCTAATCATAGCTTGAGCACCAAGAAGAAGAATAAATATGAACAAAAAATGTCACTGTATTAAAGTGACAAATGCCTACAAAGTGGTTTTGAACGTTGACCTCTAAGTGTGACCCTGACCTTGGAGCCATGGACCTGGATTTTTCATGCGACACATTGTCTTGATGTGGTGAGCACTTGTGCCAAGTTATTTGAAAATCCGTCAATGAATGCCGGAGTTATTAACCAGACAAGAAAGTACTTCTTTTTTCACCTTTGACACCTCCATGCGTGACCTTGAGCTTGGAGCCACGGACCATGATTTTTTGCGCATCACTTCATCTTGTTGTGGTGAGCACTTGTGCCAAGTAGTTTGAAAATCCGTCCAGATATGTCAGAGTTAACTAGAGGTTGTTTTTGGGAAAAACATATGTCTCCCCCAAGGGGTATTTGTCTGGCTGACTGTATTTTGTCAGTTAGTGATTTATTTTAAAAAAGGGCAATAACTCATCCAAAAGTAGGTCAAATTAAACGCCCTCGTAATATGCGCAACAAGACATTGTACCGATGACTCCTGTGAAGTTTCATAGAAATGTGGCAAAGGGGTTGTGAGATGAAGGCCGGACAAGAATGAAATGGCAATTTTAAATAAAGGGCAATAACTCAACCAAAATTAGGTCAAATTAAACGCCCTCGTAATATGCGCAACTAGACGTTGTACCGATGACTCCTGTGAAGTTTCATAGAAATGTGGCCAAGGGGTTGTGAGATGAAGGCCGGACAAGAATGAAATGGCAATTTAAACAAGAGGGCCATGATGGCCCTTGAATCGCTCACCTGATTTTTTATTTTTTTTTTCACTTTAGCTATATAAGCCTCGCCCCCTGGCAGCCATAGTTTCCGACCAATCAACTTGGCTTGAAGGAATCTGATAGAGGGTCACCCTAGGAACATTTCTACAAAATTATTTGAAAATCGGCCAGATATTTTTGGAGGAGAAGATTTTTTAAGTTTTCACTATAGCCATATAATGCAAAATAGCCCTGCCTACTGGTGGCCATGTTTTTTGACCAATCAACATGGCTTGAAGGAATCTGAAAGTGGGTCATCCAAGGAACATTTCTACAAAATTATTTGAAAATCGGGCCGACACTTTTGGAGAAGAAGATTTTTTAAGTTTGCACTATAGCCATATAAGGCAAAATAGCCCCGCCCCCCCCCCCCCCCCCCCCCCCCCTGGCGGCCATGTTTTTCGACCAATCAACATGGCTTGAAGGAATCTGATAGAGGGTCACCCAAGGAACATTTCTACAAAATTATTTGAAAATCGGCCTGACACTTATGGAGGAGAAGATTTTTTAAGTTTTCATTATAGCCATAAAAGGCAAAATAGCCCCGCCCCCTGGCGGCCATGTTTTTTGACCAATCAACATGGCTTGAAGGAATCTGATAGAGGATCACCCAAGGAACATTTCTACAAAATTATTTGAAAATCGGCCTGACACTTTTGGAGAAGAAGATTTTTCAAGTTTGCACCATAGCCATATAAGGCAAAAATAGCCCCGCCCCCCCTGGCGGCCATGTTTTTCGACCAATCAACATGGCTTGAAGGAATCTGATAGAGGGTCACCCAAAGAACATTTCTACAAAATTATTTGAAAATCGGCCTTACACTTTCGGAGGAGAAGATTTTTTAAGTTTTCACTATAGCCATATAAGGCAAAATAGCCCCCGCCCCCCCTGGCGGCCATGTTTTTCGACCAATCAACACGGCTTGAAGGAATCTGATAGAGGGTCATCCAAGGAACATTTCTACAAAATTATTTGAAAATCTGCCAACCAATTTGGGAGAAGAAGAATTTTGAAGTTTTTTCGGTTTCGTTGCCATGGAAACCAGAATTTTGCATGGATCCCAAAAATTTGAAGGAATTCTGGTGAGGTCATTGAGAGGATGCTTTCTGTGAAGTTTCATCCCAATTGACCCACTGGTTACTGAGGAGAAGAAGTTGACGCACGACGGACGACCGCACGACGGACAAAAGGCGATCACAATAACTCACCTTGAGCAAAGCTCAGGTGAGCTAAAAAAGGGCAATAACTCATCCAAAAGTAGGTCAAATTAAACGCCCTCGTAATATGCGCAACAACACATTGTACCGATGACTCCTGTGAAGTTTCATAGAAATGTGGCAAAGGGGTTGTGAGATGAAGGCCGGACAAGAATGAAATGGCAATTTTAAAAAAAGGGCAATAACTCAACCAAAATTAGGTCAAATTAAACGCCCTAGTAATATGCGCAACTAGACGTTGTACCGATGACTCCTGTGAAGTTTCATATAAATGTGGCAAAGGGGTTGTGAGATGAAGGCCGGACAAGAATGAAATGGCAATTTTAAAAAAAGGGCAATAACTCATCCAAAAGTAGGTCAAATTAAACGCCCTCGTAATATGCACAACTAGACGTTGTACCGATGACTCCTGTGAAGTTTCATAGAAATGTGGCAAAGGGGTTGTGAGATGAAGGCCGGACAAGAATGAAATGGCAATTTTAAGAAAGGGCAATAACTCATCCAAAAGTAGGTCAAATTAAACGCCCTCGTAATATGCACAACAAGACGTTGTACCGATGACTCCTGTGAAGTTTCATAGAAATGTGGCCAAGGGGTTGTGAGATAAAGGCCGGACAAGAAATGTGGACGCCCTGGACAAGAATGAAATGGCAATTTTAAAAAAAGGGCAATAACTCATCCAAAAGTAGGTCAAATTAAACGCCCTCGTAATATGCACAACTAGACGTTGTACCGATGACTCCTGTGAAGTTTCATAGAAATGTGGCAAAGGGGTTGTGAGATGAAGGCCGGACAAGAATGAAATGGCAATTTTAAGAAAGGGCAATAACTCATCGAAAAGTAGGTCAAATTAAACGCCCTCGTAATATGCGCAACTAGACGTTGTACCGATGACTCCTGTGAAGTTTCATAGAAATGTGCAAGGGGTTGTGAGATGAAGGCCGGACAAGAAATGTGGACGCCCTGGACAAGAATGAAATGGCAATTTTAAAACAAGAGGGCCATGATGGCCCTGGATCGCTCACCTTAATTATACAATGTACTGCAATGCAAAACACATCAAGACAATTATTCTGAATGCATCCTCCACAGTGTTAACAATATTTTCCTTCATTTTGCCTAGTGATCTATATTTTTTTACCTGATATGACCCATATTCCTACATGGACTAGATATCATTAAGACAACATACTGACAAAGTTTCAACTTGCTCAAAGTAAAAATGCGGCCTCCGGAGTTTGAACAATATTTTCCTTTATTGACCTAGTTTCTGATCCAATATGACCCATATTCGAACTTGACCTAGATATAATTCAGACAAACATTCTGACCAAATTTCAAGCTGCTGAAGCAAAAAAATGTGGCATCCAAAGTGTTCACAAGATTTTCCTTCAATTTGATCTAGTGACCTAGTTTTTGACCCGGCATGACCCATATTCGAACTTGGCCTAAATATCATTCAGCTCAACATTCTGAACAAATTTCAAGCCGCTGAAGCAAAACATGCGGCTTTTACAGAGTTAACAAGATTTTCCCCTTAATTTGGCCTTGTGACCTAGTTTCTAATCCAATATGGCCCATATTTAAACTTGACCTAGATATCTTTAAGACAAACATTCTGACAAAATTTCAAGTTGCTGAAGCAAAAAATGCAGCTTCTACAGAGTTAACAAGATTTTTCCCTCAATTTGACCTAGTGACCTAGTTTCTGACCCAATATGATCCATATTTGAACTTGACCTAGATATCTTTAAGACAAACATTCTGACCAAATTTCAAGTTGCTGAAGCAAAAAATGCGGCATCCAAAGTGTTAACAAGATTTTCCTTCAATTTGATCTAGTGACCTAGTTTTTTGACCCGGCATAACCCATATTCGAACTTGACCTAGATATTTTTAAGACAAACATTCTGACAAAAATTTCAAACTGCTTAAGCAAAAATTGCGGCCTCTGGAGTGTTAACAAGATTTTCCTTCAATTTGGCCTAGTGACCTACTTCTTGACCTGACGTGACCCATGTTCGAACTTGACCTACATATCATTAAGACAAACATTCTGATAAAGTTTAAACATGCTCAAGTTGAAAATGTGGCCTCTAGAGTGTTAACAAGATTTCGCTTCAATTTGACCTAGTGACCTCGTTTTTGACCTCATATGGCCCAGTTTCGAACTTGTCCAAGATTTTATGGAGATGAACGTTCTGATAAACTTTCATGAAGATTGGATGCAAAATGTAGCCTCTAGAGTGTTAACAAGCTCAAATGTTGACGACGCACGACGCACGACGCACGACGCACGACGGACGACGGACGGACGCCGGACAAAATGTGATCCCAATAGCTCACCTTGCACTTCGTGCATAGGTGAGCTAAAAAGGGCAATAACTCATCCAAAAGTAGGTCAAATTAAACGCCCTCGTAATATGCACAACTAGACGTTGTACCGATGACTCCTGTGAAGTTTCATAGAAATGTGGCAAAGGGGTTGTGAGATGAAGGGCCGGACAAGAATGAAATGGCAATTTTAAGAAAGGGCAATAACTCATCTAAAAGTAGGTCAAATTAAACGCCCTCGTAATATGCGCAACTAGACGTTGTACCAATGACTCGTGTGAAGTTTCATAGAAATGTGGCCAAGGGGTTGTGAGATAAAGGCCGGACAAGAAATGTGGACGCCCTGACAGACAGACAGACAGACAGACAGACGGACAGACAGACAGACGGCGCAGGCAAAAGCAATATGTCTCCTCCGGAGGGAGGAGACATAATGACCGGACACGACTGTATGGACTGACAGACGGACGGTGCGACTACTATATGCCGCCCTTCGGGTGCATAAAAATATACATTTTTAATAATTATATAGACCAAAGTTCTACTGTTCAAATGTGCAATGTACCTTTATTACTTGAATTTCAAGGCCAGTTTTAGAAGCAGCCTCACGGTGCTTTTCATCCGCCTCCTTCCCTTTGGATTTCATCCCACTTACATACATTTCTTCCAACATAAGCCGGTTTTGTTCGGAGATGTGTGTTCTCTGTAAATACAATAACTTTACCTATAGTGAGTTGATTTATGTCATAGCAGATTAAGAGTGGGTTTGATTTAATAGATCATTGCATTTCCATATTTCACTGTCAAATCAGGGATTGTTTTTTACCCTTTTGGTATTAAATGGCGCCCGTACCAATTCAACTGGGAAAACTCGCGTTGTTTTGCCTGAAACTGGGATCAAACAAAAGCAATATAGCATGCTTAAATACTTTAACATTACCATGTTTACATTCCCTTCAACGCTGAGTTCATTACCCTGACCTAAAAGAATATAGTTCCCCGCTTTTCTTCTGCTTAAAGTTTCACTCTAAATCATTAGAACAATACTACTAGTACTACTTCTACTACTACTACTAATAATAAAAGAATATTCTTTTTTTTAGGATCGGGATTTTTTCCCACTCCAATAAGAAAAAAATCATACTTTTTGCCATTGGAAATGGTACAGAAAAGTACTGTTTTTCAGTAACATTTATAGAAGGGAAAAAAAACACTGCAAGTCTATAACATATTTTACCTGACTACATAGCTGTCAAGGACCAATGCAAGTCAAGAGTGAGCTTGGTGTGGCCCAGTGGGTTGTTGACCCGTAGGGGGTCAGTGGGGTGAAGACCCATAAGCCTGAGATGGTAGATAATAAGTTGTGTTTCTTTCGACTGTTTACATGTCAATCAACGGCCGATAGTTGGTGGTGTCACGGTGTTGGAAGTTCTGTTTTTTATATTTTAGGTATGGTCATGTGACAAATTATCATGTCATTGCAGACTACTTTCTTAGATGCTGACATAGGTCAATGTAATGGCCACTGGGAGAGATTGGACATTGTCACAAGTATGTGACTATTTTGAAAAAAAAATTGTGAATGAAAAGGATTCAGCTGTATTCAACTGAAAAGTTTGACGGATGTCAAAAGAACTGTATGCGGGACTTATCTTGCGATTCAAAAATTGATGAGAAAAAGTGATACACGTATATATTTTACATAATGTTTATGTGCCGATTAAAAAGTATAGGTTTATTCATGGGTTATTATATACTTCCTAAATTTCTTGTAAAATAAATGTGTATTATGATATTACTGTCGATTGATGTTGTATGTTGAATATGTATAAAATGATGAGTTGTAATTTGACACTCCAGTTTTGGTGTTTAGTCTGGCTGGTTAAAGGGACACACGGCAATCTTGATTTTGATAAAACTCGCGGTGTCCCGTTAGTTTTTTCTTCATAATTTGCATTGTTTATCACAAATATTAATTATACAAATTTGTTTTGCACATGAATTACCGGCTGTTGATAATATTGCACCAATATTAAGTTAATATATATATAAACCTATATATAATATATTTAAACCTGTCATAATCAGAAGAAATAATAAAATCTCTGTTTTTTTATTTAATTATATGCAAGCAGTTTTAAAGTAAAAATGATACTAGATTCAGGGATGGAAACTAACTTTTAAAGCTTGGTTGCCAAACGGGCAACCATATTCTGGATTTTGGTTGCCCAGCTGAAAATTTATGAGCCCAGATTTTCTGTATTAATCTTTTCGACACACTAACAAACACATTAACAAACATGATTTTAACACAAATTTACTTTATTTAGGCAAAAAAAAAAAAAGTGTGTTTCCTGTTGCATGCTCTAGGGTCGGTAGGTAGGCATATTTATATTCTATAGTTCACTACAGTCTGATCATGGCCATTACAGTTACTCTGGCATGGTATATATTTCACCCTTTTCCTGTGAAAAATTCCCCTCTTAAAAAAAAAAAACAATATATATATTAGAAAAATGTTAAACTACAATACAGGAAAACAGCATACTTTTTGCAATTCCCCTTCCTGAAGGCCCTAAAAGCTGACTAGTGCCCTTAAAGATTCGTTATTTGTATAACATCAAATACCGTATGGTAACGTTCGCGCTCCGTGAAATTAAAACGGGAGCCGCATTTTAGAATGTCCCAAAACGGAAATGCGTCAATTTCCCAATATCCGGTTGACTTAAATTGCATTTCATCGTCGAATAAACAGAGTTGCGACTATTTACTGCATTTAATGGCTTAATAAACTATGTAAGAAATATTTTCTTTGTTATTGTTTTCTACTGAAATGTTATTCATCCCGCATTGACGAATAATGCCGAGAAAATAGACTTTAGCTTGTCGAAAAAGCTAGTCGCCCGGGCGGACTACCGACTTATGAAATCTACTCGCCCAGCTTGAAATTTAGTCGTCCCGGGCGAACGGGCAACCGTTAGTTTCCATCCCTGTTAAGATTAATAGTTATACATCATGACGCAAATGTTAATGCTTGGTAAAAACTTTTTTAGAGATTGCCATGTGTCCCTTTAAAGCAGTTAAATTTGGATTCTCAAAATATATAAGTTATATATATATCAGGGGCGTTCCTGGGGCTAATTTAGGTATATGCATCATCGAGTTTTGGATTCACAAGTGTGCCTAACCCCACTATACCTTCAGTTTTTATTGCATTTTTTGCATTTTTAGCCTTTTTTATTTGTTTAGCTTCTTTAATAGCCTGTACGCATGTGCGTATTTCCAGGTACGCCCCTGTATATTCATATCAACCTCATCATCAGTAGGTAAGGTTTATAAACAGTGTATACATGTTGCAAAATTTGGCTGTTGTCCAGGGGGAAAAGGGTAAACATACTATGACAAACATCGCAGGTAATTTTTCGGACAAACACCAGAGGTGTGGGCGGGACCTATTAAAGGGCGTTGCTTTTACCTTTATTTGGGACACCCTTATTTGTTATAACGGATTCTCGCCATCGCGGGTGGATGTGCTGAAGAGCAAGCTATTTAAACATAATAGTTATCCGCAATTATTCGTTTTATGTATTTTATTTAGTGAATTCTGGTCAGTTCGGCCTCGGGTTCGGTCGGCCCTGGTAAATTGACATGTTTTGAAAGTATATTGGTGCGTTTGTTATCCATTCTAAGTATGACTTATCCAAAAATATGAGTGCTCTTCTACTCAACCTGGCGTCCGCATCACACGTTGGTTCAGAATGTGCATGCTTATATATACTACATGTATATATGTTTTGGGAGACCGTGGTACAGAGGTAGAGCGTCAACGGTCACGGGTTCGAGTCCCGTGATGAGCGGATTCTGCCTTTGGGAATTTTCCACACAAACGGCGCGAGTACGATTTGCATGCTTATATATACTACATGTACACGTTTTGGAGACAGTGGCGAAGAGGTATAGCATCAACGGTCCCGGGTTCGAGTCCCGTGATGAACCGGTTCTGCATTTTGGATTTTTCTACACAACCGGCGCGAGTACGAAATTGCATGCTTATATATACTACATGTATACATACGTTTGGGAGACCTTGGCACAGAGGTAGAGGGTCATCGGTCCCGGGTTCAAGTCCCGTGAGGAGCGGGTTCTGCCTTTTGGATTTTTCCACACAACCGGCGCGAGTACGAATTTGCTTGCTTATATTTACTACATGTATACGTTTTGGAGACAGTGGCATAGAGGTAAAGCGTCAACGGTCCCGGGTTAGAGTCCCGTGATGAGCGGGTTCTGCCTTTTGGATTTTCCACACAACCGGCGCGAGTACGAATGTGCATGCTTATATATACTACATGTATACGTTTGGGAGACCGTGGCACAGAGGTAGAGCGTCAACGGTCCCGTGATGAGCGGGTTCTGCCTTTGGGATTTTTACACACAAACGGCGCGAGTACTGGGTCCGAAACTATAAAATTGTAATCTGTGCTCAGAATTTGTGCTCAAGTATCTGTTTGGCCAGAAGCAAATTCGTTCTCCAAATTGACCAATCAAAAGCCTTATTTGGAGCATGGAGTTCATTTCTGAGCATGGAGCACGTTTTAAAAGTTTTATAGTTTCAGGGCCTCGTTAGGAATCCATGAAGCAGACGCCGAGCTTAAAGCTTGTTTCGCAATCGATGTTAAATGAATAAGTTTAAACTTACATGTATTGCATTGTTGTTTCTTTACTTATAAATTATGGTTAGAGTTTAAGAGTCCATATCTCAGTATTCTCCATTCACAGGTTATAATTGCTGATTTTCTCCGCGAGGGAAATGTACTGTAGGGCGCATACATGTATACATACACCTACACCCATACTGGTTAACAGATGCAAATAATTATATCATGCATGCAAATGAACTCTGATGATTGACAACATATAAATATCACAAAGATATACGTTGACAACCATCTGAGGAAATTCTGTTTAAGTTCAATCTCTCCATACACAAGTTCTAGTCGATGGTTTTTTCATTGAGATAATGAATTATGAGGCACATTCACGTATGAAAGTATCACATACTTATGAACAGACCCTAATTACATAACATGCGTGAAAATTACCCCGGATGTTTGTCAACGTATACAATTAACCAAAGATATACGATGACAACCATCACATGACATTCTACTTCAGTTCAATATCTCCATATAATGATTCTAGTTGATGTCTTTCTGCATGGGGGAAATTCATTCTACGGCACTCATAAATATGCAATAATCACATATAACCATGTACATATAAACACACCCTAAATACATAACATATATGCGTAAAAATGACCCCTGGTGTTTGTCAACGTATACAGTTAACCAAAACAACACAATCTCTCTATACACTAATTATAGTTGGTGGCTTTCTGCATTGGTGGGGGGGGGGGGGGGGGGGGGGGTGCATTGTAGGGCAGGAACACGTATACCATTATCACATATACACACGTACTTATGACCAGACCCTAAATACATATCATGCATGAAACCGACCTCTGATGTTTGTCATCAACGTATAAATTTCACCAAAAATATACGTTGACAAACATCACAAGGACATTTTGCTTCAGTTCAATCTCTCTATACACTGATTCTAGAGGAAGGTCTGGGAAATGCACTGTAGGGCACGAACTCGTATGAAATTATCACATATACACACGCACATATTCACAGACCCTAAATACATAACTTATGCGTGAAAATGACCCCTGATGTTTGTCCACGTATAGAGTTAACTAAAACTATACGTTGCCAAACAACACAGGACATTTTTTCTTCAGTTCCATCTCTCCCATCTCTCCATACACTGGCTCTAGTTGATGGCTTTTTGCATGGGGGAAATGCTTTGTAGGGCACGAACAGGTATACAATGATCACATAATTATACACACGTACTTATGTATGACCCAAAACTATACGTTGACAAACATCACAGGACATTCTCTTTCGGTTCAATGTCTCCATACACCGATTACTAGTTGACGGCTTTCTTCATGGGGGAAATGCATTGTGGGGCACGAACACGTATACAATGATCACATATACACATGTATCTATGACCAGACCCTTAATACATAACATGCATGAAAACGACCTCTGATGTTTGTCAACGTATATATTTCACGAAAAATATACGTTGACAAACATCACAGGACATTTTGCTTCAGCTCAATCTCTCCATACACTGATTGTAGTGGATGGCTTTCTGCATTAGGAAAATGCATTGTAAGGAACGAACACGTAAAAAAATGATCATATATAGACACATACTTATGAACAAACCCTAAATACATAAAATGCGTAAAAATGACCCCTGATGTTTGTCAACGTATACAGTTAACCAAATATATACGTTGACTAACATCACAGGACATTCTCCTCCAGTTCAATATCTCCATACACTGATTCTAGTTAATGGCTTTCTGTATCGGGGAAATGCATTGTATGGCACGAACACGTATGAAACGATCACATATACACACGTACATATTAACAGACCCTAAGTACACAACATATGCGTGGAAATAAACCCCTGATGTTTGCCAACGTATAAATTAAAACCAAAGCAATACGTTGACAAACATCATTTCTCAACGTATACATTTCACAAAAACTATACGTTGACAAACATCACAGGACATTCTCCTTCAGTTCAATCCCACCACATACTGATTCTAGTTGATGACTTTATGCTTGGGTGAAATGCATTATAGGGCACGAACAGGTATAAAATGATCAGATATACACACGTACTTATGAACAGACCCTAAATACATATCATGCATAAAAACGACCCCTGATGTTTGTCAACGTATACATTTCACCAAATATATATACGTTGACAAACATCAGTGGACATTCTCCTTCAGTTGAATCCCTCCATACACTGATTCTAGTTGATGGCTTTCTACATGGGGGAAATACATTGTAGGACACGAACAGGTATACAATGATCAGATATACACAAGTACTTTGGACCAGACCCTAAATACAAATCTTGCATGAAAACGACCCCTGATGTTTGTCACCGTATAAATTTCACCAAAAATATACGTTGACAAACATCACAGGACATTTTCTTCAGATCAATCTCTCCTTACACTGATTCTAGTTAATGGCCTTCTGCATGGAGGAAATGCATTGGAGGGCACGAACACGTGTGAGATGATCACATATATACTTATGAACAAACTCTAAATACATATCATGCATACAAACGACTCCTGATGTTTGTCAACGTAAAAAATACACCAAAAGATATACGTTGACAAACATCACAGGACATTCTCTTCAGATCAATCTCTCTATACACTGATTCTAGAGGAAGGTCAGGGAAATGCATTGTAGGGCACGAACTCGTATTTAATTATCACATATACACACGTACATATTCACAGACCCTAAATACATAACTTATGCGTGAAAATGACCCCTGATGTTTGCCCGGTTTGGCCACGTATAGAGTTAACCAAAACTATATGTTGCCAAACATCACAGGACATTCTCCTTCAGTTCAATCTCTCCCATCTCTCCATACACTGATTCTAGTTGTTGGCTTTCTGTATGTTGGCAATGCTTTGTAGGGCACGAACAGGTATACAATGATCACCAAATTATACACACGTACTTATGAACCAAAACTATACGTTGACAAACATCACAGGACATTCTCCTTCAGTTCAATGTCTCCATACACTGATTACTAGTTGACGGCTTTCTTCATGGGGGAAATGCATTGTAGGGCACGAACACGTATACAATGATCACATATACACATGTATCTATGACCAGATCCTTAATACATAACATGCATGAAAACGACCTCTGATGTTTGTCAACGTATAAATTTCACCAGAAATATACGTTGACAAACATCACAGGACATTCTGCTTCAGCTCAATCTCTCCATACACTGATTGTAGTCGATGGCTTTCTGCATGAGGAAAATGCATTATAAGGCACGAACACGAAAAAAAAGGATCATATATAGACACGTACTTATGAACAAACCCTAAATACATAAAATGCGTAAAAATGACCCCTGATGTTTGTCAATGTATACAGTTAACCAAATATATACGTTGACAAACATCACAGGACATTCACTTATTCTAGTTAATGGCTTTCTGTATCGGGGAAATGCATTGTAGGGCACGAACACGTATGAAACGATCACATATACACACGTATATATTAACAGATCCTAAGTAGACAACATATGCGTGGAGATTACCCCTGGTGTTTACCAACGTATGAAGTAAACCAAAGCAATACGTTGACAAACATCACAGGACATTCTCCTTCAGGTGAATATCTCCATACAGTGTTTCTAGGTAAAGCATTGAAATTGACCCCTGACGTTTGTAAAAGTATAACGTAAACCGAAATTATACGTTGACAAACATCACAGGTTATTCTCCTTCAGATCTATATCTCCATACACTGTTTCTAGGTAAAACTTTGAAATGACCTCTGATGTTTGTCAAAGTATAACATAAACCAAAACTATACGTTGACAAATATCACAGGTCATTCTCCTTCAGATCAATATCTCCAAACACTGTTTCTAGATAAAGCTTTGAAATGACCCCTGATGTTTGTCAAAGTATAACGTAAACCAAATATATACGTTGACAAACATCACAGGTCATTCTCTTTCAGATCAATATCTCCATACACTGTTTCTAGGTAAAACTTTGAAATGACCCCTGATGTTTGTCAAAGTATAACGTAAACCAAAACTATACGTTGACAAACATCACAGGTAATTCTCCTTCAGATCAATATCTCCATACACTGTTTCTAGGTAAAGCTTTGAAATGACCTCTGATGTTTGTCTAAGTATAACGTAAACCAAAACTATACGTTGACAAACATCACAGGTCATTCTCCTTCAGATCAATATCTCCATACACTGTTTCTAGGTAAAGCTTTGAAATGACCCCTGATGTTTGTCAAAGTATAACGTAAACCAAATATATACGTTGACAAACATCACAGGTCATTCTCCTTCAGATCAATATCTCCATACACTGTTTCTAGGTAAAGCTTTGGAATGACCCCTGATGTTTGTCAAAGTATAACGTAAACCAAATATATACGTTGACAAACGTCACAGGTAATTCTCCTTCAGATCAATATCTCCATACACTGTTTCTAGGTAAAGCTTTGAAATGACCTCTGATGTTTGTCAAAATATAACGTAAACCAAAACTATACGTTGACAAACATCACAGGTCATTCTCCTTCAGATCAATATCTCCATACACTGTTTCTAGGTAAAGCTTTGAAATGACCCCTGATGTTTGTCAAAGTATAACGTAAACCAAATATATACGTTGACAAACATCACAGGTAATTCTCCTTCAGATCAATATCTCAGCATGCCCACTGAGTTCTGAGATTTTGGATACATGTACCCACTGCCTTTGGAAATTTGGGGTACACAGTAAAAATAAGGGGTACAGATATAATAAACAAGGAAATGTTGATTTTGTTCTTTTTTATCATCTCCCTCTCCACATTCAAGGAAAAGACAAAAAACAGATTAACTAATTAAAGAGAAAGTACAAATTAAGATTATCATTTAGAGTAGATAAAAGTATGAGCAATATATCCCTCTCCCACAGTGTATTTAAAATGTGTCTGTTGTAGACAAAAAGAAAAATATCTGCAAAGGACAAACAGAACATCTGCATTCTGTTCTCTTCAATTCAGGCTATGTTGATGTACTGGCAACCTGCTTGTCTGGTGATGTTTTATTTTCTGCAAAGTAAAGCATGCCAATATGAATCGGCAAATACCACTGTGTAATCATGTAAAAAGAACTTGCGTCACTATCAAATGTCTTTAAATTCAATTTGAAAAATAAAAGATACGATGGTTACTTTGCCATAAAAAGGATCCGAAAAAAGCGCGTCCGAATTTACGTCTAGTTTTACTCTAGTTTCAGTTTCACTTCATCATATTTCGATTTTTAATTCGTAACAGGACTAATTAATGACTAGCTCTTTAAAATAGGACATTTTCTTTTATTTTAATATCTTCGCTTACTGTTTATCGGTTGGAAGAAGCTTTTTATTGTCTTTTTTTGTTCATTTCGCCCGCGCAGACGATGCAACATTTTGGATACGTAATCGCCCTTCCCAAATCGCAACTTCTCGATAATGAGCTGTGCCCTGCTTGGCTGTTTACGTCATATTTGACTTACTGATCATGTGACCAGTTTGTACATTGCTTATTGGCTTGTCGAAGTTGAACGATGACAACCGATTGTTCAATCGGATATTTCCGTATAATATATTAAAGAACAGTTGAGATGACGAAACGATCCGATGCATTTCCGATAAAGATGGGTTTTCCCATCCACAAATGGCCGATTCAGCCCGATCGTATATTTTCATAATTGAAAGACTTGAAGCCGAAAATTGAAAGGCAACAACAATAAAAATAATAGAATAGAGTGTCTTATTTCTTCATATTAATTTTACGTGCATGTACCCCTCAACATCAGAACTTTTACGTGCATGCTGATTATTTTACGTGATTCACGCAACATTTTGCGTGAATGGGCATGCTGTATCTATATACACTGTTTCTAGGTAAAACTTTGAAATGACCTCTGATGTTTGTCAAAGTATAATGTAAACCAAAATTATACGTTGACAAACATCACAGGTAATTCTCCTTCAGATCAATATCTCCATACACTGTTTCTAGGTAAAGCTTTGAAATGACCTCTGATGTTTGTCAAAGTATAATGTAAACCAAAACTATACGTTGACAAACATCACAGGTCATTCTCCTTCAGATCAATATCTCCATACACTGTTTCTAGGTAAAGCTTTGAAATGACCCCTGATGTTTGTCAAAGTATAACGTAAACCAAATATATACGTTGACAAACATCACAGGTAATTCTCCTTCAGATCAATATCTCCATACACTGTTTCTAGGTAAAGCTTTGAAATGACCTCTGATGTTTGTCAAAATATAACGTAAACCAAAACTATACGTTGACAAACATCACAGGTCATTCTCCTTCAGATCAATATCTCCATACACTGTTTCTAGGTAAAGCTTTGAAATGACCCCTGATGTTTGTCAAAGTATAACGTAAACCAAATATATACGTTGACAAACATCACAGGTAATTCTCCTTCAGATCAATATCTATATACACTGTTTCTAGGTAAAACTTTGAAATGACCTCTGATGTTTGTCAAAGTATAATGTAAACCAAAATTATACGTTGACAAACATCACAGGTCATTCTCCTTCAGATCAATATCTCCATACACTGTTTCTAGGTAAAGCTTGGAAATGACCTCTGATGTTTGTCAAAGTATAACGTAAACCAAAACTATACGTTGACAAACATCACAGGTCATTCTCCTTCAGATCAATATCTCCATACACTGTTTCTAGGTAAAGCTTTGAAATGACCCCTGATGTTTATCAAAGTATAACGTAAACCAAATATATACGTTGACAAACATCACAGGTAATTCTCCTTCAGATCAATATCTCCATACACTGTTTCTAGGTAAAGCTTTGAACTGACCTCTGATGTTTCAAAATATAACGTAAACCAAAACTATACGTTGACAAACATCACAGGTCATTCTCCTTCAGATCAATATCTCCATACACTGTTTCTAGGTAAAGCTTTGAAATGACCCCTGATGTTTGTCAAGGTATAACGTAAACCAAATATATACGTTGACAAACATCACAGGTAATTCTCCTTCAGATCAATATCTATATACACTGTTTCTAGGTAAAACTTTGAAATGACCTCTGATGTTTGTCAAAGTATACATTTCACCAAAACTGTACTTTGACAAACATCACAGGACATTCTCCTTCAGATCAATATCTTCATACACTGTATCTAGGTAAAGCTTGGCTTTGAACTGACCTCTGATGTTTGTCAAAGTATAACGTAAACTAAAACTATACGTTGACAAACATCACAGGTAATTCTCTTTCAGATCAATATCTCCATACACTGTTTCTAGGTAAAGCTTTGAAATGACCTCTGATGTTTGTCAAAGTATAACGTAAGCCAAATATATACGTTGACAAACATCACAGGTAATTCTCCTTCAGATCAATATCTCCATACACTGTTTCTAGGTAAAGCTTTGAAATGACCTCTGATGTTTGTCAAAGTATAACGTAAACCAAACTATACGTTGACAAACATCACAGGTCATTCTCCTTCAGATGAATATCTCCATACACTGTTTCTAGGTAAAGCTTTGAAATGACCCCTGATGTTTGTCAAAGTATAACGTAAACCAAATATATACGTTGACAAACATCACAGGTAATTCTCCTTCAGATCAATATCTCCATACACTGTTTCTAGGTAAAGCTTGGAAATGACCTCTGATGTTTGTCAAAGTATGACGTAAACCAAATATCACAGGTAATTCTCCTTCAGATCAATATCTCCATACACTGTCTCTAGGTAAAACTTTGAAATGACAAATTCAAATATCAAAGTATACATTTCACCAAAACTGTACGTTGACAAACATCACAGGACATTCTCCTTCAGATCAATATCTTTATACACTGTATCTAGGTAAAGCTTTGCTTTGAACTGACCTGTGATGTTTGTCAAAGTATAACGTAAACTAAAACTATACGTTGACAAACATCACAGGTAATTCTCTTTCAGATCAATATCTCCATACACTGTTTCTAGGTAAAGCTTTGAAATGACCTCTGATGTTTGTCAAAATATAACGTAAACCAAACTATACGTTGACAAACATCACAGGTCATTCTCCTTCAGATGAATATCTCCATACACTGTTTCTAGGTAAAGCTTTGAAATGACCCCTGATGTTTGTCAAAGTATAAAACACTCAACAATATACGTTGACAAACATCACAGGAGATTCTAATTCAGTTCAAGTTCCTCATCAGCATACTCTCGTAAATGGCTTTCTTCGTGGATGAAATATATTGAAGGGCCGCGCACTAATAAGGAACATATACCAAATATATATCATTCATTAAAGTGACTCTTAATGTTTGTCAACGAATATCATGCATGAAAATTACCCCTGATGTTTGTCAACGAATAAACTCACAACAAATATACGTTCACAAAAATCAGAGGAAATTCGTATTTAGTTCAATATCTCCCTCCATACACAGGTTCTAGCTGATGGCTTTCTTTGTTGGGCAAATGAATTATGAGGCATATCCACGTATGAAATTATCACAAATTCAAACATTTTGATGAACAGACTTTAAATACATATCATGCACGAAAATCACTGCTGAACTTTGTCAACGTATAACACAATCCAAAATATACGTTGACAAACATCACATTACACATGAAAAACATCAGAGGGCATTGTCATGCATAAAACGAATTTGGGGTCTATTCACAAGTTTGAATGAATATGTGATCATTGCATATGTGTTCGTGTCCTTCAATACAATTCCCCCATGCAGAAAGCCATCAACAAGAATCTATGTATGGAGAGATTGAACTGAAGAAAAATGTCCTGTGATGTTTTTCAACGTATATCTTTGGTGAGTTTTATACTTTGACAAACACAAGTTGTCATTTTTTTGCATGATATATATTTAGGGTCTGTTCACCAGAATCTTTGTATATATATATGATCCTTTCATATGTGTGTACGCGCCCTTAATTACATTTCCACCGGGAACAAGGCCATCAACTAGAATATGTGTTTGGAGAAATCGACTCGAAGTAGAATGTCCTGTGATGTTTGTCAACGTACAATTTTGGTGACATAAAAATCATCAGGGGTATTTTTTACGCACGCATGTTATGTATTTAGGGTCTTATCATAAATAAGTACGTATGTAGATATGATAATTCCATACGTGTATGCGCCCTACAGTAACCCCCCCCCAAATCAATAAAAAAGCAATCAACTAGAACATGTGTATAGAGAGATTGAACTGAAGTAGAATGTCCTGTGATGTTTGTCAACGTATATTTTGGGTGAGGGTTATATATTGACAAACATCACGGGTAACTTTCACGCCTGTGATGTATTTAAGATATGTTCATAGGTATGTTCATAGGTATGTTTATAAATGTGATCATTTCCTTTGTGTACGCGGACTACAATACGAATGCAGAAAGCCATCTACGAGGATCAGTGTTTGAAGAGATTGAACTGAAGTAAAAAATCCTGGGATGTTTGCCAGTGTATATCATTGGTATTATACGCTGACAAAGATAAGGGGTCATTTTTTATGAATGACATGAATTTGGTATATGTTCATTAGTATGTGTGTTTATGTGATCATGTCACATGTGTACGCGCCCTTAAATACATTTCCTCCACGAAGAAAGCCATCTACGAAAAGCTTAAACTGAAGTACAATCTCCTGTGATGTTTTTCAACGTATATTGTTGAGTGCTGTATACGTTGACAAACATCAGGGGTCATTTTCACGCATGTTGTGTATTTGGGATATGTTCACCAGAATGTGTTTATATGTGAACATTTGATAAGTGTACGCCATACAATACATTTCTCCTATGAATACGCGAACAAAGTCATCACCTAGAACCTAAGAATGTATGGATATATTGAACTGAAGATGTTTGTGTGATGTTTGTCTTTGTATTGTAACGTGCACCGCCCTAACGCCATCGCGGGTCATCCATCCAGGTACTAACTGCGATGAACGTTGCTTAACTTAAACGAAAGGTATACCACTCTACCAACGTTGCTATAAAAGCCGGCTTCTACGACAAAGCCGTAAAAGTGATATTTAAACCTATACCCCGTTCCCGTTACAGTATGTTTTGGTGTTTATACTCTGACAAACGTCAGGGATCATTTGCACACATAAGTACATGTTTCTTTGTAATTAATTCCTACTTGTTCGTGCCCTGCAATGCGTTTCCCACACACAGAAAGCCGTTAACTAGAATCGGGGTATAGAGAGATTCAACTGGAGGAGAATGACATGTGATGTTTGTCATGTTATACGTTGACAAAAATCAGTAGTCGTTTTCACACATGGTAGGTATTTAGGGTCTGGTTATATGTACATATATGTGTAAATATGATCATTTTATAAGTGTTCGTGCCCTACAATGTATTTCTTCATACATAAAGCCATCAACGAAAATCAGTGTATAGAGATAGTGAACCGAAGGAGAATGTCCTGTGATGTTTGTCAACGTATATTTTTGGTGAAATTTATACGTTCGCAAACATTAGGGGTCGTTTTCACGCATATGGGCAAACTTTCTTTCCGACGTTTGAATCAGTGTATTGAGAGATTGAACTGAAGTAGAATGTCCTGTGATGTTTGTCAATGTTTATTTTTGGTGAAATTTATACGTTGACATACATCAGGGGTCGTTTTCATGCATGCTATGTATTTGGGGTCTGGTTTGTGCACAATAATGCAATTCCCCCATGCATAAAGCCACAATCTAGAATCAGTGTATTGAGAGATAGAACTGAAGTAGAATATCCTGTGATGTTTTTCAGTGTATATCTTCGGTGCAATTTATACGTTGACAAACATCAGGGGTCGTTTTCATGCATGCTATGTTTTTGGGGTCTGGTCATATGTTAATGTGTTTGTGATCATTGTATACGTGTTTGTGCCCTATAATGCATTTCCCCCATGTATTAAAAGCACAATCTAGAATTAGTGCATGGAGAGATTGAACTGAAGGAGAATGTCCTGTGATGTTTGTCAACGTATATTTTTGGTGAAATGTATACGTTGGCAAACATCAGGGGTCTTTTTCACGCATATATTATGCGTTTAAGGTCAGTTCATATTTACGTGTATATATGTGATTATTTCAATCCAGACTGTGCCCTACAATGCATTTCCCCCATGCAGAAAGCCATCAACTAGAATCAGTGTATGGAGAGATTGAACTGAAGGAGAATGTCATGTGATGTTTGTCAACGTATATTTTTGGTGAAATTTATACGTTCACAAACATCAGGGGTCTTTTTCACGCATATATTATGCGTTTAATGTCAGTTTATATGTACGTGTGTACATGTGATAAATTCAATCGAGACCGTGCCCTACAATCCATTTCCCCCATGCAGAAAGTCATCAACTAGAATCAGTGTATGGAGAGATTGAACTATAGGAGAATGTCATGTGATGTTTGTCAACGTATATTTTTGGTGAAATTTATACGTTCACAAACATCAGGGGTCTTTTTCACGCATATATTATGCGTTTAATGTCAGTTTATATGTACGTGTGTACATGTGATAAATTCAATCGAGACCGTGCCCTACAATCCATTTCCCCCATGCAGAAAGTCATCAACTAGAATCAGTGTATGGAGAGATTGAACTGAAGGAGAATGTCATGTGATGTTTGTCAACGTATGTTTTTGGGGAAATGTATACGTTGACAAACATCAAGGGTTGTTTTCATGCATGTTTTGTATTTAGGGTATGTTCATATGTCCGTGTGTACATGTGATTTGTTTGTGGAATCCGCTGTGGTCGAGTGGTTAGCGTCGGGGATTTCGAAACAGGGTTCGATCCCCAGTCGCGTCAATTCGGTCATGGTGGAGTGCCCTTGGGCAAGGCACATCTTCTATCCTAGTTCTGGTTTGTTTACCCAGGGATCATGAATAATTATATTTAATTGCACGCTAAATGACCTTAGCTGTCGATGCGCCATAAAACAATATACATTCATATGTGATTTGTGCATGCGAGTTCGTTTCCTACAATGTATTTCCCCCATACAGACAGCCATCATCTAGAATAAGTGTATGGAGATATTGAACTGAAGGAGAATGTCCTGTGATGTTACGTATAATTTGTGTTAACTTTATACGTTGACAAACACCAGGCGTCATTTTCACGCATATGTTTACGTATAGTTTTGGTTTCAGTTATACGTTGACAAACACCAGGGGTAATTTTTACGCATATGTAATGTATTTAGGGTCTGTTCACATGCGTGCCGTGCAATGCATTTTCCCAATGCACAAAGCCATCAACTAGAACATGTGTGTTGAGAGATTGAACTGAAGGAGAATGTCCTGTGGTGTTTGTCAACGTACTATTTTGGTTGACAAACATCAGGGGTTAATTTAAAAAGTTAAATCTGTAAAAAACATACTTACAATAATACGAAATAAAGAGGCGTGTGCTGTACTTAATAAAGGTTCAGAAGATGCAAAGAATATTGGCCTCTCTGAAATTCGTTTTAAAAAATCTTTATTTAATTTGACGTCAAACTTCGAATAAAAGAAATAAGAATTTAAAAAAGTTATTTCCCTTGTTAGTCCTCCATTTGTAGTTTACATTTCGGTATAGCTAGATACAACACCAAACTCTAAGAGGCGACTTTAGCATTCCCATTGAAAAGTTGAGCAGTTGAAGAGTTGGAAGCATTGTGATAAAAATGTGAAATTTCTCATGTTATCGCAATGTAAGATTTAGCAGTTGAAGAGTTGGAAGCATTGTGATAAAAATGTGAAATTTCTCATGTTATCACAATGTAAGATTTAGCATTCCCATTA
The DNA here is from genome assembly GCA_031761405.1 of Serripes groenlandicus. Taxonomy (NCBI): domain Eukaryota; kingdom Metazoa; phylum Mollusca; class Bivalvia; order Cardiida; family Cardiidae; genus Serripes; species Serripes groenlandicus. The sequence goes on along the minus strand of JASEVX010000001.1, from coordinate 46,522,816 downwards.
AAGAGTTGGAAGCATTGTGATAAAAATGTGAAATTTCTCATTTTATCACAATGTAAGATTTAGCATTCCCATTGAAGAGTTGGAAGCATTGTGATAAAAATGTGAAATTTCTCATTTTATCGCAATGTAAGATTTATCAGTTGAAGAGTTGGAAGCATTGTGATAAAAATGTGAAATTTCTCATGTTATCACAATGTAAGATTTATCGCAATTTTAGCTATCTGAAATCTCGGTAGATACTTACTGGCTATCTATCTAAAATAGCGATCCCGGTAGGCACTTACTTGCTAGCTATCTTAAATATGGGTTCAACGTCGTTTTCAACAATGTTTCAGTCATATCACGGCAACTAGGTATATTCAACGCCATGATTTAGCGATCCAATAAATACTTTAGTTGCTAGCTATCTTAAATATGGGTTATAGCAGTTAAAGAGTTGTGAGAAAATAATCAATGATAGAACGTTGTAAGAGTTGAAAACATTGTGAGAACATGTTCATAGAACATTTTATGATTTAAAAAAATATGTTTAACATATTCACAGAAGTCATTTGCGTACGACAATTTATTTTCTTAAAAACAATGCGGTTTCCGTAGGCTTGTAACTAATTTTTATAAAAGATAACCAACGATAACCAACACAACAAGTAAGTAAGTATTAATCTTAATACATTTGTTAAACAAAAGTCATTTTCCTAGATCATTATAATGTTGTTTTCGTGGGCTGCTAGCATGTTTTCGTAGGCTGATGGGCGTGATTCGGATTAAACGTGAAACGTCTGTTCTTACATAAAAAACTACACTTAATCAAATAATAATTATGAAATAAATAATGTGTTCCCATTTTAACGGCAATTAATATAAAACTATTCACTCACCATATTTAACCCGTCGACATTGAGACGACATATTTCCGTTCCACCAGCATAATCTACGCATTTATATGGGTTTTAGCCTATGCCGAAACCGAAATACATATTTTTCTATAATAAGTACAAAATAATGTTAAAAAATGGATTTTTTTTGTTAAAAATGTATTTGGCATGTGTTGATTAAATGATATTTGATTGAAAAAATAGGGTTATATGGGCTTTATAGTCATATAAAAAGTTGTTTTCGTAAAAAAATGTTGTTTCCGCGAAAACAACGTTGTTTTCGGTATCTAGCTATACCCTTTACATTTCTATTTATAAACACTTCATCGATAAACTTTAACTGATATAATATGTGTAAACAGACGGGACACCTGTCAATTATTGTTTTAACTCCTCCCACTTCATTGCATAAATTAAAATGACCTGTGATGTTTGACAAAGTATAATCAAAGCGCCAATGGCACTGTAGTGGCGATCGTATGGAAAATCCTGCAAAGTAACAAGCAGTATATCGGTGTAGGGCTTGCGATGACTCTGGTGCGGGTATATTTGAGAATGTATCAACCCTGCATCTTTTGACAGTAGAATAATGTTAGTTTGCCAGAATGTTGTCTTGGTGATTATTTAGTTACGTTCTGAAATTGGTCATGATGTGTTCAAAATTAGGCCATTCCAAAGTTATGAAAAATCTAGTTGGTATTCGATAGACTACCGTTTTAGCTCATTAGAATGACTATTTGTAATCTAAATTGTTTGGGTAATCACATGTTTATCACCAGGTCGTTAGGCCATATTAAGATAAAATATATTTTACACTTTAGAAATGACTAAAGAAAGGAGAGAAAACAGTATCCATTAGTTTGGTGTTTGTTTCAATTATGTCCGATATTAAACAGGTCTGTTCAATTTAGTCCCTTCACATTGCATGATTGAGGGTTGTCACAGTGTATTTATATGTCTCTGAGGTTGTTAAACTGCTTCGAATAATGTGAGTGCAAAAACAAACACAAAACATGCTCCAAAAGCACAATTTCACTATTTGCCAAACTGTTTAATTTATGAAAATATAGGCATATATTATAATGCTAGATCTTCAAACTCAATTAGGCTACACTGTCAGCATTGATTGCTAATTGACTCTAGAACGTGCAGACGTGTATACATAACGTGTGTACACACTGCCATCGTGTGTCCTTTAAACCTTTGTAAACCAGTCTTATTATCTAGACGCTTTCATATATTTAAACAAGTACAAAATAAAGCGTTTATAATATTGAGATTTACAAGCTTTTCTGGTTTTTGGTCTCGCGAGCTATTTATAGAACCTTTTGGAATTTCCAGATTTGAGTATCACCAGAGTTGTCGTTATTTGCAAGGCAGAACGCGCAATGATATTTATTATCTGCCAAATCATGACGAAGATAATCAGAGTACAACCAACTCCTGCCGAATCAGGTTAAAGGTCAAAAGGTTACGGTTGACTACAGTAAAAATAAAACGAGGCACAGGAGTATCATGATACTCTGCATAGCGTACCCAAGACGCCCAATGATATTTATTATCTGCCCAAACATGAAGAAAGATAATATGTAAATAGTTTAACTCTATTTAGATATTTTCTCGATAAATCTCAAATATTAGTACCAATCCGGTATCAAAGTAGCACTAACATTATCATTATTAATCGTGTGCCTGCATCACTGATGGAACTATATATATATATGGCGGTTTAACGGAAGTGAGTAAATTGCCTTTGCAGAAATATCCAACCGATTGTTCAAATACGACTATATAATTTTTTTTTCGTTGTTGTTGTTTTGGTAGCACTGTGGCGATTCTCAACCAATCGCCACAAAAAGTGACCTGTGATGTTTGCCAACGTATGCCTACCTCTAAACCGGGGAAAAGATTGGCAAAAGCTCGACAAAATCGCCCTTCATGTTTGAAAAAAATTACATGAGGTGAGACTTCTAACATCACATTTTTCCTTGGTTCTGAAGCGAGGAAATCATGACATAAAGCAGGCTGGGTGGCCAAGACTCAGTAACTTGAGAAAGTAAATGGAACAGGTTTTGAATTCACTGTATATAGTCTGTAGCACATGGTCCCCCAATTCGAAAAATCGTGTTCAAGTTACCGCACCCCAAATTGGGCCAATGAAATGCAAAGATATTTAGCAAGAGATAGCAATATGCTTTAGTCTAAATCATAATTTTTATTTTGTTGTTGTTTATTTATCTTGATAGAACATGAATTGGCGCCAAAAAAAGTATTGATCTAAGCGTCTCTAGATCTGTTTAGGAACGATGCAAAATACACGACATGCAACATGATAAAACACATTTCTAAATATTTAAAAATGAGTAGGCCTACTTACCATTGTTATCGCTATACAGTACAGTAGATCTAAAAGACGCAGAGATTCTGGGAGATAATACTGCAACACGTTGACAATGACAACAAACGCTTGAAATAGTGATGCTTCCAAAAGATGCAGATGGTGCCCAGTTGTTGTTTTCCGGTCAATGAGGCTCTGGACGAGTTACACGAAATAAAATTGTTGGGGGCTGGGAGTGGGCGCAACTTTATTTTTTAAAAGGTTGACATCCCAGTTTTCATATCTTTTCAGATTTTAGGGTGGTAAAAATTATAGCCACGAATGTGTACTGTAGGAGGGTGGTGTCGTCCTCCCACTGCATAGAGCCTCCCCCCCACCACCCACCCCCACCCCACTCTGCCAGATGCCGTTTGGTCCCAGTTTGGCAGTGACCATATAAGGTCAAAATCGTAAGGTTGCTTCGGTAGTGCTTCGGTAGTGATCGGAAAGGGTCGAATGTCGGCGGGAATTAATTAGAATTTCGCGCGATAAAATCTCGTGTCATTGAATTCTCGTCCTTTCTAAGGCATTCGCCGATGACGAAAGATAAAAAGATTACAAATTTGAATATATTTTCTATAACATTGATAACACTCTTGTTTATGTTTCTACATCGCAAATAAGTTGATTACTTTTCGAGTGTTTATTTTAAAACAAATTTGGTGTTGGTGCGTACCATACATTTTGGAGGTGCAAGAAAAGGTCATTGGATTTCGTGACTTGTAACTGAAACACATTGTTGACAAAATCTCAAGGTCATTTATTTACAAGCAGCCTTAGCTTACGTACACACACATTCTTCTTTTATTTTAGTATTTTGAAGCTTTCCTCGGCACTGACATGTTTAGCAAGGTCGAGGAAGATTTATTTTCAGATGAACCGACTGCGTTGGTAGCTGGCGATTCCAATGTCATCAGAATACAGCGAATTGGTTATGATGCAGACAGAACAGCAATAAGGTGCCTGCCGATCTCGGGTAAGGGGACAATAACTTTTCATATCAAAATTAACGTGAATATAGAGGTATAAACTGGATACATCTTAAATAATATTAAAAATATACTAACAAATGTATCTCAGATTTACTATTGGGATTTTACAGAGCTTAAACCAGTTAACAGAATGCTTGAAATCTTGAAAACTTTTGCCTAGCCTGTGGTGTAATCTGATTTAAACCTCTGATTCTTGTTGGTTAACATATTTTATTAGAAAAACATAATAAATGATATCTATACAAGTTTCAAATGTATGGGTCTCTCATCAGGACTCATAAACTGTCTATCAAGGGACTCCCAAGAGTAGTCTCAATTTATCGCCGTTACATATTTCATTGATGTCAAAATATAAAATTGCATTCCTAGTACAGAAACCTGGACTATCCAAAAATATAAACAAAAATGAAAATATAATTGGTAAAGATTCTATAGATCAGAAACTGGACATAGTTTCATTATAAATATCAAGATGCCCCTGTTCAATGCTGAGCTCCAGATAAGGGTGTGTAAAGCAGACTTGAATATGAGTAGATTTTGACCAGCTCATGAAAATATAAAAAGATATAAAAGGATGAAAGTTATGTTGTACACATTTCCAATACAAATTTTACCATTAAACCAGTGAAGGTCTTTGTAAGAATTATGACCCTTTAACGACTTATAAATTACTTTGCTTAAAAATAGTATGATAAAGTACTTGGTTATGTTATGTTTTCTGTACCATCCAAAAAAGTTGTGTTTTATTGCCAAGCGCTTGTTTTTGCTCACCTGAGCTTTGCTCAAGGTGAGTTATTGTGATCGCCTTTTGTCCGGCGTCCGTCGTGCGTCGTGCGTCAACTTCTTCTCCTCAGTAACCGGTGGGTCAATTTTGATGAAACTTCACAGAAAGCATCCTCTCAATGACCTCACCAGAATTCCTTCAAATTTTTGGGATCCATGCAAAATTCTGGTTTCCATGGCAACGAAACCAAAAAAACTTCAAAATTCTTCTTCTCCCAAACTGGTTGGCAGATTTTCAAATAATTTTGTAGAAATGTTCCTTAGATGACCCTCTATCAGATTCCTTCAAGCCATGTTGATTGGTCGAAAAACATGGCCGCCAGGGGGGGCGGGGCTATTTTGCCTTATATGGCTATAGTGAAAACTTAAAAAATCTTCTCCTCCGAAAGTGTCTGGCCGATTTTCAAATAATTTTGTAGAAATGTTCCTTGGGTGACCCTCTATTAGATTCCTTCAAGCCATGTTGATTGGTCGAAAAACATGGCCGCCAGGGCGGGGCTATTTTGCCTTATATGGCTATAGTGCAAACTTAAAAAATCTTCTCCTTCAAAAGTGTCAGGCCGATTTTCAAATAATTTTGTAGAAATGTTCCTTGGGTGACCCTCTATCAGATTCCTTCAAGCCATGTTGATTGGTCGAAAAACATGGCCGCCAGGGCGGGGCTATTTTGCCTTATATGGCTATAGTGCAAACTTAAAAAATCTTCTTCTTCAAAAGTGTCAGGCCGATTTTCAAATAATTTTGTAGAAATGTTCCTTGGGTGATCCTCTATCAGATTCCTTCAAGCCATGTTGATTGGTCAAAAAACATGGCCACCAGGGGGCGGGGCTATTTTGTCTTTTATGGCTATAGTGAAAACTTAAAAAATCTTCTCCTCCATAAGTGTCGGGCCGATTTTTAAATAATTTTGTAGAAATGTTCCTTGGGTGACCCTCTATCAGATTCCTTCAAGCCATGTTGATTGGTCGAAAAACATGGCCGCCAGGGGGCGGGGCTATTTTGCCTTATATGGCCAAAGTGAAAACTTAAAATATCTTCTCCTCCGAAAGTGTCTGGCTGATTTTCAAATAATTTTGTAGAAATGGTCCTTGGATGACCCTCTTTCAGATTCCTTCAAGCCAAGTTGATTGGTTGAAAAACATGGCCGCCAGGGGGGCGGGGCTATTTTGCCTTATATGGCTATAGTGAAAACTTAAAAAATCTTCTCCTCCGAAAGTGTCAGACCGATTTTCAAATAATTTTGTAGAAATGTTCCTTGGATGACCCACTTTCAGATTCCTTTAAGCCATGTTGATTGGTCAAAAAACATGGCCGCCAGGGCAGGGCTATTTTGCCTTATATGGCTATAGTGAAAACTTAAAAAATCTTCTCCTCCAAAAGTGTCAGGCCGATTTTCAAATAATTTTGTAGAAATGTTCCTAGGTTGACCCTCTATCAGATTCCTTCAAGCCAAGTTGATTGGTCGGAAACTATGGCTGCCAGGGGGCGGGGCATATATAGCTAAAGTGAAAAAAAAAAATCAGGTGAGCGATTCCAGGGCCATCATGGCCCTCTTGTTTAAAGTTGTCAGACTTATGCTGCAGATATTTAGTGTACATTTGGGAAAAGGTTAATTGGAAAGCTTATTTTATAGGAGCCAGATATTCATATGACAGGAAGAGTTTCAGAGACCGACTAAAGATATGCTTGAAGATGGTCACCTACCAGTTCCTGTACCTGTTTCTTGGGTCTAATGATGTTCTTGTGAAAGATACCGTGTTCTATAGGTTAGTGAGATTTTACATGTATTCTTTGGGGGGGGGGGGGAATCTAGTGTTATTGTTTATGCTAATGTTGACTGGGAAGCAGGGATTCGGAAGACCGAAAATCAGCCAGTCCAGACCGTTTTTAGCTCCACTGGCTGAAAGCCAGTCGAGCTTATGTCATGGCGAATTATCCGTCGTGCATCCGTGCGTGCGTGCGTTAACTTTTTCCTTTAAACGACTTCTTCTCCCTAACCACTTGGCCAATTTAGTTGAAACTTCATGGGAAGCATCCTCTCAATGTCCTCTACTAAATTCCTTCAAATTTTTTTGATCCATTCAAAATTCTGGTTTCCATGGCAACCGAAAGAAAAAAATAGTGAGAACTTAAAAAATCTTCTTCTCCGAAAGTGTCAGGCCGATTTTCAAATAATTTTGTAGAAATGTTCCTTGGGTGACCCTTTATTAGATTCCTTCAAGAAATTTTGATTGGGCGAAAAACATGGCCGCCAGGGGGCGGGGCTTTTTTGCCTTATATAGCTATAGTGAAAACTTAAATAATCTTCTTCTCAAAAAGTGTTCAGCAGATTTTCAAATAATTATGTAGAAATGTTCCGTGGGTGACCCTCTATCAGATTCCTTCAAGCCATGTTGATTGGTAAAAAAACATGGCCGTCACAGGGCGGGGCTATTTTGCCTATATGGCTAAAGAGCAAACTTAAAAAATCTTCTCCTCCAAAAGTGTCAGGCCGATTTTCAAATAATTTTGTAGAAATGTTCCTTGTGTGAACCTTAATTAGATTCCTTCAAGAAATGTTGATTGGGCGAAAAACATGGCCGCCATGGGGGCGGGGCTTTTTTGCGTTATATAGCTATAGTGAAAACTTAAAACATCTTCTTCTCCGAAAGTGTACAGCCGATTTTCAAATAATTTTGTAGAAATGTTCATTGGGTGACCCTCTATCAGATTCCTTCAAGCCATGTTGATTGGTCGAAAAACATGGCCGCCAGAGGGCGTGGCTAATTTGACTTATATGACCATAGTGAAAACTTAAAAAATCTTCTCCTCCGAAAGTGTCAGGCATATTTTCAAATAATTTTGCAGAAACATTCCTTTGGTGACACTCTACAAGATTCCTTTAAGCCATGGTGGTTGGTAAAAAAAATAGCCACCACGGGGCAGGGCTGTTTGGAGATTTTATTTTTGCCTTATGGCCGTGGAGCGATACTGGCCCTCTTGGGCCTCTTGTTTAAGTCGCCAGATCGGATATCAATCCTAAAACTTGTTAAAAAATTGGTCCTTTTAAAACCTACGCTATATGTCACTGTGTAAACGAAAACCCAATAAAATCCTAGTAAGTACACACGTTCTTTGTTTAGTGAACATCTGTTACCCTTCGAAAAAGTCACTTACCGTGACGTAAACCAGATAAACTGTCCAGTAATCGGTCCAGGAGGGTGTGAAAATCGTGTTATGTAATTACCCCCTTCAGTTTTATAGATAATGCATGGATTAAAGGCTTGCTAATTACTACTTGACCAGTCTGACATTTTTTAATCGGTCCCAGTCTGGTCTGAACATTTGCTTATTACTAGTTGATCAGTCTAACATTTTTAATCGGTCCCAGTCAGTCTAGTCTGAACGGCTAATTGATAAGTTTTTATAGGCCCGTTTTGAAAAAACGGATCGTATTATAGTTGTACCTGCGGCGTACGGGCGGGCGGCGTCCAGTATGTTGTCAGCTCAATAACTTTAGAAGCCTTTGTCCAATCATCCCCAAATTTTGTCAGAATGTGTATTGGGATAATATCTCGGACAAGTTCGATAACTAGCCATATCGCTTTAGTCAATCAAGAGTTATCACCCTTTGATTATAGAAATTACCTAAAATTGGTCTTGTCAGCTCCATAACAATTATCACTATACAGGACGGGCGTATATTGTGACATTTGGCGCTCTTGTTTTATTTTCGTTTCGGACCGTTTGTAATTTTCAAACTGTTACAAACGATATACACTGTTTCAAATCATTATGCAACATTAAAGGTGCTTATAAATGGAAATGTTATTGATGTCAATAATTAGAATTCGATGTTTTATTACTCAACAGTTTCATTGTGTAAATATAAATTAATGCAGACTATTTTTACACTGGAAAAAATCCCAAAGTCAGTTCAGGAGAAAGCTAAATTTGGACTCCAGAAACTGACTCTTCTGTTGAATCATTTTGGTGAGAAAAGGGGAAGTGGCACTACCCCAATAAATATATATGATACAAAACGAGAATGGTCCCTTTTAAAAAACCTGATGTTTGCTAAATGTGGGAGACTATTATTATTAGAAAACCGTGTGACTTCGTCCACACTCGCCGAAGAAATGATCTCATATGGCTTATAATCAGCAGTGTTACCTGTTAGTTCTGTGGAGTGAGAGCGAGGTTTTTCCAAACAAAACCTCATCAGGACCCGTCTTCGGCATTAAACCCATCGCCTATATTTTCACAAATGGCAAGCTGGATACTATGACAAAAGTAAATTAAGGCATATCTTCAAAAACTCAACTAAGCAATCAAAGCTTATATAAATTTAAGTCGAAGAAGAAATACCTTATTTTCCAAACCTGCTGTGTACTATGTGGAATATTTTGTGTAACATGTATAATATTTATGTATGAACTCGGTAATAAATAAAATGAAACCCCTGTCGAAGTTGGATGTGTTGGGCCTCGATGTGGCACAGGGGCGAACTCTACTTCATTTAATGATTTGTATAATTGAGAAAAGTAGTGGCTAGCTGCAACATAACGCAAACTTAACCTTTGAAGACAAATGCTAATGCATACTTACCTACAAATGGATTTCTCTAATTATGGTTGATATATTTTCATGGTAATTCAAAAACAAGAAATACATTTTTATTTAGTAAAATGTTTATTTGTATGTAGACAAAGCATTGTTAACCGTACAAACAGAACTATAATGAGAAATAATCTTCTGTGCGTCACCAACCATTTTCTAGTAAGTACAATATTGGATTACGGGTCGAACATTTTTAAGTACGACCGAGCAATGTAAACATGCATTGATTATGTCTGTACGCAAAATTTGGCAAACTATGATTTGTAAAGTACTTCTACATTGACATTATTGAGCGATGACACTGTTATGCAACCATCTATGCAAGGTAACCGGAAATAAACAAGAAATTTGTGTATACATATTTGTTTTAAAGTGTTCAAATTTCATATTTTTCAAAAACGAAAGGGGGGTGGGGGAGTGGAATTATTTTACCCGGAGCTCTGATGGGAAGCATGAATACAACACACTACAGAGAAAGAATAGTATGAAGTAAAGTAAATTAAAGGATGTTTATACCACCACTTTGAAAAGTTTTTTTTTTATACATGATCTGATGTGGGATCTGAAAAGGTAACACTTCAAGGGGATTCATTTAGAAGAACATGCACATGTAAAAGCCAATATAAGTAAGATTGTAAGGTTTTCAAACTGGCCTAACGGTAATTTAGCAACATAAAGGTAAAGAGTAAACTTGATATGATATGATTATTATTTAATTATTCTATATATTCATAGGAATGTAACGGAAGTTTGTGACATGGTTCATGAGCTCTCTCCGTGCACAGAGATTGTTCTTTGTGAGATTCTCCCAAGGGGACCAAACCAACGGAAGTGTCCTACCTACCGAGACCAGGAGTTAGTACCAATACGAAAGTGGATCAAGGGGGCCAATGTCATGTTACAGGATATCAGCCTTCATACGCCTTATGTCAGGTTCCTGAGTTGTGGGAATTTTTTGGTAGGTTTTATTTTACTGTAATTGTTTGAAAAGTGTGTGTGTGTGTGTATATATCACACATAAGAAATTTAATGTTTCAACCAGGGACATATATAAGAGGGATAGGTAACTAAACTGTATACTGAAATATCACCCGTGCCAACATTTGTAGCAAGTAAAACTAAAAAACTATTGAAGATATGAAAATAAAAAATAAAAATACTGGAAGTTTTAACATTCTTCTATTGCAGTATATAAAACTATTTTAATATACTACATGTTTTAATATTAATATGTTATCCTTATGAAAAATGTCGGTCTAATAATTTTTGGAAAAAAAATAATTATTATTCAGAAATCCCGATATCAGTGTCTTTTAAGCCAGTCAGTGTTCAAAATACAAAGAAATTCAAGTTGTTCATTGTATCTCTAACTTTAGTTGAGATGTTAAGCTTTCAGAATATGTATGTTTTGTTTATGTGCCAAATGTGCCTTCAAAGTTTTATTTGCTACAAAATGTGAAAATTTGGACAATTTTATTTCTATGTGTGATATTTTAACCAGATAACAGGTATACAGGTGGAGTTGCCTATCCCTCTTATCTATGTCCCTGTTTCAACCCTTCATTCTTGCATATGCATTTTTATGAATCTGCAGCAGACTACTTCTGAAAACATGGTAGTAAATACTCTCTTGCCACAATGTTTTGAACTCAATTTTAACAATGATTGTACTTACTTTTATTGAGATTTTTTCAAATTGTTGCCTAGATTTGTTGCATGTGGGATAGAGTTAATAACATTTACACGTAAAATAAAGTGCTTACTTGGGAACATTTCATGAACTGTGACTCTTTCAAATCAAAGACCTAATAACACATAAGGTCTTTGTTCAAATTTATAATATATGCCAATAATTAATAATAATTAAATTAATAATAAGATTTATGTAACTTGTTTTAAATTAAGAGAAAACTGTTTTGGTTTGTTAATATTTCAGAATGCATGAATACAGATTCAAGCTGTTCAATAACTAGTGTCAGATTCAGATGAATAAAATCAGGCTTTTATTTTGACGATATTTACAGACGAATAATGTTCCGAATTAGATTTATATACTAATGTTTTTTTCATTAGGATATTTAAATGTGTTTTCTGCCTCGCTTGGCAAGATGACATATCAGAATCATTCTCTGTCATTCGTCTCGTCACCTTTTCAGTTGCCGATTTATTTAAAGTCGATGCCTTTGCTCTTTCAAACTCTTATAAATTTGAAGTTAAATTAAACCATTTATTATTTGTCTAATGATTTTGTTGCACCTTTGTCAAATAAGCACTATATATTATTAAAATATTTATTGTAGTAGCTTAATGATATTTTGTAGACATTTTCATCAAATTGAGGTGTGTAAAGTTTAACAATAACTATTATGTGATGTCAGTGCTTTGAATTTTGTGTTATAAAATGTATGTATGCTGTTCCATTGACTAGGGCCCAGATTAACACATTTGTACTTTATTTTTGTTTGCCTGAATTTATTTTATTTTCAAATCATGTGTGATTAAATTATCTGTAGGCTGAAGAGCATCTTTCAGTAGATGGACTTCATGTGAACAAAGAAGGTGCCAAATTGTGTTATGACCATATACAGAAGCACAATAATGACAGCACATCACTGTGTGCCTACCAGCACAAGCCAGAATTGACAACTCTCGATTGGCCAGCTTTAGGAAACGAAGTTGATAATGATCAAATTGATATGGTCTACACAGCTCTATATTCAGATATTACCCGCATAAAGGTACTTTTTTGTTGATATAGATGTGTCTTTAAACCCTCCTACCTTCATACAACAAATCTGCAGCAGACAACTTTTAAAACATGTAGGCCAAAAAAAAATCTACATCTGAATAAATGAAGTATAATAAATTGAAATTATTGTTGCAAAAGGATCATTGTGAGAAAAATTTCTTCTTTTGCATAATGTTTTCAAAGGTCTGCAGAAATGTCTAGCTTCAAAATTGAATCCAATGTTAAAACTGCAGAATAGTGATGCTCTTGAGTTTTACAAGTGAAAATCATGTGTTTTGTATGCACAATACGAATTTGATAAAACCATGAATTATTTACAATATATGATTACTGCATGTTATCACAGTAAACGAACTTATCATGGCATGGCTATATAGGAGTCACGCTTGTCATTCGGTCGGGTCGGTCCGTTGCTCTGTAGACATTTCTTGTGAACACTATTTCTCAGCAACCCTTGGTCACAATTCAATATAACTTCACAAGAACGATTGGTACCAAGCCTAGTTGTGCATATTGTGGGCGTGTTGCACTGGAATTATTTTTAAATGAGTTGTGGCCCCTTGAATTTCTCATACATATTACACATATATGTCCATATTTTGTGAACACTATTTCTCAGCAACCCTTGGTCACAATTCAATATAACTTCACAGGAACAATTGATACCAAGCCTAGTTGTGCATATGGTAGACATGTTGCACTGGAATTATTTTTAAATGAGTTATGGCCCCTTGAATTTCTCATACACATTACATATATGTCCATATTTTGTGAACACTATTTCTCAGCAACCCTTTCTCATAATTCAATATAACTTCACAAGGATGATTGATACCAAGCCTAGTTGTGCATATTGTGGGCGTGTTGCACTGAATTATTTTTAAATGAGTTATGGCCCCTTGAAAAATCTCATACATATTACATATTTGTCAATATTTTGTGAATGCTATTTCTCAGCAACCCTTGGTCACAATTCAATATACATTCTCAAGAATGATTGATACCAAGCCTAGTTGTGCATATTGTGGGCGTGTTGCACTGGAATTATTATATCCCCAGATACATAGTTTATGGGGGCTATATAGGAGTCACGCCTGTTAGTCGGTCTGTGGACATTTCTTGTGAACACTATTTCTCAACAACCTTTGGTCAGAATTCAATATAACTTCACAAGAATGATTGATACCAAGCCTAGTTGTGCATATTGTTGGCGTGTTGCACTGGAATTATTTTTAAATGAGTTATGGCCCCTTGAATTTCTCATACATATGTATATTGTCAGGCACCAGCTGGGGATATTCATCACCTTCAGTGATATTTCTAGTTATACTAGAATTTGTGTATAGATTTTAAAAATTTCTTCATGATTATAGTGCTTTGAAGAGACTCGTATTGAAGAAGTGAAGCGCAAGAAACCAGTGTGGTGTGTTAAGAAGAAGGTAATTATGATTCAGTGCCTCTTCATCCTTTATGTCAAATTGCAAAATTTATGTTTGGGTTTTAACTTTTTCCCACATTCAGAAGCAAGTGTAGTGGACGACTTTTGAAAATATTAATATTGCTCATGAGTAATATCCCTTTCGGTCGCTGATTTTCCTATTTTATTCAATAAAATTCTTACATTTCAATGGATTTGCAATATACTTGCATAGATGTTTTCAAAGTTGTCTGCAGCAGAATTGTTGTTTGTTGGACAGGGAGGGTTAAAACTGTAACCATTTTGTGTTGCCCTGCCTTGCCAATGTCATGTTTCACACATAGGAATCACTTCGCCATTGTCTTTCTTTTTCAATGTGACTAATTAGATTACAACAAATGTTATTTTAAGCTTTCTTATTAGTCTAAATAGATTCGAATTATTTTATGCGTAAATCACATACTTTGCAATAATTCTATCACAATATACTAAGTTATTAAAATACAAATTTCTATAACACAGAAAATTGAACATTTAAGATTCACTATTTTCTCTCACAACTAGAACAGTTCTTTATTTTCTTAAGCCAGTTAACATAGTATTCATTACTGGTTTTTTTTATTGAACAGATTGTATGTGTCCCACACAAATATACACATAGGAGAAGAAGTGCCAAAAAGATATTTTACCTGGCTCGCAGAAAATGGCTAAACAAGAAGGTAAATGTAATATAATATTTTTTTTCCTTTTCCAGAATGTCTGAATTTGTTTGCCTGTTTAATGTATCCTTATTATTTCTTTCTTTATCATATTAAATTCATATAGATTCTTAGTTATCTTAAATCATGGTTATTTCAGGAAAAGTGTCTTGGACAACTGGGGGGGGGGGGGGGGGGGGGGGGGGGGGGGGGCAATTGTTCATTTGGAGTAGTTTCAACTTCATCAAGTGTTACAGTTTTCTGCTTGTCAAATTATTATTTATATTTTAAAAACGGAAAATTGAGAAAAACAATTTTATTATGAACTTGTTAACGCATTTTATTTTTTTGTTAATAAACTTTCAGTTTACAAGGAAGGTCAATATTAGGTAGGTATTGTTGTGTTGATGTTTAGTTATGCTCTTGTTAACTATTGTTTTTTTATTTTTTAATGTTTTTAGTTATTCATATTTATGAAGAAAATTCCTTTAAAGAATATTATTAATTAATTCATAATATTGTCACATTCTTACTTATTACATTTACTTTGTAACCCTTTCCCACCTATATATGCATTTTGGTGCATCTGCAGCAGACGACATTGAGCAATTTCTTCTTCTGCCACAATGTTTTCAACCTTTTTCAGTTATTATACCTACAATTATAGAGATTTTCCATATGTTTGAGTATTTATTTTCAAAGTCTTCTGCTGCAATGATTGCTATGAATTCATGCTTCAAGTCAACGAATTCATGCTTCAAGTCAACGGACTGTACTTTGTAGGAATCATGATTAATGACCCAAACTTTTATATACAGTCGAACCTCGTTAATCCGGACACTTTCGTTACCAGAGAAAAAAGTCTGGATTGCGAATCTTCTTTTTGTATCAAAAACAACAAACCCTCTTAGATCTACCGGGTTTGTTAAACGTGTCTTGATTAACGATTTTGGATAGAAATTTTACCGACACAAAATTGTCATCTTGGGAGTCAAAGTATCGAACCCAATATTATGATTATAATTGCGGTGAATGCAAATAGTTTAACAATTTAAAACTGTCAGTATGATTTGATCTCTTCAAGTTGTATTTACCTCTAGGTTGTTTGTCGTAAGCAAAGCTTAATCATGAGGTATACAACTGGATAAAACAAACGTAAAAAACTGTTATAATCATTAATTTGAAAAAAATTGAACATCAAAATATACAAATATGAAACGGCTTATTATTTTTTGTCAGATCTGCACTTGTCTCTGGGTCAATATGTCGAAATTTAAATCTCAAAATCATTTTAGATCATGTTGACAATAACGCCTGATTGGCTGCTATTTTATGACTGCTAATCAAAGTAAACACATTCTAGCCAATAATCGAACAGCCCTATTACATTATATACAGTACACAGCTTTTAACACATATTGTTAGGACAGACAGACATACTTAGAAAACTATGAGACACGACAAGATTTATGCAATTAGTATAATCCGGCGATTGAGAGAACAAAAAACATTTACATGTTTGGACTTACGGACTAATGAAGCGGATTTTATGTGTAAATGGTAGCTCCGTTCCCTCCGAATCGGGAACGCGAATTTCCGTATTATTGGAGAATTATAAAGTATAAAAAATCCGATCCTTGAATTTTATGTCCAGGTCGCAAATTTTCCGGATTAACGGCATCCGGTTTAACTGTGTTCAACTGTATGTCTGTTGATCAAATTATGACTCTTTTTACCTGTTTCACTGCAGATAATGGAACTGTATGTTAATATCAAACAACTGGATTACATGGTAAATAAAGAGGTTTATGAAACTTGGTGTGTGATAGAGAACTATTATTGATTATTCACATCATGTAATTTTTAGTTTATTAGATGGTCAAAGTCAAACATCACTTCAATTTCACATGTCAAAATTGTCAGTAGGTGACTTCTGCAATATTTCAGTAATTTGTTGATGTTAATAATATTATTATTATTTGAAATGCACTGATATATTGGCAGAAAGCTTACTATTTCCAAAGTGAAATTAGATCTTGACATTTGATGCTTATAGCATAAAAAGTTATTAGTCCCCTACCGGCGTGCCGAAGGGGACTTTTAGGTTTGCACTCCGTCCATCTGTCAGTCAGTCCATCTGTCAGTCCATCTGTCAGTCCATCTGTCAGTCAGTCCGACAAATCAGTTTTCCGCACTTTTTTTCTACATGCATTGAGATATTGAGCTGAAATTTTGTATATGGCTTTGTAATCATGTGTCACAGATCAAGTTCGCGTTTCATGGGATTTCGTCATTTTTTTTATGAGTTATGCCCCTTTTTGGACTTAGAACCAAGTCAAAACGTGCAAACCGGTAGGGGATTATGGTATTGCTTGCAATCCTACAGTTACTTGTTGATTTTAATTTTTCCTGATTAGTATTGTATAATTTATGTTTAGACTTAGCATAGTATTTACTTGCTCATATTTGCAGCAGGATCAATAGTCTTGACATATTTTGTTTGAAGCAGCCTTTCACATTGCTTTAATTTGCTACTTTTAGAAAATATAAAACAATAAATTATTTTTATTAACTAGGAATCTTAACAGCCAGTCGGAGTTTCTTGTGGTCAACCTCTCTGTTGATGTTGCTGTACAGATACCAGCTAGTAAAGTGTCTGGAGCATTTTTGGTAAGAGTTGATAGTAGGGGGTTTGTGCCCAGAAAGAAAACATGTCTTTGTTTTCTACTGATAAGATTGTTCCCTACATGTATAAAAAGATTGTATGGTTCATGATCTAAAATATTGAATATACCTGTTCAGTTCATCAAGTAGTCCACAAGTCGTCAAAGTAACTTGCAGGTTTTATAAATTTATTTGATAATGTGATAAAGTTAACCATTACACATGGTAATTTCAAGCTCAGTATTTTCCAAGTTCTTGATTTTCAACATACTTTGTTTTCATTTTGATACATTGTCTTGTTTTTCAAATTACTTTGTTGTTATTTTGATGACCATTTTGATACATTGTCATTTCAGAAGCGCAGTTGCTCACTTGAGCCGAAAAGGACAGTGCCACAGAAGACTGCTGTTCAGTTGGCTGTGTTAAAGAAGCCTCCCGTTGTGGTATGAATTACTTTTTATATATGTACATTTTTGGCTCTCATAAGATGTCTATATTATCACTTCCATATGTGTAGGTGTCTCAAATCATGGTAGAGATATGAGAAGTTTTGGCAAATGATAAGAAATTTACCTTGGATTCTGTTTGCCATTTACAATCATTGAAATGAACTTTTAAAATGTCTGGTCTGACCTGAAAGTTACTGACCAGTGACCATTGGAACATTGCTAATTATACAGGCTTCATTGACATCCTGTCCATACTATATTAACTCCTGTTACTTCTAGTTTTGATCATAATTAATTCATGTGTAGAAATGTTTTTATACCACCCAATCGGCTTTTATAACTGGTTGATACATATTTGAATAAAAAAAAAAAACAAGTGCCTTAACAACATGATTTATTTTGCCTAATTCCTTTAACTTTTCATACTCTTAAATGATTTTCCCTCATGCAACAAATCTGCAGTAAACATCTAGATAAAACAATTGAAAATCTCTAAAAATGAAAGTTTAATCACTGCATATAGTCGAAAATATTGTAGTAAATTTTGCAACAATGTTTTAAGTCTTCAGCTGCAGATGCATCGACAAGTGGGAAAAGGTTAAAAAGGTGAAATGTAGTTTATAACCTTAACCAACATATGACAAATCTGCAGCAGACGATTTGGAAAACATGGAAAAAATATTGTGTCAAATGGAGAAATTGCTTATTATGAGTAATTTTCCTTTTGCTTGAGTTATTTTCTCCAGAAAATGTCTGTTGCAGAAGCTTTAGAAAGCGTCTGTATGTGGGAAAGGGTTAATAAATGTCTATTTTATATTCAGGTTTCTCGATATTTATGTCCAGAGTGTAATATAAATGTTATTCACCCGAGAAAGTACAAGGAAGACAAAGTTAGTACTTGAAAACTACCCTAAGCAATGATGTTCTTATTGTCTTATCAACTTAGTCATCTGTTTCATTATTTCCCTTTTATTTCTTGTCTTGCAATTCTTGAAGTTTCGAGTGTATTTTAGAACAATTTAAAAGAAGAAAAAAACTAGGGTGCTTGTAATTTATTGTTTTTACTCTTTTGTCTCTCATGGGCCGAGTCCCAGTAGCTCAGTCGGTAACGACGCGGGCTGTCAATCCAGGGGTTGTGAGTTTGAATCCTGGCTTGGCCAACTTTCTTTACGATGTTTGACAAATGTCATTGCGACATACGTCATTCGTCTTCCACCAATGGGCTAAGTCTATGTTGAAAAGCAGCCAGTTGTTTGGGAAGATTGTTGTGTGGAGTACTTGTGCGCGAAAACCAGGAAACATATGAGTAGGTGAACTGGCCGCCGTGATATGACTGAGAAATTGTTAAAAACAGCGTTAAATCCCAATCAATCAATTGTCTCTCATGGGGAAGTGCCCTTGAGAAAGCACATTGCATAGCCTAGACTTCTGTTTACACTGGGATAATGAATAATTGAACTGTTGCTGATATAAAATATGAAAATGGCATGAAATCCCATTAAAACAAGCTTATTGTCTTACCATTTTTTTGTTTTACAACAAAGGATAAACCTTACCACAATGAAAATTATTGTTAATGAATTTATTTTTTTGTTATCACCCTACGTAGGTCATGCTGCACCTTCAATAATACCTTTAAACAACTGGGTCCATTGTGTGCAAACTTTAAAAAAATGCTCAATTGTTGGTCTGTTTTTAAAAATTCATAGATAATTTTTATTTTCTCAGTAAAAGATCAGCAAATAGGCAATCATTTCAAAAGTTTTAATTAGGATGCATGATACATATATATTACTTAAAAATGAACACATATATATGTATATATGTTTATTTTAAATAAATCACCTTTTTGGTTATATTTAACAGGCTATTTCTATTCAGCTTTCAAATGAAAACCATGGTCCAAGTTTTGGAAGAAGAACACATTCAGAAAATCAGGTTTCGTTTTGCGAAGGTAATTCAGAATTATTTATATCTACTGATAACTTGCTTTGTATTCTTTCATATACTTGATAGATAGGATACTTTGTGACATTGTTGTGTATATATATTTTGTGATTCTGTACAAGAAATGTGGGATGACAGATATGAAAATGTTATTATTGTATACTTTGATATTGTTCCTTCTATTTTCCTATTATGACTGAGAAATTGTTAAAAACAGCGTTAAATCCCAATCAATCAATTGTCTCTCATGGGGAAGTGCCCTTGAGAAAGCACATTGCATAGCCTAGACTTCTGTTTACACTGGGATAATGAATAATTGAACTGTTGCTGATATAAAATATGAAAATGGCATGAAATCCCATTAAAACAAGCTTATTGTCTTACCATTTTTTTGTTTTACAACAAAGGATAAACCTTACCACAATGAAAATTATTGTTAATGAATTTATTTTTTTGTTATCACCCTACGTAGGTCATGCTGCACCTTCAATAATACCTTTAAACAACTGGGTCCATTGTGTGCAAACTTTAAAAAAATGCTCAATTGTTGGTCTGTTTTTAAAAATTCATAGATAATTTTTATTTTCTCAGTAAAAGATCAGCAAATAGGCAATCATTTCAAAAGTTTTAATTAGGATGCATGATACATATATATTACTTAAAAATGAACACATATATATGTATATATGTTTATTTTAAATAAATCACCTTTTTGGTTATATTTAACAGGCTATTTCTATTCAGCTTTCAAATGAAAACCATGGTCCAAGTTTTGGAAGAAGAACACATTCAGAAAATCAGGTTTCGTTTTGCGAAGGTAATTCAGAATTATTTATATCTACTGATAACTTGCTTTGTATTCTTTCATATACTTGATAGATAGGATACTTTGTGACATTGTTGTGTATATATATTTTGTGATTCTGTACAAGAAATGTGGGATGACAGATATGAAAATGTTATTATTGTATACTTTGATATTGTTCCTTCTATTTTCCATTTGGTAAAAGGACTCAATATCAGTTGATATTGCAAACATTGATATTGCGCACTCAGATCTTTTTCACGTAATGCTAAGGACGGAACTATTTCCATACAGTAACGTTACAACGAGCTCTCATCCAACCTTTCATGATATAGAGACCAGCTAACTTCTACTTCTACTTTGTTACTGTCAGGGCTAAGTGCATTGCAGGCAAGTGAAGCCATCAACATGGTTAAAACAACTAATAAGACATATTTACAAATTTATTGAAATAAAAAACATCTGTGTTGGTTTATGTGTACATCAGTAATATTGCTTGATTGTAAGGATGTACACTATAAAGTTGTTTTGATTATCGATGACGATCTAATATAAGTGTATCAACAAATAAAGAGGGATTCATAACTGCTTGGATGAATAAGCAAATGATTGTTTTAAATGTAGGTCTTCAGAATTGTTTTGTTATCCTCCGATGTGAAGTTTATCAATGCAGTAGGCCTATAGAAGATATGTGTTCGCCTTACTGAACATACTGGTAACTGCGAGGTCAAAAGAGGCATCTAAATCGTTATAAAAAAATATATATCTAGGCGTAAATATCGGAATAAGAGAATACACAAGTTCTTAATGGAAAACACTGTTAGAAAAAGAGTTACACATCATTTTGTCGACGATTCAATTTCTAGTCAACAACAATGGCGGTTCGTTAATTATATTTTACGTCACCCTAGCAAACATCGGAAAGGAGAGCATGATATTCGTTAATGTTTATTTATCTAAACAATCCAAAAACGAGTGTTAAGTTTTATAAATGGTGACATGTTTAAAACAAACAAAACGACAAATTTTAAAAAGCCATTATCAAATTATACAATAAAAAGGTCATTGCGTGATTGTGGGAATCTATTGTGTTGGAACTCGTTCAACACAATACTTTCCCATATTGATGCAATAACCTATAATAATGAGCTTTTTTGTATTCAAATACAACTTTATTGAGACAACTTCACATTTAAATTTGTATTCAATTGGAAGCATTTTACATGTAGTGCCTCATGTATATTTAAAGCTTAATCTTATTTCAAATGCAAATATTGTTTTGTAGGGGTATTCTTCATATATCCACCATCTTTATGGCGAAGCTTGTTCCAGCTGATGACCATTGGTTTACTTTGTGGTAGAGAGGGAATGTACTTTGTTCTGATGCTATTACTTGTTGAAAAAGATGTAAACACCAACAGACTGAGATTGTTAATGTCAAATGATGTTGAGCAGAATCCAGGACCGGTAAGTGGTTTTGAAATATGATCATTGTAGTAATCAAAAATAAATGTACATTGTAATTGATGTATTAAAACTATCAATTTTATGGTGCAAGTTTTCGGATATACTTTTTCCTGATGTAGATTATAAAATCCTTTTGCAAAATTTTGTGGAAAAAGGAGAATTGCTTGACTCATGAATCATAGAAAAAAAATATTTTTTTATAACAGCAGAATTCTCTGAAAATATGCCTCAATTAAACATTAATTTACATGTCAAATTCCTTTTAATTTTTTTTATAAAAGACAATGTAAATGGAATGGGTGCCAAGGATTTTTAGTGACAGACTTTGAGAGTCTAAGGATGCATGGTTTAGATCATGTGTATAAAGTAATTTTCTTTTACAATTTATTGTAACAATATTTTAAATCTTCTCAAGTGTACACCTTTGATATTAAAGGCTTAAAGGATTGCATCCACATTTTATTTCATAATCTAATTAAGACATGAAATAGCTTTTAAGCAAACACAATGCATGTTTGTCAAACAGGTGAGCCTATCTTATATGATCGTTGCGAGACCTGTTTTAATGTATCAACTGTGCCAGGCAAAAAATAATAATTGAGATTTTTTTTTCTTTTCTTTTTGTAGAACCAAGAATACTTCCAAACTCTAGATGAATGGTGTAATTTCCTTCCAGGGGGGACTTTTAATGATACTACAAATCTAAACTTATGTCCACCTCACTTGGTAAGCAATATGAACAATACTTATGACTTGAATATATAATTTTGGTAGGCAGTGTTTATGTTTGTCTATCTGATGTAAACAATAAATTTTAACCATTTGTTTGTATGCAACTTTGTGGCATATAAATATTAATAGTTCATTGGAAAAAGCGGAGGAAAATAAGGCTGCCAGGCTTAAAACATGTGAACATTGAAAATTTGACTTATCTGATGTCACAAGAGCTTGATGCTAAACTAATTGATATTTAGTATTGTCATTATAAGTTGTACAATGATGAACCTTGGGACCTGAAACAACAAGAGTTACAAATTATGTTTTTTAGATCACCTGAGCCGAAGGCTCAAGGTGATCTATTCTTTGTTTCTTTGGTAGCCCTGTTTCAAAATTGTTCAAAATTAAAATTCCTTCAAGAACTTTGGTTGCTGCAGCATTAGAAAGGGGGCAAACTGTCCAAACATTAAAAATCTTTTCCTCTGAATCTGCAAGTCAGATTCCAATATTATTTAGTAGAAATGTTCCTTGGGTGACCCTCTACAAAAATTGTTCAATCCATAATGATTGGTTGAAAAAGACGTGGCAGTCAGGCGGCATCAGAAAAGGGGCAAAATTTGAAAATTCCATATATTTTTTTTAAGTGCTTTTCTGTAAAGTAAATTGAAAAGGAATCTAACTTCAGTATTTCTCTTCTTAATTTGTTCAAGCAGTATTGATTGGTTACAAAATCATAGCAACCAGGCGTCATCAAAAAAGGGGTTAATTGACCCTCTTGTTTACATATCCTGTTGGTCCCCTTCTAAAATGTGCAAATGCCATAGGGTCAGCATTATTATTATGTCTAAAAACTTATATGCACTGATTTGTTAAGCATTTATATGTTTATGTATCATACAGGAAGTGAACTTGTTAGTCCCCTACCGGTCAAAGACCGGTATGGGGACTATAGGTTTGGTTGATTCCGTCTGACTGTCAGTCCCACCTAACCTTGTCAGGCCCGTATCTTAACCATGCATCATAGGATTTGAAAGAAACTTGGCACAAATGTTCACCATGATGAGGCGGCGTGTTGCGCGCAAGACCCAGGCCTGTACCTCAAACGACAAGGTCACACTTAGAGGTCAAGGGTCAACATGAGTACTGTCTGATAGGACTACCTTGTCCGACCCGAATCTTAACCAACCATCATAGGATTGCCAAAAAACTTGGCACAAAGGTTCACCATGATGACGCGTCAAGGTCACACTTTTAGGTCGAAATGAGAAATGTTTGATAGTAATGTAAAATGCAGTTCATTGCTGTTTTGTCCAAAAAAAATAGTCTCTCATTTTCTGGCTCAGTTTTGAAGAACAAACAGCACAAAAGAAAACAACCTGAATTACATATCTTGTCAGAAACTCAAACAAGTTGGTCAAATAATCTTTTGAAAAATTTATCTTTATGTGATCATGCCATAAAATTTCAAAAGTTCATTTTAGATGCCATGATGACACATTCTATGTTAACACCTACAAAGCAAAGCTTTTTAAAACTTGAGCAGGAAACGGCAAAGCTAGCTGCATTGAATAATTGCACTAAGGGCTCTTTCGTGTGTACTGTTTTTAAATGCAAATTTAACAATAAATCATTATTGTATGTTAGGTATATTGAATCAGGTGTCTACAGTGGACTTATGCTCCAGAAGTATATTCCATTACTGAAACAGCAATATGGTCTTTCAGATAATGAAATATGCATACATAATGTGATAACTGCAGAAGATATAAGTGAAATGAATAAAGAAAACATCAAATTACAAATAAAAAGAAGCCGACCTGACAAAATTCTAAAATGCTCCCTTCGAAATTTATTTCCTAAAGAGGTAAATAGTTTGAAAAACTTAGAAGAATGTGAAGATTTAATGCTAAATGCATTTATTGTTCACATTTTGCCTGTGAAAAGCAAGGTTACTGTAGACACTGCTGAAAAAATGTATCTTGAGTTTAAAAACTCTCCTGTGAATTGCATTAATAGTTTTTTATTAGAGTTCAGGATGAGCAAATTAGAAACAACTCATTCAATATCAAAGGACATATTAGCTGAAACTTCATCAGAGACAAAACAATTGCTGCAACAATCTATTATGTTGAACTGCCTGTCAGGAGATATAAAACGAAAACCTGACTTGTTCAACAGAGAATCACGGTTTGACTCAAATTTTCTTAAGAATACCCCTGCTGCAACATCACTTCGGAATAGAACCCTTATATTATATCTTCAAAATAGCATTCATGTACTAACATCATTTTATATGAAATATTTCCCTGAGCTAAATGAATCTGTTGATTCGCTTATATGTGTAGAACCAAGTATTAAGAAATACAAAAGATCTGCGACCAACACATTAAAGAGCAAAACACTTAACACTGTTGTTGTAACTAGAAATGATTTGCATATTTCACCAGAAAACTTTCCAATGCCAGAAAACCCTGTTAATATATACGAAAGTTACTGCTTGTCAATACTAGAACATGGAAAATTAGTTATTCAATATTGTGACGAATTGGCACATCTCGTTTGTTGTTTGAATGATTACAGTGAAATAGATGGCTCTTTCAGATATAATGATTTTGTGTTTACTGTAAAGCAAACCCAAGAAACTGGTGATTATTTTTATTGTAGTTGCAAGACATATCGAACTCTGATCAACATTCAAGACTGTAATAATTTTGAGGAATATTCTGTGTTGGATTCATTTGGTGAAAATTGTGTTACATGCATTCATTGTAGATTTCTTAAGCAAAACGTATTGCCAGAGTTAAAACCAGTTAATGGTAATGCAAGTAGATTTCATAAGTTTGTACAGGATAGTTTGAGCTACAACGGTAAGGATATTGTGGAATTGTCTAGAAATATGGAAACCCGTAAGTTCTCTGTAATGATTGAAGACGAAGACAGGCCTGCATTTGTAAACTTAAGTTTTAATAAAAGGCAAGGGAATTACATTGTATCTTGTTTTAATGGCCAATGTTTGTCTGTTAGGGGTCACAAAAAAAGTGTTAAGACATTATTGAATGCAGATCTTTGTAAACATCTGTCTGTATTTAGGCAACATATTGAATATTGGCAAGATCTAGTGCAGTCCAATACTGCAGATCCAGGTAATGATTCAGAAGTAAACAATGCCACAAATATAAATCCTGATCTCAACACAGAGATTAACTTTGATGAAAACACTGGTCTATGGAATTTTAAATGTAAAAGTAAGCATTCTCCAAACAAAAGAGATTGTCCAAACTACAAAGCAAATGTGATTAAACGTGACAGTTGGAATGATAACAATTTAGTTAGACTTCCTGATGGATGCTTAAAAGGTCCTATACTTGTTTCAGATATTCCTGACAAAACCTGTGAATGTGGTAGTGGTTGGTTGAAGAGAGCAGATGATGAAAGCTTCAGTGTGGATGGCCTTACTACAACAGGCAGAAAAAGATTATTGACAATTTATACCACAATGGCCCCTGTCAAATGTGAAGTACAAATAAGATTGTGCTACAATTCTGTATCCCCTTGTAAACATTTTTGGGATGAAGGACAGAAAAACTCCATTCATGTTTTGAGTCGTGATACTGCAGCTGGAGACGAAGTAGGATGGGAATTTGTTGCCATGGTTTTAAAGTCTGGCTGTACATTTTCATCTTACTGTCGATTAAAAAATGATGCATACCAGTTGAGAGATAGTAGAGCAAAGTTTATGGATCCGTCTGTTTTTATAAATTGGTGGTTTAGTTGGGCTGCAAACATGAAAATAGATTTTAGGAAGCCATGTGACGTGTGTGGATTTGAGCCAAAAAGACTGTGTTGTGACGGTACTAAGGTCGGTGTAGGTTTTAGACATGCAACATTTGAAGAAATTAATTCCTCAGACTCTAATAATGAAATAGAAACTACCTTACATCGTAGAATGGACAGATGTTTTTTGAAAAATATGAATGGAATAAATAAACAACAAATAATAAAAAATAGAGCAACTCTAGATTATTTGGCTAGGATGGAAATTGAAGAAATTGCAGATAAGGACATTCTTAATGAGCTTGAATTAAATGATCGAATTAATATGGTTAAAGAAGTTTTACCTGATGAGGTCCTTCCTTCTTTTAAACGTTTTTTGAGTAATATGAAAACTTCAGAAAAACTTGCATATGCTTATGTTTTAAAAATGTTAAGTACAACTGCGTCTGTGACAAGCCTGTTACCACCCTCATTTTGTACTAAATTGCAACAATTGGTATCTAATCCACATACTGATGGCAACAATTTTAATATAATAATCAATGAAATGAGATCATATTCACCAGAATTGAGAGATTTGGTTGGTGAATCTTGTCTGTGTAATAATGACTGTATGCATGATGATATTAGATTATTTGTTCAATACCTGATAAATGAATCTTTGGATATGCAGGTTAATGCACCAGAAATGGCTTTTCCTCAACCAGGAACATATAATCCCGCAAAGTTTGGAAGAGCATATTATTTTAATGAGTCGGGTTTAAAGTTAAGAAATATAAGGCAATTTACAATGGATATTGACAAGAAGGCTAAGAAAAATGTTGACCATGATGACAATACAATGGATTTTGAAAGATGTCAGAAACTTTATTCCAAGGTTCAGACTTCAGCTCCAGGCACATCTAATTTATTCCTATGGTTTTGTGCTGATCATGGCCATTGTTATGGATTTCATATGACTGGGGCTGAAGGAAGGAAAGATCCATCTGCATCTCTTTATTCTCATTTGGAAAAGCCTCCACAAGACGTATTTTATGACTTTGCCTGCGGTCTTCAGGAATACTGTCTAAATAGAGAAAGTGGATTCTACAAAAATGTTCGATTTTTCCACGATATATTTCATAGTTACGCACATAAGTGTTCATGTGCATTTAAAGCAAGTCGCCTACAAGGGTTTGAATCTGTGAATTCCGAAATATGTGAGCAATTTAATAGTTTTATTCAGTGCATAAAACGATCTGCCAGACAAATGTCGCAGACACATTTCTGCTTCTATTTACAGTTTTTCTTACATGAATGGAATGAAAGAAAAAGATCTCTGTCCCAAAAAAAACTTAGGGTGGCTTTGGCACGAATGAATTAAAAAAAAAATGCAGTTTGTTCTACAGTTTCTGTCTAATTTTAAGCTCGACTATTTAAGGAATGATGAGAGCTTTACTACTCGCCCAGGTGTCGGCCTCTTGTTAAAGTTTAAGAGCAAGTTGGCATTTTTCTTTCATAAGTACTTGTGCCAAGTATTTCATATTTAGAATATAGTTACATCTTATAACTTTCTTCACATTGAATGCTGAAGATGCTTAGTGTGACCTTCCTTTAGTTTTTTATATAAAAAACATGATTTTGGGTGGTTAACCCTTTCCCACATACAAAAAATCTGCAGCAGACGAATTTGAAAACCTAGTGACAAAAACCTGGAAAATCTCCAATAACCATTCCCTCATACAGCAATTCTGCAGCAAACGACTTTGAACATATTTTGTTAAAAAATGGAAAATCTCTTTTAAAGAATCGATGACTATAAGTGGAAAACATTGTGTCAAAAAGAGAATTTGCTCGTTTTGAACAATTTCTTCTTTTGTCACAATGTTTACAAAAATACGTCTGATGCAAAGGCATCAGAAAGCGTCTATATGAGGGAAAGGGTTAAAGATTAATTGTTAAATAAAGTTGAAAACATTGTGGCCAAAGGAGAAATTGCTCTCTTCTTCTCAATAAATATTTATGCTAGGGCTTTCATGTTTGGAAAATAATTACATGTAAGACCTTATTAGGGCAAGTTGGCATTTTCATTTCTTAGCTCACCAGAGCACAAAGTGCTCAAGGTGAGTTTTTGTGATCGCCTTTTTTCTGTCATTCGTCATCGACATTTGCTTGTTAACAATCTAGAGGCAACATTTTGCATCCATGAAAGTTTATCGGAATATTTATCTCCATCAAATCTAGGCTAAGTTCGAAACTGGGTCAAGTGGGGTCACAACTAGGTCACTAGATCAAATTAAATTAAAATCGTGTTAACACTCTGGAAGCCGCATTTTAAACTTGAGCATGTTGAAACTTTATCAGAATGTTAGTCTTAGTGATATCTAGGCCAGGTCAGATAAAAAACTAGGTCACTAGGCCAAATTGTAGAACAATCTTGTCAACACTATAGAGATTGAATTTTTGACTTGAGCAGCTTAACAAGTTTGAATATGGGTCAAAAACTAGGTCAAATTGATGGAAAATCTTGTAAACACTCTGGAAGTTTGAATATGGGTCAAAAACTAGGTCAGATTGAAGGTTAATCTTGTAAACACTTTGGAAGGTGCATTTTGGGCTTCAGCATGTTGAAACTTTGTCAGAATGATTGTCTTGATGATATCAACAAACATTGCCGCCAGTCAAAAACCTCATATTGCCATTGGCGCTGAAAGAGTTAAGTCTTAAATAGCCAATTCTCAGGTGAGCGATCCAGGGCCTCATGGCCCTCTTGTTTTTAATTTCTTTTCAATAAGTACTTATGTAAAGGCTTTCATATTTGGAATGCAATAACATTTAATACCCTTCTTCACATTGTATGCTAAAGATGCTGACCTCCTTTTGATGTAAAACACATGATGTTTAGGTTGATTTTAAGAATTTAAGATAAATTTAGAATTTTTGTTACATTCCTTTTTAGCTCACCTATGCAAAAAGTGCAAGGTGAGTTTTTGTGATCGCTCACCGTCCGTCGTCGTCGTCGTCCGTCCATTCACATTTTCCTACAAACGACTTCTCCTCCTACACCAATTAACCAAATTCAAAATAATTTTACAGGAATGTTCCTTGGGTGGATCTCTTTCAAACTTGTTCAAAGAATTCTATTCCATGCAGAACTTTGGCTGCCACGGCAACAAAAAGGGGGAAATTAACCAAAACTTAAAAAATCTTCTTGTCTGAAAGTAAAAGGCCCATGCCTTTGATATTTAGTATGTAGCATCGTCTAGTGAACCTCTACCAAGATTGTTCAAATTATAGCCCTGGGGTCAAAAATTACCCCTCCCCGGGGGTCACTTGTTTAACATAGACTCATATAAGGGAAAAACTTTAAAAAAATCTTCTTGTCTAAAAGTAGAAGGCCGGGTAGCTCAATTGGTAGCGTATCTGCCTCGTGATCTGGAGGTCACAGGTTCGATACCCGGTTGCGGCGACATTCTTTCGGGCGATTTTTCCATTGCCTCTCACCTCTGATCTATGTGAGAAAGTAGTCAGTGGCTTCGAAAGAATGTTGTGTAAGTACTGGTGTGGGAAAGCCAGGAAAACGTGGGTAGGTGCACTGACCGCCGCGATATGACCAAAGCTGTTGAAATCGGCGTTCAACTCCAAACAAACAAACAAACTAAAAGTAGAAGGCCCATGCCTTTGATATTCGGTATGTAGCATCATCTAGTGAACCTCTACCAAGATTGTTTAAATTACAGCCCTGAGGTCAAAAATGACCCCTCCCCGGGGGTCGCTTGTTTTACATAGACTCATATACGGGAAAAACTTTAAAAATCTTCTCGTCTAAAGGTAGAGGGCCCATGCCTATGATATTTGGTATGTAGCATCATCTAGTGAACCTCTACCAAGATTGTTCAAATTATAGCCCTGGGGTCAAAAATGACCCCTCCCCCAGGGTCATATGTTTACATAGACTCGTATAGGGGAAAAACTTTAAAAATCTTCTTGTCCAAAAGTAGAGGGCCCATGCCTTTGATATTGAGTATGTAGCATCATCTAGTGGACCTTTACCAAGATTGTTCAAACTATAGCCCTGGGGTCTATTGATTTACATAGACTCATATAGGGGAAAAACTTTAAAAATCTTCTTGTCTAAAAGTAGAAGGCCAATGCCTTTGATATTTGGTATGTAGCATCATCTAGTAG
This sequence comes from Serripes groenlandicus, assembly GCA_031761405.1. Taxonomy (NCBI): domain Eukaryota; kingdom Metazoa; phylum Mollusca; class Bivalvia; order Cardiida; family Cardiidae; genus Serripes; species Serripes groenlandicus. Next base: position 46,492,336 of record JASEVX010000001.1, on the reverse strand, counting down.
ACCTCTACCAAGTTTGTTCAAATTATAGCCTTGGGGTCAAAAATGACCCCTCCCTGAGGGTCATTTGTTTAACATAGACTCATATAGGGGAAAAACCTTAAAAATCTTCTTGTCTAAAAGTATAAAAGTAGAGGGTCCTGGCCTTTGATATTGGGTATGTAGCATCATATAGTTGACCTTTACCAAGAGTGTTCAAATTAAAGCCCTTGGGTCAAAATTTACCCCTCCCCAGGGGTCACTTGTTTGTCTAAAAGATATTTGGTATGTAGCATCATCTAGTGGACCTCTACCAAGCTTGTTCAAATTATAGCCCTGGGGCCAAAATGACCCCACTCTGTGGGTCACTTGCTTTACATAGATAGGGAAAAAACTTTCAAAAGATTCTTGTCTAAAAAAATATTTAGTATGTAGCATCACCTACTAGACCTCTACCAAGATTGTTCAAATTATAGCCCTGGGATCAAAAATTACCCCTCCCCGGGGGTCACTTGTTTTTCATATACTCATATAGGGGAAAGAACACTGAAAACTTTTTAAGTTTGATTAAATCAGGTGAGCGATATAGGACCATCATGGTCCTCTTGTTCTAATTATGATCATTCATTTATTAATTGGAATTTTTCAACATATCTGGTTATAGTATACTGTATATATTGCACATGAACTTGATACACCATTTAACATACATTGTATTTTTGATTATGTACCTGTCTTTATGTTTCAGATTGTTTCCTGTGATTATAAGTCCCTTACCGATCGAAGATCGGTTTGGGGACTATAGGTTTGGTCGATTACATCTGTCTGTCAGTCACACCTAACCTTGTCTGGCCCGCATCTTAACAATGCATAATAGGATTTGAAAGAAACTTTGCACAAACGTTCACCATGATGAGGAGGCGTGTCGCGCACAAGACCCAGGCCTGTACCTCAAATGTCAAGGTCAAAATGAGTACCATTTGATAGGACTACCTTGTCCGGCTCACATCTCAACCATGCCTCATAGGATTCCAAAGTTACTTGGCACACATGTTCACCTCAAATGTAAAGGTCACACTTAGAGGTCAAAGGTCAAAATGAGTACTGTTTGATAGGACTACCTTGTCCCACCGTATCTCAACCATGCATCATAGGATTTCCATGAAAATTGGCACAAAGATATGATGAGGCAGCATATCACTCTCAGGACCCAGGCCTGTACCTCAAATGTCAAGGTCACATTTAGAGGTCAAAATGAGTACTGTTTGATAGGACTACCTTGTCTGGCCCGAATCTCAACCATGCATCATAGGATTCTCATGTTACAGGGCACACATGTTCACCATGATCAGGTGGCACACAAAACACAGGCCTGTACGTCAAGGTCACACTTAAAGGTCAAAGGTCGAAAGGAGAAACCATGCATCACAGAATTCCCAAGTTACTGGGCACACATGTTCACCATGATCAGGTGACATGTGGCGCACAAGACACGGGCCTGTAACTTGAAGGTCCAGGTCACACTTAAAGGTCGAAATGAGAAATATTTGATAGGACTGTATCCAAAATGTATGCAGTGCATTGTTGTTTTTGTCAACAAATGCACATACAATACACAATGTGCTGTCCTCGTCCGGTAGGGGACTTATGTGTTGCTTGCAATACGACATTAACTTGTTTTAAGTCATATATCAACATGTTGTCATCTTAAATGTAACTGTTTCCTGTATATATTGCATCTTGAAAAAACATTTAACATACATTGTTATGAGTATTTTTAGATCACCTGAGCCGAAGGCTCGAGGTGATCTATTCTGATCACTGTCCATCGATGTCCGTTGTTAACTTTTAGCTTTAAACATCTTCTCCTCCTTTTTTTAACCACAGGAACAATTTCAACCAAACTTCAAAGGAATGTTATTTTGGTGGTACTATTCAAAATTGTTCAAGGATTTAAATTCCACTGAGAACTTTTGTTGTGGCATCAGAAAGGGGGCAAAATGTCCAAACTTTAAAATTCTTCACCTCTGAATCTGCTTTTCGGATTCCAATATAATTTGATAGAAATGTCCCTTGGGTTACCCTCTACAAAAAGTATTCAAGCCATATTGATTGGCTGAAAACAATGGCAACCAGGTTGCATCAGTAAAATGGCAAAATGACAAAACTTTAATAATCCATCCTTATGAAAGTGCATGTCCGATTTCAAAAAAATGTTGTAGAAATGTTCTTTCATTGAGCCTCTACATACTTTTTCAAGTCAAATTGATTAGTTGAAAGACATAGCAACTAAGCGGCATCAGAAAATGTGTTAAATTAACTTTTTGCATCAAATGACATCTCCTAGTTCACTATAAAATTGTTCAAAGATTTAGATACCATTATGAACTTCGGTTGCTGCTTGGTCAGAAAGGGGGCAAAATGCCTAAATTGGTCTCCTCTGAATTTGCTCATCATATTTTAAGATAATTAAGTAATAATGTTCCTTGAGTGACCTTCTCAGTTGTTCAAGCTATGTTGATTGATTGAATAACATTATCAAATTATACCTGATATTGGCAAATACACATTTGCTACTATTATTACTCAGGTTATCGATTTGGGGCCATCTTGGCCCTCTTGTTCATTATGTATGTGTGTTTTATCCATGCCTAATGTATTTATGTTTCAGATGGTGCCACGGGACTGGCCTCCAAGGATGGGTCTATATTTGACCCTGGCGGCACTGGGCAACGTTATATGGGGATGTCATTATGGACATGCCTTGTATGCGGCTAATAGTCTCTTTTCAAATTAAATTATATTTTCATGATTAAATTCAAAGATTTTGCTATCACAAATTTGTGTTAACTTTGAATCTATCATTTGTTAGTCCCCTTCCATTTTCTCCGTTCGTCTGTCTTAAAAACTGGATTATTTGATTAACCGAAACGTATTACAGCTGGGTTCATCAAACTTAGTTGTTCTCGACAATATTGACTACTGTGCAAAGATGTAAGTTATTGTGATGTATATATATTTTCATTTTTTAATAACGTGGTGGGATAAACGACACATTAATATCGATGAAAATAAAAGTCGGTGATAACAATTTATATCTCTGCACAAATGTCGAAAGTCTTAAAAGTTTGCAGGAACGACCCGGCCCCCATTTAAGGTCCATGGGGGAGTAAACATGATATCAGAACGGGACAGTTGTTCAACTTGCCATTAGGGCTTTCTTACGGAAGCGTTAAGTGGGCACCTGATTATGTATTGATTACGACAAATATAACATGACAGGATATGGAATTTTTTTTAGCATTCATACCTAAACTTTGACAACCAACTAATTTAAATGCATTCTAGTCCGCTGCTGCATATGCTATAAGGCAGAGGTCCCGCGCTTACGGTGAAGTGCTGGCCTTGTTTCAAACGAGCAGTCCGCTGCTAGTAGGGGAAATGCGAGCCGTTGCCGCCGTCTACCCGCGCTAACGGCAAAGTACTGGCCTTGTTTCAAACGAGCAGTCCGCTGCTGGTAGGGAAAATGCGAGCCGTTCCCGCATATGCTATAAGACACCCGTGTTGATAGCCGGGGCCGCCGTCTACCCGCGCTCACAGCGAAGTGCTGGCCTTGTTTCAATCGAGCACTCGGCTGCTGGACGGGGAAATGTGAGTCGGGAACGCATATGCTATAAGGCAGAGGTCCCGTCGTCTACCTGCGCTGTTTCAATCGAGCAGTCCGCTGTTAGTAGGGGAAATATCCGCGCTTACGGCGAAGTGCTGGTAGGTGAAATGCGAGCCGTAGCCGCATATGCTATAAGGCAGATTCCGCCGTTTACGCGCGCATACGGTGAAGTGCTGGCCTTGTTTCAAACGAGCAGTCCGCTGCTGGTAGGGGAAATGCGAGCCGTTGCCGCATATTTCGTAAGCCGGGTCCCGCCGTCTACCCGCGCTAACGGCGAATTACTGGCCGTGTTTCAAACGAGCAGTCCGCTGCTGGTAGGGGAAATGCGAGCCGTTCACACATATGATATAAGGTAGGTCCCGTTGTCTACCCGCGCTCACAGCGAAGTGTTGGCCTTGTTTCAATCGAGCACTCGGCTGCTGGACGGGGAAATGTGAGTCGGGAACGCATATGCTATAAGGCAGAGGTCCCTTCGTCTTTCCACGCTTACGGCGAAGTGCTGGCCTTGTTTCAATCGAGCAGTCCGCTGCTGGTACGGGAAATATGAGCCGTAGCCGCATATGCTATAAGGCAGGTTCCGCCGTTTACCCGCGCTTACAGTGAAGTCTGTCTTAAAAACTGGATTATGTGATTACCCGAAACGTATTACAGCTGGGTTCATCAAACTTAGTTGTTTTAGACAATATTGACTACTGTGCAAAGATGTAAATTATTGTGATGTATATATATTTTTCATTTTTTAATAACGTGGTGGGATAAACGACACATTAATATCGATGAAAATAAAAGTCGGTGATTACAATTTACATCTCCGCACAAAGGTCGAAAGTAGTAGGTACGTCTTAAAAGCTTGCACGAAGGACCCGGGCCCCATTTAAGGTCCAGATTCAATAGGGCATTGGTGATATCAGAATGGGACAGTTGTTCACGTCTGCCAGTTCACCTTACCATGTGTTATATGGCTTTCTTACGGAAGCTTCACTTAAACCGACAAGATTGCTGGTAGGGGAAATGTGAGCCGTGGCCGTATATGCTATAAGACAGGTCCCGCCGTCTACCCGCGCATACGGTGAAGTGCTGGTTTTGTTTCAAGCGAGCACTCGGCTGCTGGCCGAGGAAATGTTAGTCGGAGCCGCATATGCTGTAAGGCAGGTCCCGCCGTCTACCTGCGCTTACGACGAGGTGCTGGCTTTGCTTCTAGCGAGCACTTATCTGCTAGTCGGGGCCGCATATGCTATAAGGCAGGTCCCGCCGTCTACCCGCGCTTGCATCGAAGTGCGTCCTTGTTTCAAGCGAGCACTCGGCTGCTGGCCGAGGAAATGTTAGTCGGAGCCGCATATGCTGTAAGGCAGGTCCCGCCGTCTACCTGCGCTTACGACGAGGTGCTGGCTTTGCTTCTAGCGAGCACTTATCTGCTAGTCGGGGCCGCATATGCTATAAGGCAGGTCCCGCCGTCTACCCGCGCTTGCATCGAAGTGCGTCCTTGTTTCAAGCGAGCCCTCGTCTGCTGGACGGGGAAATGTGAGTCGGGTACGCATATCCTATCAGGCAGGTCCCGCCGTCTACCCGCGCTTACCGCAAAGTGCTGGCCTTGTTTCAAGCGAGCACTTCGCTGCTAGTAGGGGAAATATGAGCCGTGGCCGCATATGCTATAAGGCAGGTCGCACCGTCTACCCTCGCATACGGTGAAATGCTGGTTTTGTTTCAAGCGAGCACTCTGCTGCTAGTAGGGGGAATGTGAGCCGTGGCCGCATATGCTATAAGGCAGGTCCAGCCGTCTACCCGCGCTTACGACGAAGTGCTGGCCTTGTTGCAAGGTAGCACTCCGCTGTTGGTTGGGGAAATGTGAGCCGGGGCCGCATATGCTATAAGGCAGGTCCCGCCGTCTACCCGCAAAGTGCTGGCCTTGTTTCAAACGAGCAGAACGCTGATGGAAGGAGAAATGTGAGCCGTGGTCGCATATGCTATAAGACAGGTCCCGCCGTATACCCGCGCATACGGTGAAGTGCTGACTTTGTTTCAAGCGAGCCCTCGGCTGCTGGCTGTGGAAATGTTAGTCGGGGCCGCAAATGCTATAAGGCAGGTCCCGCCGTCTACCCGCGCTTACAACGAAGTGCTGGCTTTGCTTCGAGCGAGCACTCAGCTGCTAGCCGGGGCTGCATATGCTATAAGGCAGGTCCCGCCGTCTACCTGCGCTCGCAGCGAAGTGCTGCCCTTGTTTCAAGCGAGCACTCGGCTGCTGGCCGGAGAACTGTGAGCCGTGTCCGCATATACTACAAGGCAGGTCCCGCCGTCTACCTGCGCTTAGGGCGAAGTGCTGGCCTTGTTTCAAGCGAGCACTTGGCTGCTAGTAGAGGAAATGTGAGCCGTGTGGCCGTATATGCTATAAGGCAGGTCCCGCCGTCTACCCGCACTTACGGGTACGTGCTGGCCTTGTTTCAAGCGAGCAGTGCGCTGCTAGTAGGGGAAATATGAGCCGTGGCCGCATATGCTATAAGGCAGGTCGCACCGTCACCGCGCTTATGGCGAAGTGCTGGCCTTGTTTCAAGGTAGCACTCCGCTGTTGGTTGGGGAAATGTGAGCCGAGGCCGCACTTGCTATAAGCCAGGACCCGTCGTCTACCCGCGCTTACGGCGAAGTGCTGGCCCGGTTTCCAGCGAGCATTCGACCGCTGTTATGGGCAATGTGAGCCATGGCCGCATATGCTTTACGGTCCAGCCGTCTAACCGCGCTTACAGTGAAGTGCTGTCCCTGTTTCCAGCGAGCATTCGGCTGATGTTAGGGGAAATGTCAGCCGGGTCTTGATTTTTTATAAGGCAGGACCCGTCGTCTACCCGTGCTTACGGCGAAGTGCTGGCCCTGTTTCCATCGAGCATTCGGCCGCTGTTATGGGAAATGTGAGCCATGGCCGCATATGATATAAGACAGGTCCCGCCGTCTACCCGCGCTTACGGTGAAGTGCAGGCCGGGGCCGCATTTGATATAAGGCAGGTCCCGCCGTCTACCCGCACTTACGAAGAAATGCTGGCCTTGTTTCAAGCGAGCAGTCCGCTGCTAGTAGGGGAAATTTGAGCCGTGGCCGCATCTGCTATAAGACAAGTCCCGCCGTCAACCCGCACTTACGAAGACGTGCTGGCCTTGTTTCAAGGTAGCACTCCGCTGTTGGTTGGGGAAATGTGTGCCGGGCCGCATTTGCTATAAGGCAGGACCCGTCGTCTACCCGCGCTTACGGCGAAGTGCTGGCCCTGTTTCCAGCGAGCATTCGGCCGCTGTTATGGGCAATGTGAGCCATGGCCGCATATGCTATACGGCAGGTCCCGCCGTCTACCTGCGCTTACGGCGAAGTGCTGGCTTTGTTTCAAGCGAGCACTCGGCCGTTGGTCGGGGGAAATTGAACCGGGACCGAGTTTGCTATAAGGCAGGTCACGCCGTATACCCGCGCTTACGGCGAAGTGCTGGCCTTGTTTCACGCGAGCACTTCGCTACTGACCGGGGATATGTGCGCCGGGGCCTAATTTTGCTATAAGGCAGGTCCCGCTGTTAAAGCCAGCCTACGCCGTAAGCGTGGGTAGACGGCGGGACCGTCTTATAGCATATTATTGCTACTGATAGGGGATATGTGCGCCGGGGCCTAATTTTGCTATAAGGCAGGTCCCGCTGTTAAAGCCAGCCTACACAGGGAAGTGCTGGCCTCGTTTCAAGCGAACACTCCACTACTGACTGGGGAAATGTGCGCCGGGGCCGAATTTTGCTATAAGGCAGGTCCCACTGTTTAAACACGCGTCTACAGCGAAGTGCTGGCCTTGTTTCAAGCGAGCACTCCGCTAGTGGCTGGGGGAAATGCAGGTCCCGCTGTTAAAACACGCGTACAGAGCGAAGCGCTTGCCTTGTTTCAAGCGAGCACTCCGCTACTGGCCGAGAGAATGTGGCCGAATTTGCTATAAGGCAGGTCCCGCTGTTTAAAACCTCCTACACAGGGAAGTGCTGGCCTCGTTTCAAGCGAGCATTCCGCTACTGACTGAGGAAATGTGCGCCGGGGCCGAATTTTGCTAGAAGGCAGGTCCCGCTGTTAAAACACGCGTCTCCAGCACTCCGCTACTGGCTGGGGGAAATTCAGGTCCCGCTGTTAAAACTCGCGTCCACAGCGAAGTGCTGGCCTTGTTTAAGTAAGCACTCCGCTATTGGCCGGGGCCGAAGTTTGCTATAAGACAGGTCCCGCTGTTTAAACTCGCGTCTACGGCGAAGTGCTGGCCTTGTTTCAAGCGAGCTTTCCGCTTCTGGCTGGGAAAATGCAGGTCCCGCTGTTAAAACCCGCCTACACAGCGAAGTGCTAACCTTGTTTCAAGTGAGCACTCCGCTACTGACTGGGGATAAGGCAGGTCGCGCTGTTCAAACACGCGTCTACAGCTAAGATCGGATTCAAAACGTAGCCTGAAGGCACGACGGACAAAATGTGATCATTATAGCTCACCTTGATTACAGGCGAGCTATAAAAAACAAGAGGCCCATGAGTGCCTATGCTCTACTGGTATTGTTCTTTGGTCATTTTCAATCTAGAGCATGTATGTATGGTGAAGATCGGATAGTAAATGGAGGCTCCTTTATGTTCACAAGCTGTATTATAGCAATTTTTACAATTTCATGGGCCATAATCCAGTCTTGCATGGGCGGATCTGGCTGGTTTTCAAAAGGAACCAAGCTCTCATCAATATTTAACTACTATCTAAGTTTGGTGAAGATCAGATAGTAAATGGAACCTCTATTGTGTTCACATGCTCAATTATAGCAATTTGGACAATTTCAAGGGCCATAATCCAGTCTTGCATGGGCGGATCTGGCTGGTTTACGAAAGGAACTGAGCTTTCATGGATATCTAACTACTGTATAAGTTTGGTTGAGATACAATCAAAAGTGAAGACTGTATGTGTTAACAAGCTCTTTAAGAGCAATTTTGACCATTTCAAGGGCCATAATCCAGTCATGCATGAGCGGATCTGGCTAGTTTTTAAAAGGAAATGCTGGAAATGAATGTTGTGATGAATATTCAGAAAGACAGAAATATATTTGTACTTGATTGCGATCATGTGATGGACAGGAATGTTCTGTTAACATCCTATGTTTTTAATTTGAGGTTTAACCCCATTTACAACAATAATCTAGTTATATTACAGCAACAGTTCATTTATTTATAATCCCTAGGTAAACAATACTAGGCAAGGGGGTGTGCCTTGTTCAAGGACACTTCACCATGACAGTGGATCGTACATGAGAAGTTTCAAATCTCTAACGCTAACAACACTGCAAAGGTAAATTCCAATATAAATTGTGGTTCCCAAGAATGTTCAAAAGGTTATTGCTTTTGATGGACAGAGCACAATGGACAAAGTGTGATCACAAAAGCTCGTCTTGAACACTTCTTGGTCAAGTGAGCTAAAAATGTAACTAAAAATATATGAGCATCTTTACTCAACGTTTATTTACTTCAACACATCATATCATGGCACAAATATCAAAATAACTCCTTCATGTCACACTGTATCCACTTAAATGTAAAGACATTTTCCTGCGTTGTCATAGTTAGATTCACATAACTGTCTTAAAAGGAATTGTGTCCCAAGCTGATGCCAATGCTCATCCAAGCTTTTTTTATTATGCTACAATTATGGCCCTTTAACTATAAGTCATCATTATAAAGTATTTGAAATTCTAATCCATATTGTAACATTTAAGGAGCCTGAAACAAGAATATTTGAAAGATCATATGTATATCCTACTAATATGTAAGCAAGTTAAAGCATGGCTGACAGGCCATAGAGAAGTGATCCCTCTGAGTCTCCTGCCAAGCTTTTATATCGAGACAAATGGTGCAAACCTTTTTTTGATTGATTGATTGATTGGGGTTTAAAGCCGTTTTAACAATTTATCAGTTATATCACGGCGGCCAGTTCACCTACTCATGCATTTCCTGATTTTCTAACACCAGTACTCCACACAACAATCTTCCCAAGCAACTGGCTGCTTTTCCACATGACTTAGCCCATTGGTGGAAGACGAATGACGCATGTCGCATTGACTTTTGACAATCTTCGGAAAGAAAGTTGGCCGAGCCGGGATTCGAACTCACAACCCCTGGATTGACAGCCCGCATCGCTACCGGGGCTCGGCATCTTTTTTGGAGAAGTTGTTAGTAGGTAAATGTCAAACGACAGGCAAGCAGATGGACAGACAGACAACACTGGATGACAAGTAAACACAATTTCTAACCCAGCATATTTTGCTCAGATGGTCTAAACAAGAGGGCAATGATGGCCCTGAATCACTCATCTACGTAGTGCAATTCGATTCGTCATGACAACCACAATATAAAAAAAATAACAATCAATATGTGAAGTTAAATCCCAATTTACCCGATGTTTACAGAGGAGAAAATGTTGATGGATGACGCACCAGACATAAGGCGATCACATTAATATATGCAATCATCATTGCAATCCAACTCAATCATAAACAATGCCTAATGCCATGTCACACCTATTTGTTGGGGCATAAATGTCGGTTCTATCTCAGTACATGTCGAAGGATGGCACAAAAACTGTCAGACTTTTAATACTGGGCTGTTGTTTCTTTAATCATCATCAAATAACCTGAAAATCATAACTGATCATTATTTATATTTTTACATCCAAATGACTAACCAATTCCGAAAACAAATACAAATGTAACTTTTGAAACCACTAAAAATATTGTTGGAAAATATTAAAGAAAATTAACCCTGGAAGTGAGATCTTACGTTGTGCTACAGTCCTGGCTCTTGCATGCCATTAACTGTCTCATCAAGATAAAAACAAAATTGCATTGTATTTGAAAATCTGAGGACCAATGTTGAATGACTTGGAAAAGCTTTTATCTACTACCGTAAGTTCTTGACATTTCACCTTGAATTATGACCTGTGAGTTACAGAACTAGCTTTTGTGCACCATAGTCCACCATATTAGGGTAAACAATTTGGCCAGGTAATTTCAAACAAGAGGCGTCTGAAACTGCTGAAATGAAAAACAAGAGGGCTATGATGGCCCTGGATCGCTCACCCGATTTTTGTTCACTTTAGCCATAAACGGCAAAATAGCCCCGCCCCCCTGGCAGCCATCTTTTTTTACCAATCAACATGGCTTAGGAATCTGATAGTGGGTCACTTAAGGAACATTTCTGCAAAATTGTTTGAAAATTGGCTTAACACTTTTGGAAGGAGAAGATTTTTGATTTATTGATTTATTGGGGTTTAACGCCGCTTTCAACATTATTTCAGTTATATCAAAGCGATAGTTCACTTATTCATGATCCCTGGGTAAAAAAAAACAGTACTAGGCTAGAAAATGTGCCTTGCCCAAGAGCACTCCACCATACCCGTATTGCCGCGACTGGAGAAGATTTTTGAAGTTATCACTATAGCCATATAACCAATCAACATGGCTTGAAGGAATCTGATAGAGAGTCATCAAAGGAAGATTTCAAGAGAATTATTTGAAAATCTCCCAACCAGTTTGGGAGAAGAACAATTCTAAAGTGTTTTTCGTTTCGTTGCAATTGAAACAAGAATTCTGCATGGATGCCAAAATTTTGAAGGAATTCTTGTGACATCATTGAGAGGATGCTTTCTGTGAAGTTTCATCCAATTCGACCTATTGGTTACTGGGAGAAGATGATGACAGATGCACGTCACACACCAGACAAAAGACAATCACAATAACTCACCTTGAGCACTTTGTGCTCAGGTGAGCTAAAAACATGGGAATCCTATGATGCATGATTGCGGGCTGGACAAGCTAGTCCTATCAAACAGTTCTCATTTTGACCTTGACCTGTTAGTGTGACCTTGACATTTGAGATACAGGCATGGGTCTTGTGTGCGACACACCACCTAACGATGGTGAACATGTGTGCCTAGTAACTTGGGAATCCTATAATGCATGGTTGAGAATTGGTCCGGAAAAGGTAGTCCTATCATACATTACTCATTTTGACCTCTAAGTGTGACCTTGACATTTGAGGTACAGGCCTGGGTCTTGAAAGTGACACGCTGCCTCATCATAGTGAAATTCATGGAAATCCTATGATGCATGATTGAGATGCGGGTCACACAAGGTACAGTCCTATCAAACAGTACTCATTTTAACCTTTGACCTCTAAGTGTGACCTTGACATTTGAGGTACAGGCCTATGTCTTGTGCAAGACATGCCAGCTCATCATGGTGAACATTTGTGCCAAGTTTCTTTGAAATCCTATGATGCATGGTTGAAATGAGGGCCGGACAAGGTAGTCCTATAAAATAGTACTCATTTAACCTTTGACATCTAAGTGTGACCTTGACATTTGAGGTACAGGCCTGGGTCTTGAGCATGACACACCACCTAATCATGGTGAACGTTTGTGCCAAGTTTCTTGGAAATCCTATGATGCATGGTTGAAATGCGGGCCGGACAAGGTTATCCTTTCAAACAGTACTCATTTTGACATTTGACCTCCAAGTGTGACCTTGACATTTGAGTTTAAGTTGTGGGCCGGTCAAGGTTTGATGGGACCGACGGACCGACGGAATCGACCAAACCTAGTCCCCAAACCAGTCGAAACCATACCACAGTGTAAGCTCTTCTGGCCTTTGGCCAGTAGAGCTAAAACTATTAAATTTAAAACATAATTAAATTTTTGTAAAAATATTACCTTCCTAAAGAAAATCAAAATTTAATTCCGGTTTGAAAGACTCTTGAAAAACAGGTCATGAGTTTGTGCAAAATCAGCACACTCAATTAGAATGTGCTGTATAAAAAGGGTTGTATAATATAGGACATAATGTGGCCCCTTCTCTCCTTTAAGTACGGTAGGTAGAACTGTGTAATCCAAGTGGGCCCAATTAATTGATTGATTTGGGCTGAACGCAATTACATATCATAGCACCCAGTTCACCTACACATGTGTTTACTAGCTTTCTCACACCAGTACTCCACACAACATACTTTCCAAACAACTTGCTGCTTTTCCATATAGACTGTAAGCCAATTGGTTAAAGACGAATGACGCTGGTCACAGTGACTTTTGTCAAACGTTGGAAAGAATGTCAGACGAGCTTGGATTCAAACTCATTTGGTCAGACTGGGCATTTGTCCTGGCTGATCTGGATCTTACCTGGCCGCAAATACGTTACCTTTGGTTGTGTAATATTACAGCTCATTTCAGTAATGATGACCTTGACCCTTGTGACCCCAAAAACAATCTAAAGCTAGCTTTTTGAATTAGCCACATACCTCTGAAATTGAAACAAGCGGACCATGATGGCCCTAGACCACACACCTGAATTATGCAATGTGATTTCTATTGCAAAACACATCAAGACAAGTATTCTGACAAAGATTCATATGAAACTTCCAGCGTTAACAAGATTTTCCTTCATTTGGCCAATTGAACTACTTTTTCAACCTAATATAACTCATATTCGAACATGGACTAGATATCATCAAGACAAACATTCTGACAAAGTTTCAAGTTGCTCAAAGTAAAATTGCGGTCTCCGCAGTTTTGACGCTTTTTTACTTCAGTTTGGCGTAGTGACCTGGTGTTAACCTACATATCATGATTCATCAAGACAAATATTCTGATAAAGTTTCAACATGCTGAAGTTAAAAACGCGACCGCCAGAGTGTTAACAAGCTTTTCCTTAAATTTGGCCTAGTTTCATACCCACCCAATATGACCCATATTTGAACTTGACATAGATATCATACAGACAAGCATTCTGACAAAATTTCAAGCTGCTGAAGCAAAAAATGCAGCCTCCCGAGTGTTAACAAGATTATCCTTCAATTTGGCTAAGTGACCTTGTTTCTGACCAAATATGACCCACATTTAACCTTGACCTAGATATCATACAGACAAACCTTCTGACAAAATTTTAATGCTGAAGCAAAAAATGCGGCTTCTACAGTGTTAACAAGATTTTCCTTCAATTTGGCCCAGTGACCTTTTTGGAACAGACATGACCCAAATTTGAACTTAGCCTACATATCATCAAAACAAACATCATGATCAAATTTTAACATGCTCAAGTTAAAAATTTCAGCCTCCAGAGTGTTAACAAGATTTCCCTTCAATTTAGCCTAGTGACCAAGTTTCTGAACCAATATTACCCATATTCGAACTTAACCTAGATATAATAACGACAACATTCTGATTAAATTTCCAACTTCTGAAGAAAAAATTGCCGCCTCTAGGATGTTAAAGAAATTGTCCTTCAATTTGACCTAGTGACCTACTTTTTGACCCGACATGACCCATATTCTAACTTGGCCTACATATCATCAAGACAAACATTCTGATAAGTTTCAACATGCTCAAGGTAAAAATGCGGCCTCGAGTGTACAAGATTTTCCTTCAATTTAACATAATGACCTAGTTTTTGACCTCAAATGGCCCAGTTTGGAATTATTAATAACAGAATATTCGAATATTGTTTTCAGTATTCATTCCCATCCCTAATAATTATTGAATGTTTACGAAAATTGTTCATTGTTTTAAAATCCTACCATTTATATGTTATCACTGAAACGCAAATCCTTACAGAAACACATACGAAAAAAGGTTTAACTCTATCAGATTAATTGTCTGAGGTCATTATTAATAAATGTAAATTCCGATCAGCTTGTGCAAATATTGAGGGAAAAAAACCAATTAATCAGTGCACATTGGAATAAGAGAGCATGCATGTCCGATATATTCCTTCATCTACACATGTTCAAAAATTACTTTTCCTGATGCACAGCTAATATGACCTGACCTACTGCAGTTTCATGACAACAGCATTCAACTAGAAAACGTCTGTAAGACTGAATAACTGAATAGAGTTGAAAACATTGATGCAAAAGAAGAAATCATTCATGATGATCAATTCTCCTTTTGCCTCAATGTTTTCAACAGCCATATGCTGCTGATGAGCAAGAGGGAAAGGGTTCAATATGAAAGAATACCATCCAAAAACAAGAGAGCCATGATGGCCCTATATTGCTCACCAGAGTAAGTGGTTTAGGGTCCTAATTTAATTGCTGTACAAAAATAAGAGAGAAGGTCAAAAAGTCATGGTGAAGGTCATCCAAAGACAATGATGATATTTGATTGTAAAAGATCACACTAAGGTCATGGTCACATGTTTATAAATCAATGTAAAGGACATGTGACAAATAAATGAAGTTGTTATCTTGTTCACAAGGTCAATTATAGCAATTTTGCCAATTTTAAAGGGCCACAATCCTGTCACGCATGGAAGGATCTGGTTTTCGAAAGGAACCTAGCTCTCATGGATATCTAGCTACTGAATAAGTTTGGTAACCATCGGATAATAAATGAAGACTTTATCGTGTTCACGAGAGATTGTGGACGGACGACTGCCGAAGGGCGATCAAAAGAGCTCACCTTGTCACTATGTGACAGGTGAGCTAATAAAAATACTTGAAAGCTATGATCTCAATTTGTATAGATGTGTAATAGCTACTGTGACATTGCCCTTTCGTCTAGATTTTTGAAATGTGAACTTGTCCAAGCTTTTTTGACACTGAAACATTTTATGCTGTATTATGGTTGACTGAATGATTGATTTGGTTTTAACAGTTTCATTAATTTTCATATCCTAGCGGCCAGTTAACCTATATCATACCAGTACTCAACACAACAGTCTTTTCCATCAAATTACTGCTTTTCCACATAGCCTGTTAGCCCGTTGGTGGCAGACGATTGACACTTGTCACAATGACTTCGGTCAAACGTCTGAAAGAATGGTGGTCAAGCTGGGATTCAAACTCACAACCCCTGGATTGACAGCCCATGTCACTTTTGGGGCTCTGGGTAGTATTATGGAATTTGGCACATGAACGTACGTGCTAGTGGTGACCTCATTTCATACACAAATATTTTAACTACTTTGATCTAGAAGTTATAGAAAAGACAAGTCTTTTCTAACGATATTGAAGCATGACCATGAATTTTAAACTCTATTAGGGTCGACTCATGTTTCACGCTGCTTTCACCTCCTTTTCAGTTATATCATGGCTAACCTTGCAACCCTGAGCTCTAAGGAGGGCAGCAATTACTACCATTTTTCTAAGTCTTTTAGAATTAGCCAGTGCGGATGCTCTACAGCTTCACCACCTATGCGGTTAACTATTTTTTGGAGTTTTACATATTCATTATAAAGGTCACTGACTGGTGCAGATGATTTAAACTTCAAAACTTAGCATTTTATTGCTAGTACAAATTCACTCGATAAAAAGGGAAATGTAATAAACAAGAGGGCCATGATGGCCCTAGTTCGCTCACCTTAATTATACAATGTACTGCAATGCAAAACACATCAAGACAATTATTCTGAATGCAACCTCCAGTATTTTCCTTCATTTGGCCTAGTGATCTATATTTTTTTACCTGATATGACCTATATTCCAACATGGACTAGATATGCGGCCTCCGGAGTTTGAACAATATTTTCCTTTATTGACCTTGTTTTTGATCCAAAATGACCCATATTCGACCTTAACCTAGATATATTTCAGACAAACATTCTGATAAAGTTCCATCATGCTCAAGTTGAAAATGTGGCCTCTAGAGTGTTAACATGATTTTCCTTCAATTTGACCTTGTGACCTACTTTTTGACCCGACATGAAACATGTTTGAACTTGACTTACATATCATCAAGACAAACATTCTGATAAAGTTTCAATATGCTCAAGTTGAAAATGTGGCCTCCAGAGTGTTAACAAGATTTCCCTTCAATTCAACCTATTGACCTAGTTTTTGACCGCATATGGCCAAGTTTCGAACTTGTCCAAGATTTGATGGAGATGAATGTTCTGATAAACTTTCATGAAGATTGGATGCAAATTGTAGCCTGAAGAGTGTTAACAAGCCCAAATGCTGACGATGGACGACTCACAGACAAAATGTGATCATGAAGTGCAAGGTGAGCTAAAAAGCAAACAGAAACCAATGTTCACACATGTAAACAGCATTTACAAACTGAAGCCTGTGCAAATTGACAAAGCAGAGCTATAACAGTCAATATACAACAATCTTTGCCACTTGTTCAGGTCAAATAGACTTAACCAAGATATCTTCATCATATAAGCCTCCCAAGTCTTAGTTCCCGAATATTTACTTGTCATCAACCATTCCATCAAGAAGTTCAGCTATTAAGAAAGGAAGAACGCGTTCCCATGCTGGATTTTTAAATATGTTTCATTTTTTGTGCTATAACAGAATATGCGGCAAATACCCAGCCTATAAATGTTTTAACAATTGCAATTTCTTGAAAACAATAAATGTTTGTTATTATGTAAAAGAAATTTTTCCAAGCAATCAAATGTCAGTCAGTCTTACTTCTAGGAACTGGAGTTTTTGATGCTCAAGTGAAAACGATTTTATTTCTTGATACAGGCTGTATCAACCTTTAATGCAAAAGAAAATCCATTGATTGTCAATTTATGGAAATAAAAAATGTTCACTTTAACCCATTACGTCACGTAAGCGCTTCCGAGCGCTGCTATCTATAAATTCACAGAGGCGCTTCCAAGCGCTGCGATCCACTACGTCACACTAGCGGCTCAGAGCGCGTCTGTTTTTGTATCTAATAAAATCCTTTTTAGATTATAAAATTTATTTTAAACAAGAGGGCCATGATGGCCCTGGAATCGCTCACCTGATTTTTGTTTTCACTTTAGCTATATAAGCCCCGCCCCCTGGCAGCCCTAGTTTTCGACCAATCAACTTGGCTTGAAGGAATCTGATAGAGGGTCACCCTAGGAACATTTCTACAAAATTATTTGAAAATCTGCCTGACACTTCCGGAGGAGAAGATTTTTTAAGATTTCACTATAGCCATATAATGCAATATAGGCTAGCCCTGCCAACCATGTTTTTCGACCAATCAACATGGCTTGAAGGAATCGGATAGTGGGTCACTTAAGGAACATTTCTACAAAATTATTTGAAAATCTGCCTGACACTTTTGGAGAAGAAGATTTTTTAAGTTTTCACTATAGCCATATAAGGCAAAATAG
The DNA here is from genome assembly GCA_031761405.1 of Serripes groenlandicus. Classification (NCBI taxonomy): domain Eukaryota; kingdom Metazoa; phylum Mollusca; class Bivalvia; order Cardiida; family Cardiidae; genus Serripes; species Serripes groenlandicus. The sequence goes on along the minus strand of JASEVX010000001.1, from coordinate 46,474,596 downwards.
CCCCGCCCCTCCTGGCGGCCATGGTTTTTGACCATTCAACATGGCTTGAAGGAATCTGATAGTGGGTCACTTAAGGAACATTTCTACAAAATTATTGGAAAATCTGCCAACCAGTTTGGGAGAAGAAGATTTTTTAAGTTTTCACTATAGCCATATAAGGCAAAATAGCCCCGCCCCCATGCATGATGGGGGCCATGTTTTTCGATCAATCAACATGGCTTGAAGGAATCTGATAGTGGGTCACTAAAGGAACATTTCTACAAAATTATTTGAAAATCGGCCTGACACTTTCGGAGGAGAAGATTTTTTAAGTTTTCACTATAGCCATATAAGGCAAAATAGCCCCGCCCCCTGGCGGCCAATTTTTTTCGACCAATCAATATGGCTTGAAGGAATCTGATAGAGGGTCATCCAAGGAACATTTCTACAAAATTATTTGAAAATCTGCCAACCAGTTCTGGAGAAGAAGATTTTTAAAGTTTTTTTCATTTCGTTGCCATGGAAACCAGAATTATGCATGGATCCCAAAAATTTGAAGGAATTCTGGTGAGGTCCATGTGGGGATGCTTCCTGTGAAGTTTCATCCCAATTGACCCACTGGTTACTGAGGAGAAAAAGTTGACGGACGACAGACGATGGACGACGGACAAAAGGCCATCACAATAACTCACCCTGAGCACTTCGTGCACAGGTGAGCAAAAAATAGCCCATTCGATGCATTGATATCTTACCTTTATTAATCCGGTGAAAATTTGGTATGTTCCCAGTTGAATTATATCCTTAAAATGCACTTCAATTTACAAACCCAAACCTCCATTATGATTTGAGCCGCCATTGATGTTTACAATTTTTGTTTTGAAATTTAAATAAGCACCCACTAAAAAATCAAGTCAATCCGTCGTATGTTTACACTAACTTATGTATCTTCAATGCAAAACGTATTGTGTTAACTTTATATCCAATCAAATTATCCATAAATCATGCGTGATCTCGGTGACATATGACAAGCCAATCAACTGCTCTTGACCGCGTGTTACCAAAAGCGTATCAGTGCTAATTAGCAGATTAAAAGTAGTGATTGGTCGGTACGGGAAATTGATTGGGTTTTATGACCTTTAATTGGTGTCCAATAAACAACAGAAGAACATGTGCCATTTTCGATTAAACTGTGAATAACTCCTTTTGACACATCATTTCTCTTTGATGTCATACAGATTGTACTGTTGTATGTAATCCCTGATGAAATATATGAACACTTGCGAAGGTGAACTGGCCGCCGTGACATGATCGACAATTGTTTAAAACGGCACTATATCTAATCAATCATATGATTTTGCACACACATATTTGCCGATATGGTTTCAAAATCATCTGTTGCAGATCTGCATGTGGGAAGGGGTCAATTATCCATTACGTTTTATCTGCAGTTTTTTCCGTCTTATTTCAATTATGAGATCTATTATATTTAACCCACCAATTAAATTGGATTAATCCAAATATAAAACAAGTCTTACGATGATTTGGTAAATGATGCATGTTGGAAAGGGTTAATTGACCATTATGTTTTATGTGCACTTTTTCCCCCCGTTTTATTTCAATTATCCACCAATTTAATTAGATTAATCCAAACATAAAACATTCTGATGAAATTTATTTCACATTTGTTTACAAAAAGAGCGGAACATTTTTCTTTGTCCCAAAATTGCTGTGCAAAGTTGTAAACAACCCACTGCGGAATTTTGCTGACTTAATGTGAGTAAATTTGCGCGTGCTATGACGTAACATAACTCATTGGCTGTCCTAGATTTTGGTTTATTTATGTGCAGTTCATTTATAGGGGATTATTATTTGGATTATATAACAGATTTTCTTGCAGGTTTGAGAGATTATTTTAAAATATTTTCTTTAATTCACTGTACTTACTGAACTATTTCAGCTAGGTAAAAATGAAAAACATGGCTATTTAGTAAATTTTATCTGTAGTATTTCATATTCTTACATTAAACCAGTGCAATGCATAGAAATTAAACATTTGTTAGGATTTATTACTCAGGTATCAACATTGTAAAATTTCCCCAATACCTCTGTGCGCTCAGTGCAGTAAAACTGATAAGCCAGTATGCACTGCAGGGCGTTTATTGGCCATTGTTCTGTGAAGTAATGGGTTAAATTAACTGACTGGAGTAAACATGATCTTTCATTGAATTGATCCCCCGCCAAAAAGGGAATTTGTAAGAGAACAATTTAAAAAGAAAATTGTATGCCAGTTGATGACTATGAATGTTCTGATGAACATTGATAAAGATTGGATAAAAAATGTGGCCTTTCGTGTTCATTAAGGTTTATATTAATTTTGTTCTATTGACCTGCTTTTTTAACAAAATATGATCTAGCTACAACCTTGACTAACTTAAACGAGTTAATGAGTTCTTTCTCACATTTTACCAAGTGACCTAGGTATGACCAAATTCCACACAAATTTTTCTTTTAACTTAACCAAGTGACCTTTATTTGATGGAGATGCATGATCTAGTGACCTTTTTTCAAAATTGAATGCAAGATGTGGCCAATTAACAATTAGGATTATAAATAATTTTAAGTGAGATTAGTTTAAACTTATTTATTTTACATTGATTGCGAAACAAGCTTTTAGCTTATATTTATCACACTTGACACAAATGAAGAAAAGAGCAAACTGCGATAATATATTGCTTCAAAGAAAAATGCCAAATTTTTGTTAACAAAGTCAGTGGTGGAGTTCCCTAATGAATTCAAATTCAACACTTTTCAAAGGTGTATTTGTCTCCCAACAGGCATTTTGGTTGTTCCCTGCAAATTTCTTTTTACATAAATGAAAATAAACTGTTCAGCAGATAAGGCATTTTAAGGACTATCTTTGTAAACTTGAGACTTTTTCAAAATTTTAATTACGGTATTATTGAAAATATAATTATTAGGAGAAAAGGAGAAATTGCAATTAAACCAAACAGTGTCTAATGTCTTTATCATGGGAAGGGTTACGGGTTTATAATTGGATGCAAAAAACAAAAATTGTCTCTTTTGCGGTGTTATAGATTTGAAGTTTGGACTTGAGGTTTCAGAAATCTTGGGATAATTCCTTAATGAAAGTTCTGCCCAACTTTCATGCAACAATGAAATTATTAGCTATGCTCCTGGAATATAAACCTCACCATATTTAGGACAAATCTTGATGATGTTATTTACAAAGATTATTATATAGTTAAATGTATCATAATATATGGTAGTGGCTTTTTCAAAGCCTTTTAGATGTAAAAGCTGACAGTGCCATCCAGATCAGCTTGAAGAACTTGAACATATATGCAGGGTAACATGGTAGCATTTATCCAACTACTTTTTATATAATAGTCATACCTTGAGAAAGCTCTGTGTGTCTGCAGATTTTTTCTTCACCAGATCCACAAACAGAATTGTACAAAAGAACTCATGATCTTTATATAAAGGGTATGTAGTAAAAGCACCTGAAATAAATAAGAAGTCAGTTTTTATTGAGCGGGAATCATTTCAAGTATGTTGGAGGGACACCCAAGAAACATTTGTTCCAAATCAATTTAAATTCAGACAAGCACATTTATACAAGAAGCTTTTTTATTTTTTTACTTTACACATATACATGTATAAGGAAAACAAGCTCTGAACAAGCTTAGTAAAAAACCGTTTTTAATGTAACAGTGACCTTGACCCTAGGAGCCAAACAAGGCCCTAAATCAATCACCTGAATGAAAGTAAATTAGTAGCAAATATTTAACTGCAAATATCTAGGGATATTTTATTAGGAGTGCAAATGAAATTGAAAGGAGTGGACACTGTTAAAGAAAATAGCTTATCAGTAAAGACCATTTGTATCTTGAAATCTATCAAGAACTTTAAAGGAGACATGTAAAAGAAAAATAAACAAGAGCGCCAAATGTCACAAAATATGCCCGTCTTGTTTTTTTGAGACCAATATAGTGATAATTTGTTGTCCATCAGCCGAAATTAGAGAGCGGACACTGTTAGTACAGTTTTTGCCATTTTGAGGGACATAATTGTGTAGTGACTTAGATAACGTTGTAAGTTATCAAAGGTCATTTCTATAATTAAAGGGAGATAACTCTTGATTAACTACAGCGATATGGCTAGTTATCAAACTTGTCAGAAATATTATGCCAATACACATTCTGACTTAATTTGGTGATGATTGGACAAAGGCTTCTAAAGTTATTGAGCTGACAAGACCAATTTTGGGTAATTTCTATAATTAAAGGGCAATAACTCTTGATCGACTAAAGCGATATAGCTAGTTATCAAACTTGTCCGAGATATGTCCGAGATATTATCCTAATACACATTCTGACCGAATTCGGTGATGATTGGACAAAGGCTTCTAAAGCTATTAAGCTGACAAGACCAATTTTAGGTAATTTCTATAATTAAAGGGTGATAACTCTTGATTGACTAGAGCGATATGGCTAGTTATCGAACTTGTTCGAGGTATTATCCCAATACAAAGGCTACTTAAGTTATTGAGCTGACAACATACTGGACGCCGCCCACCCGCCGCAGGTGAAACTATAATACGATCCGTTTTTTCAAAACAGGCGTATAAAAACAGTAGAAATTTCACATATGAAGAGGCTAGATTCCAACAAAGCAGACTGTCAAGTCCATATTTCAGTAATTAAATTAAAACGAAAGATATACATGGTCAAAGTTGTGTGATTAACCATGTCAAGCTTATCTTTCCAAACAATCACGATAAGGCGAACCGAGCTGTGATGTCATTTTAGTCTTTATGCACAGTCCGATAGTATAGATTACTGTGGAGATTTGGTAGTTTGTGAAGAATTTTGACAGAATATTGTATCATGTGCGCATATGTAATCCCAGGATGACAGACAATAAATGTTCTACTAATAAACATTTCACAAAATAAAAAAAATTGAACTTATCTTTTATAGTTTTGTTGTTATTTTAGGCTATTTACTCTCATAAAACCAACTCTATACTATGTGTATGTCTACAGATCACTCGTGATCTGGAGGTCACGGGTTCGATACCAGGTTGCGGCGACATTCTTTCGGGCGATGTTTTCCATTGCCTCTCACCTCTGATCTATGTGAGAAAGTAGTCAGTGGCTCCGAAAGAATGTTGTGTAAGTACTGGTGTAGGAAAGCCAGGAAAACATGGGTAGGTGCACTGACCGCCGTGATATGACCAAAGCTGATGAAAGCGGCGTTAAACTCCAAACAAACAAACAAATGTCTAAAGATCTGCATCCGTGGGATCTAACCCGAGTTCTTATAATAATAAGTCTTCCTTTGAAATGATTCTTAAACTAATGAGTGAACAGTATATGATAGGATCAATGCGGATACCAAGAGTTATCTAAATCTATACTACGCAACATACCTAAAATAACAGGTCTTTATTAATTTAGGTTTCTGACTGTGCAAATGTTGTCATTCAATTTCTAAAACAATTATTTACTGAACGGCATTACAATTAGCTTCGTGTCAATTAAGGTTAATGATCTCCCACATATAGACAAATACCTTTTGATGCACCTATAGCACAGGGACTTTGAAAAAAGTGTGACAAAAGGGGAAGTTGTTCACAATGGGCAGTTTCTCCTTTTGACACAGTATTATCTACATGATACAGTAATTGTACTTTCAATTACAAAGTATAAAGAGTTTCCATATTTCTGCCCCGATGTTTTAAAAGTTGCCGTCTGTGGGAAAGAGTAAAAAGTTATTCCAATAAATAGCCGTACTTTAGTATTATTGCTCCAGCCGAATTCTGGTAGCTCAGTTGGTCCAGGGTTTGAGATTAAAGCCAACATCGGCCAATATTATTCACGTCATTTGACAAAATAATAATGAAACACGTCATATTTTACCACCAATGGAGTTACGATTTATGTGGAAAATCAGCCAGTTTCTTGGTAATACTTTAGGTTGAGTACTGGTGTCAGGAAAAGTATGGGCATGTGAACTGTTCATCGATATATGACTTGAGTTTTGTGGTTGACAATGGCTTTTAATACGTACCAATCACACATTTATTAACACTTTGATTGATATAGTCTTGTGTAATTAATATTATAACGACAGCAGGTAAGATAATAAACCCATTAGCACGAAAAATGCATAATTTACCAACTAAGTGCACTTTTAACCTATCTATGCAAGTTACTTAAAATATGTGATCTCTATTAATTTGAACACCTTCATACTTTTGACGCATCTGCAGCAGACGACTTTTGTAAATATTGTAGCAAGAAACTAAGCAATAGCTAAATTTTGCCACAATATTTTCAAATCCATTCAATAATTATTCTTTCAGTTATTCAGATGTGTTATAGTTTTGTCGTCTGCTGCAGTTGTGTTGTATATAGGAAAGGATTAATTAGTTGGCGGCGCACATACGACCAAACAGGGGGTAATATATATTGCGTAGCATTACGTAATCATTTCCTGTCATGTTGAATTCTTTATGGTTTTGCCTATATGTATGATCAAAGTATTGCATAAGAGTTTCACTTATAACAATTGTCCTTTTTCATTAACTACCCTTTTTCTTCGTGGTTTAAAAAGAAAAAAATACAAATAACGCTATCAAGTTATCTTAGTTCAATCCCTTTCAAAACAAAATTATTCTAACAATTAGAAATCATCATTATACAATCCTATTTCAGTCAAATAGCTCCAGTTTTTGTTCCATGAAACAATTGTGTGTATGTGCGTATATTTCTGTCATTTAATTTCAGACAATCAAACATCAAATTGAAAAGTTCCTCTGGATAAGAAAGGGTTTGTGTGAATGCTAACGAGATTTTTTCATATTTTGTTATATTTAAATTTATAGGAAAAAATATTTCAATTTGATTCATTTACATTGTTGTTTCAGTATACGTGTGCATGAATGTTTATATAGTTGCATGAGTAAAATTTTGTTATTTTGTGCCTTTCAATGTTCTAGAAGGAATTAAAATCTTTGAAAATTTTAAAACAGCGCCGCCAAAGGAACATTCCTGTGAAGTTTGGATGAAATTGGTCCTATAGTTTAAGAGGAGATAATGTTTAAAGCTAAAAGTTAACGACGGACGGACAGAGAAACAAGAGGACCATGATGGTCCTATATCGCTCACCTGATTTAATCAAACTTAAAAAAAATTCAGTGTTCTTTCCCCTATATGAGTCTATGAAAAACAAGTGACCCTTAGGGAGGGGTCATTTTTGACCCCAGGACTATAATTTGAACAATCCTGGTAGAGTTCCACTAGATGATGCTACATACTAAATATCTTTTAGACAAGAAGATTTTTAAAAAGAAATTCCCTATCAATGTAAAACAAGTGACCTCCGGGGACGGGTCATTTTTTATCCCATGGCTATAATTGGAACATAGTTGGTAGAGGTCCACTAGATGATGCTACATACCAAATATCAAAGGCCAGGGCCCTCTACTTTTAGACAAGAAGGTTTTTTAAGTTTTGTCTCTATATGAATCTATGTAAAACTTGTAGAACAAGTGACCCCCGGGGAGGGGTAATTTTTGACCCCAGGGCTATAATTTGAACAATCTTGGTAGAGGTCCACAATGATGCTTCATACCAAATATCAAAGGCTTTGGCCTTCTATTTTTAGACAAGAAGATTTTTAAAGTTTTTTCTGTATATGAGTCTATGAAAAAAACAATTGACCCCCGGAGAGGGGTCATTTTTGACCCCAGGGCTATAATTTTAATAAGCTTGGTAGAGGTCCACTAGATGATGCTACATACCAAATATCTTTTAGACAAGAAGACTTTTTAAGTTTTTTCCTTATATGAGTCTATGTAAAACAAGTAACCCCCGGGGAGGGGTTATCTTTAGCCTAGGGCTATAATTTGAACAATATTGATAGAGGTCCACTAGATGATGCGACATACCAAATATCAAAGTCCTGGGCCTCCTACTTTTAGACAAGAACATTTTTTAAGTTTTGTCTCTATATGAATCTATGTAAAACAATTGACCTGAGGGGAGGGGTCATTTTGACCCCATGGCTATAATTTAAACAATCTTGGTAGAGGTCCACTAGATGATGCTACATACCCAATATCAAAGTCCAGGGCCCTCTACTTTTAGACAAGAAGATTTATTTAATTTTTTCCCGTATATGAGTCTATGTAAAACAAGTGACCCCCGGGATGGGATCATTTTTTAACCCAGGGCTATAAATTGAGCGATCACAAAAGCTTTGTGCATAGGCGAGCTAAAAACAGGCCACACTCAGCATCTTTAGCATAATGTGATTGATTGATTAATTTGGGTTTAATGCAGTTTTCAAAAAAAATTCAGTCAAAACAAGGCGACAAGTTCACTTACTCATGCGATTCCTGGTTTTCCCACACCAGTCCAGTAACATACAATGTGAAGGAGGGTATTATTGAACAAGTTTTCCAATTTTCGAAGACAAAGGTTTGATAGTTTCCATGTGAGTGACCTAAATGCAAAAGTTAACCAACAACGCCAATTCTCAAAATTGTGAAGAAGGATATTAGATGAACAGGTTGTCTAAGTTTTAAAGTTTCCATGTAAGTGACCTAAACGCAAAAGTTAACCAACGCCGCCGTTGATAAAGTGACGACAATAGATCGTCTTTTTTCCCTCAAAGAATCAGACAAGCTAAAAATGTTCATAGATGGTCTTTCAAGGACCACATGCGTAAAATTATTTTTAAATCAGGTGTGTACTTTTTGACAAGATCTTTAAAAAAAAATTGCACTTTTCCTGATGCTCCGGCAACTAAAGTTCTTCATGGAATTAAACTCAATGAACAAATTTGAAAGGAGACCACCTAAGAAACATTCCGGCGAATTCTAATTGAATTGTGTGAATAGACAGACAGACATATGAAGATGGACAGTGAGTATTCACAATAGCGAATTTTGCGCGAACACTTTGTGCTCAGGTGAGCTATAATTTAAAAAGAAATATAGGATACTTCCACAATATAGCTCACAACGAAAGACTGGTTTTGGGTTTATTTTTATTCAGTGTAAAAAATCAAAACAAAACAATAATTTTTTCGGAATTAGAGTTATGGATCTCGATCAAAGAAAACCCCATTACAAAAAAAGACAGACACCAATACTTATAGTTCATGTGAGCCTAGGGTGAACTCATGCATCCTAGCTTCAGTGCAACGAATAAAAATAACATGTTTTAATTGTTGTTGAAAACAAACAAGCCGTAAACACATATAATGTTGGTACAAACAAATACCGTATAATATGCACATTGGTTTCTGTCATCAGTTTGTTATAAACAGACTGTTGATCTCGAGATGTCTATTGAGACAACATTCATTTATGGTATCAACAGTAGCAATTGACCCTCATCTATTTAGCATAACTTTACCTTATTTCTAAGACTGAAAATCCAAATTGACCTCTTGTTGTTAAGTACTGCTAATTTGTCAAATTAGCCCCTCACTTTCTGAAGAATTAAATATCATATTACCACAATAGAAAAGGAATATTTATCTGCAAACAGCAAATTATGCCAACCATATAATAAATCACAATAACTCATTCTGCAGTCAGGTAAGCTAATACAAGACAATAATTTAGACAATCTTTCAACATGCTCAAGGTAAAAATATGGCTTCAACAGTGTTAACAAGACGAAATTTTCCTTCAATTTTGACCAGTGACTTATTTTTGGACCGGACATGATTTTTCTTTCAAGTACAAACAGGACAAATAGTAAAACATATGAGCCCCGCCCGCCTCTGTTGGCCAAGTTTTTCAACATATCGCAATACATTGATTTATCTTGGTAGAGGGTGAACCAAGGAACATTTGTACCAAAATTATCTGTAAATCGGGCCAGTACAAGAAGAGTTTTAAAGTTTTTACAATGCTCATATAAGGAAAACAAGCTTTGCCCCCTGGCAGCCATGTTTTTCAACAGATAGAAATAATTTGAACTACCTTGTTAGAGGGTCCCCCAAGGAACATTTGTGCCAAATTATTTTTTAATCAGACCAGTTCTTTTAAATTTTGGCAATTTTCTCTTTTTCTGATGCCGCAGCATCCAGAGTTCTACATGGAATTTAATTTATTGAACAACTTTGAAAGAGGTCCGGACGCTTAAGGAACACTTGTGTAAAATTATTTTGAAAGAAGTCCACTGGTTTAGGAGCCAAGCCCCGGTAGCTCACTCGGTAGGTTGTGAATTCGAACCCCAGCTTGGCCAACGTTCTTTTGCGACGTTTGACACAAGCCACTGTGACAAGCTTCATTTGTCTTTCACCTATGGGCTAAAAGTCTATGTGGAAAAGCAGCCAGTTGCTTGGAAAGTATGTTGTGTGGAGTACTGGTGTGAGAAAACCAGGCAACATATAAGTAGGTGAACTAGCTGCCGTGATGACTGAAAAATTGTTGAAATTGGCATTAAACCCAAATCAATCAATCAATCAACCATTGGCATAGGAGAAGTCATTTGTAGGAAAAAGTGAACACACAAGACAGACGAAAAGTAATCCCAATAGCTTACCTCGCACTTCGTGCTCAGGTGAGCTAAAAAGGAATTTCTCCTTTTGCTACAATTTTTGTTCCATCACTGTTAAATAGTTATATTTTCTATATCTTTCCATACACATTTTTAAATTCATCTACTGCAGATATTTTATAAGTGGGAAAGGAAGACCTACCCATAAATCCTACAGGACTTTTACCAGTATAGTTTTGTGTTAAAAACTGTATGTAACCTTTCACTCATACATCTATCTTGTGAAATAATTCACAAACATGTTTCAAACAACATTATTACCTTTTTTTTCATGAGGAAGTCACCAGCATGCACCCATCACAAACAACAACCTGAAGTGTTTAGACTATTGAAATTAATACTGTGAACCAGATGTAATGGGACCGATCATTAATTAAGTCTGGAAAATAAGAGCCAATTACACTAATAGACTGAATGCATTATAAAATTTAATAAATAGAGGATATTACATGAGTGGTCATTCAATACGAAATTTTATTAAACGGGTTTTTTAAAATTGATAAATAATTTTTAATAATTTTAGAAAACGAGTTTAATAAAATTTTGTATTGAATGACCACAAACGTTATATTCTATTGATATCATAAATTCCAATTCGAGGATTATTAGCGCAAAATATATATAACGTCGTTATATTTATATAGTGTGGTCATTTTCAATGCTTTTCATTATGACGTTACGTAGCGTTGTTATTACACTAGTTATATACCGAAAAATATAAATTGACGTTATTTCATGCTGGCGATGTCATTTATGATATAAAACAAGATATTACAATTAACAATCAATCTGCCTTGATATCATCGTAAGTAAATTTAAAATTAAATTTGGGCTGAATGTTGTTGATCAATAACCTGTCCTGTTTGAATAAACAATATATATTATGTGAGACAGTGAGTTAAACTGTTAATGTTACGCGATATAGAGATATCACAGAAAAAGGTCAAGCTTTTTTACCGGCCTTACTAAAATGTATGTTACCTAACATTTTGCAAAAGACAGTCCTGAGCTAGACAACAAGGAGAAAATAATCACTTGTCAAATAGAATAAATTGCTTCTCAGTAATAAAACAAGAGGGCCATGATGGCCCTGGAATCGCTCACCTGATTTTTTTTTTCACTTTAGCTATATAAGCCCCGCCATCTGGCGGGCATAGTTTCCAACCAATCAACTTGGCTTTAAGGAATCTGATAGAGGGTCACCCTAGGAACATTTCTACAAAATTATTTGAAAATCGGCCTGACACTTTTGAAGGAGAAGATTTTTTAAGTTTTCACTATAGCAATAAAAGGCAAAATAGCCCCGCCCCCTGGCGGCCATGTTTTTTGACCAATCAACATGGCTTGAAGGAATCTGATAGAGGGTCATCCAAGGAACATTTCTACAAAATTATTTGAAAATCGGCCCGACACTTTTGGAGGAGAAGATTTTTTAAGTTTGCACTATAGCTATATAAGGCAAAAAAGCCCCGCCCGCCCTGGCGGCCATGATTTTCGACCAATCAACATGGCTTAAAGGAATCTGATAGCGGGTCATCCAAGGAATATTTCTACAAAATTATTTGAAAATCGGCCTGACACTTTTGGAGGAGAAGATTTTTTAAGTTTTCACTATAGCCATATAAGGCAAAAAAGCCCCGCCCCCCTGGCGGCCATGTTTTTCGACCAATCAACATGGCTTCAAGGAATCTGATAGAGAGTCACCCAAGGAACATTTCTACAAAATAAGTTCAAAATCTGCCAACCAGTTAGGGAGAAGTAGAATTTTGAAGTTTTTTTCGTTTCGTTGCCATGGAAACCAGAATTCTGCATGGATCCCAAAAATTTGAAGGAATTCTGGTGAGGTCATTGAGAGGATGCTTTCTGTGAAGTTTCATCCCAATTGACCCACCGGTTACTGAGGAGAAGATGTTGAAGATTTTTTAAGTTTGCACTATAACCATAAAAGGCAAAATAGCCCCGCCCCCTGGCGGCCATGTTTTTGACCAATCAACATGACTTGAAGGAATCTGATAGAGGGTCGCCCAAGGAACATTTCTACAAATTTATTTGAGAATCGGCCTGACACTTTAGGAGAAGAAGATTTTTTAAGTTTGCACTATAGCCATATAAGGAAAAATAGCCCCGCCCCTCCTGGCGGCCATGTTTTTCGACCAATCAACATGGCTTGAAGGAATCTGATAGAAAGTCACCCGAGGAACATTTCTACAAAATTATTTGAAAATCGGCCTGACACTTTCGGAGGAGAAGATTTTTTAAGAATTTTGAAGTTTTTTCATTTCGTTGCCATGGAAACCAGAATTCTGCATAGATCCCGAAAATTTTAAGGAATTCTGGTGAGGACATTGAGAGGATGCTTTCTGTGAAGTTTCATCCCAGTTGACCCACCGGTTACAGAGGAGAAAATGTTGACGGACGACGGACAACGGACGCCGGACATAGGGCGATCACAATAACTCACCTTGAGCACTTCGTGCACAGGTGAGCTAAAAAGCTATTCAGTAAAATAACAATCAGAATAAATTACCTCACCAAAGATTCCCCAGCTATTTCATAAAATAAATGATCCCTTTTTTCAAGTCTTACTTGTTTATACCAATAATTTGTTTGGATATGATACTGTAGACTGCTTATTTTGTCTATAAAAAGGAACTTGTAACGACACTCACCATTTTAAATGAGAGATGTTATGGCGACGAGAGAAACATGTTTACCAATTGAATTCTAACATCTAGCTTCTACCTATTCTCATAGGATTAGGAATCTGGCATCGCAGCCATGGCCTAGTGGTAACTGGTAAGCATCCAGGATTTAGAACAGGGCCTCCCAGGTTCAATCCCCAGTTGTGGCACTGTGGTCATGGTGGAGTTCCCTTAGGGAAGGCACAATGCATAGCCTAGTAGTGAGTACTAGTACTGGTTAATTTATACAGGGATCATGAATAAGTGAAACTTTTGTCATGATATAACTAAAAAAATATTGAAACCATGTAAACTCCAACAAAACAAACCTATGCACATAAAATTAACAAGTAAACTTACTGTTAACTGATTTCTTTCATCCTTCCAAAATTCACGAAATCGGCAGCAGAAAGCCAGAAACCTTCCAAATAATCTAGCCAAAAATGAAGAATCTCTACAAATAAAAGTATAATAATTGATGAGATTTGAAAACAATAGGGCAAAAGGAGAACAAGAGGGCCATGATGGCCCTGGATCGCTCACCTGATTATATATTTTTTTCCTTTAACCATATAAGCCCCGCCGCCCACAGTTTTCAACCAAGCAGCATGGCTTAAAGGAACATTTCAACAAAATTATTCGAAAATCGGCCTCACACTTTCGGACGAGAAGATTTTTTGAACTTCCACTATCAGGGATTAATCTAGGTTTTTGGGGAAAGTGTCCTTTTGGTAAAAAGGGGATTTTTTTTTCCTAATAGGGGAAAAATACATAAACGGACTGTCTCGAGAATAAAAAGACAGTATAACATTTTGAAGATATTCTAAAGTGTTTTATTTTCACAACTTCATGAAAACTTCGAACAGTTTGTTCTGATCTGACAAGTCTTGATACTCAGTCCAATGCAAATATAGACCAGGAAAAATGACATGGGTACACTATGAACTTGATGACATGGTGGATTTACAAGTCAATTCTCTTTGTCTTCATATTTATGAAGATGTCCACAATTGTATCATGTTCATAATCACTCCACTCTTCTTTCCCTTCTCTACATATTCTCATACACTTGATATTAATAAGGTGAGTTTGCATTATAGTGTCATAGTGTTTACAGTTGTTATCTCTGAATAAAAAAAATGAATTTAAAAAAAAAAAAAAAAATTTAAAAAAGAAATTTTTTTTTTTTTTTTTTTTTTTTAAGTTTAAAGTTTAGGGGAATTTTAGGGGAAATAGGGGAATTTCGGTACCTTTTTCCCGAGTGGAAAGTGCCGTTTAACGGCAGCAAAATAAAACTAGATTTGTCCCTGACTATAGCCATATATTGCAAAATAACACCGCCCTGTGGCGGCCATGTTTTTCAATAAATCATCATGGCTTGAAGGAATCTAATAGTGGGTCACTTAAGGATCATTTCTACAAAATTATTTGAAAATCAGCCCAACACTTTCTGAGTTGATTTTTTAAGTTTTCACTATAGCCATATAAGGGAAAATAGCCCCGCCCCCTGGCAGATCTTTTTTTTAAACAATCAACATGGCTTGAAGGAATCTGATAGTAGGTCACTTAAGGAACAATTCTACTGAATTATTTGAAAATCAGCCGGACACTTTCGGAGGAGAAGAATTTCTAAGTTTTCACTTTAGCCATATTAGGCAAAATAGCCCCGGTCACCTGGCAGCTATGATTTTCAACCATTCAACATGGCTTGAAGGAATATGATACAGGGTCATCCAAGGAACAATTCCTCAAAATTATTTGAAAATCTGCCAACCAGTTTTGGGAAAAAAAAAATTTGAAGTATTTTTTGTTTCGTTGCCTTGGAAACCAGAATTCTGCATGGATCCCAAATATTTGAAGGAATTCTGGTGAGGTCACAAAGAGGATGCTTTCTGTCAAGTTTTATCTTAATTGACCCACTGGTTACTGAGGAGAAGATGTTGACACACGACAGACATCACCTCAAAAAGGCGATCACAACAACTCACCTTGAGCACTTCGTGCTCAGATGAGCTAAAAACTCATACAAAGGATTTGCTACAGATGAGTCAAATAACATCTTCAAGAGAGCAAGAGTCAGAAGTACAGCATAATCTAGGATGACCTAGTAATGTGATACATGAAATGGTGAAATTTCGAAACAGTCCAGTCAATAGAACTAATATTATACATGCATTATTTATTTATTCCTTGTTAAACATTCTGTGGTGTAGTGAAAGAGTGTCCGCCTCGAGTGCAGAAGATCGCACACTGGCAAGGTCATATGCTAGTCTTAACCCTTTTCCTCATATAGGTGTTTTCTGACGCCTCTGCAGCAGACAGCTTTTTAAAAACATGGCAACAAAAGAAGAAATTGTTCAAAACAAGCAATTTCTCCTTTTGTCACCATGTTTTCACCACTATTCAATTATTGTACTTTTATTTAAAGAGATTTTTCCGTATTTTTGCAGTACAGTTTCAAACTCGTTTGCTGTGAATTTGTTGTTTGTGGGAAGGGCTTGGCAATCAGGGTTGCAGGGTTATCATTATAACTTAGCTACTAACTGGCTGGTGTCGGGATAAATGGACCAGTAGTACTGGCAGCTTACCCAAAGCAACCCAATGTACGTGTTCATGTATCGGTGGTGTTGAAACCAAGATGGCGCCTCTATCCAAAATTTTACCAAATTTCAGTAGATTGCCATAAAATTCATCGACGCGCATGCGCATTGCATTCTGCCAGCTAGAGAGACCAACAGTCTAGTGCCCAGAGCAGCACTGACTACCTTTTTTAAAGTATTAAGTTTGACACAACATTCGAAACCTAATCTCCCTCTCCAAATGCTTAAACTTTAACCACTAAACCACGAAGACTGTACAGGAAGCAATTCATTTCAATATAGGTATTTTATAGCCTTATAGGCTATGGTTCATTCCTTAGATTTTCAACAAGCCTGCAACCTCTAGTAAATGAGAGATGACCCTTAACCCTTTCCAACATACGTGTAGACATGTTATGATGCATCTGCAGCAGAAGTTTTTTGAAAACATTGTGTCAATAGAAGAAATTTCCATTATGAGCATTTCTTTCTTTTTTTCGCAATGTTCCCAACTTTATCAACAATCATACTTTCAATTAATGAGATCTTCCTTAACACATTGCAAAGTAAACGAAAATGTGACCGCTTCGATTGCGTAGTAGTTTGCCTTCAGGACGGGCTGATGAAAAGCTTATCAGCAATACTGGTTTTTTAGTGACTGAAATAAGGAAGAAAGCTGCATAAACATTATCCTATATAAACAATAAATCAAGAGTTTACGGCCAAGTATTTTTTCATGATTTTTACAATTATAATGCAAAACAAGCAATATCTCCTTTTGTCAACATGCTTTCACCATTATTCCATTATTGTACTTTCATTTAAAGAGATTTGTTCATATTTTTGCGGTACAGGTTAAAAAAAATAACTGTAAAATTGTTGAAAGCAGCGTTAAATATGAATTAATCATTTGAATGTGTCAGGTTGAACCTTTACAGAGTTGGAGAGAGTCGAGTACTTGCCCTGAAAGCTAGAGGTCATGGTTTGAGCCCTGGACTGGCTACATGTTTTTCTCCCCCTTGTGACATTTGCGCCCAATAAGGACCGTGACAGCATTGCTTGGTCAGTCTTAGTCTTACAGCGATTACACTTATTTACAGTGCAATTAATGACATCCTTGGCACTGGTTTTCCAAATTTCAAGGACGAATTTCCAGTTTTAAAAGCTGGGGTGTATGTCGCGGTCTGAACTTTTAAACAGTTGGAGAGATCACATATAAGCGGCCGGGTTAGCTCAGTCTGTAGAGTGCTTGCCCTGAAAGCGAGAGGTATCGGGTTCGAGCCCCTGGCTGGCTGGATGTTTTCTCTCCTTGTGACAAATGATTCAATAAAGAATATGTTTGTTTGATGGTGTTTTACACAAATGTTATTAGTATTTTAGCTTTATCACCGAGTTGCCTGGGTAATTTAACAGTACTTCAGATATTATTTATCCCGATACTGAACGTAGTATACAACATTGCTACAGTAGTCTAAAGAGGAATGATAAGAGAACACCAAAATGGGAATTTTTTCATACAATAATTTAATTGGTGAAATTTTAATGCAAGATCTAAATCTATTTAACACTTAAACGGATCACCCAGTGTAACCAATACTTGTTCATAGTCATACTTGATTATTAAGAAAACGATAATCATGAATAGGAGTCGCGGTCCGAAACGATTCATATCCGAAGTATATGGTCACTTCTTCAGGTTCAGCTGAATTCAAAATGTTAGTTGTTTCAAACAAGGAGCCTTAACCGGATCCCGAAAATGAATATTCAGTTGAACAAAATCTCCACAAAGCCACTTTTGACGCAGAAGATTCAATCTTTTTGCTAGAAAATTCAAAATCTAACCGCTTAAGAATAAGAGATAATAATTTGATCTTACGTCGCCGTTAGTTCATTGGTCTGTTTTACGTAAACGGTGGACACGTTTGTTCCTCAATCCAGTCAATTGTGATACCGAGCCTTAGAAAACATTAACCCGTCGCATAATTAATGATTACTGCAATACAATGAAGCAACCCAATGTACGCCTTCATGTACCGGTGGTATTGAAAGCAAGATGGCGCAACAATCCGAAATTTCCGTAGATTGCCGTAAAATTCTTCGGCGCGCATGCGCATTTCAATCTGCCAAGCTGAGACCAATCATCTACTGCTGCATAGGATGGGGTTGGGGCCACCTTGAAACATTTGCAAATGTAAATTGCACCAGAGACCTTGATCTAATAACTGCAATGTACGGAGGTCTGTGAGTGCACGTAGTACGTATCTCTTCGAGATGTTATTTAATTATGAAAGTGCCAAACAAAATCAGATCATCCACATCCACACCCCTGGGTCCTGGGGTACGGCTAGCTATATATATGTATAGGCCTAAAGGTATATCTTTCTTTTAGTCTGCCTACTGGCACATCAGTGTAGTGTAGATACTATTCCATTCAAAAATATATATTACTATATATTACATTAAAAATAAGGTACAGCTAGTCCCGGAGTGGGGTTGGGGTGCGGGGATCACTTGGACAAATTGTGTACGGATGTGTGTCCGGCATTTCGGAGACCCTTCCTATTCATATAATTGGCTACTGGAGAAAGTCATACCTACTCATATACTTTTCACCTTGATACTTATGTAACGTGCAGGGCTTAAAGACGCAGAAGATCCCTTCAGCGAAAAGTATACTCAACCCTAAAGGGGTCCACTTGTCTTATATATCTAACCCTAAACCTCATCACCCGAAACGGTGATGCTAATTTGCATATTCGTTACAATACTTCCCACTCCGAGAAGACTCGTCCCGAGTCTTGGCCTGGGAAATCCAGGGGTAAGGTAACTCCGGTATGGCAGTTGTCTTCATCCCCCCACATTGGCCACCAAATGTAACGTGCAGGGCTTAAAGACGCAGAAGATCCCTTCAGCGAAAAGTATATTCAACCCTGAAGGGGTCCACTTGTCTTATATATCTAACCCTAAACCTCATCACCCGAAACGGTGATGCTAATTTGCATATTCGTTACACTTACATGTTGATATACCTCTTTTAAATAGGTTTAATATCAGGGTTTGATATTAACTTTTTTCAGCAACTTGTCCAATATACCTAACAGACAAACCATCATATACACATATATAATTATATATATATATAAATAAATATAATATATATATAAAAACAAAAATGACTTAAATATGTTTACCTCCCTATTAGAAGTATGCATACATTTTGTAACTCACATCTTCATATACAAAAAACATCTTCATTAAAAAAAGAAGTTTAGAGACTGAGCATAATAACTATTATTAAATAGATCTAAATATTAATTTGCTCAAATATATAGGCATAAGGTACCCAAGCAGACCCTCAAGATTCTGCTCGTGATGCGCAGTCCGTCCGATGCTATTTATAAACCCGATGGTATGTTAAGTCTATATTAACAGATAACCCCATACCATACGGTATAATGGTATACCATGTTACTGCTACAGTACCATAACCCCGATAACTTAACACCTGCTCAGTGGAATAACCTGAGTCGTATCGGGTGGCTATTTATAGAACCTTTTGGAATTTCCAGATTTTAGTTATTTGCCGTTATTTGCAAGGCAGAACGCGCAATGATATTTATTATCTGCCAAATCATGACGAAGATAATATTTACATATTTTAACTCTATATGTAGATAATGTCTCGATAAAACTCAAATATTAGTAACAATCCGGTACCAAATTAGCACTGACATAATTATTATTAATCGCGTATCTGCATCAATGATGGAACTATAACGGATGTGAGTAAATTAGTTTGCAGTAAGGAAAATAAATATCAACCGATTTTTCAAAACCGACTATGTAAATATTGTTCGTTGTTGTTGTTTCTGTTAGCATTGTGGCGATTGTCAAACCAATCGCCACAAAAATGTGACGAATATCAATTGTGCAACGCGGAATAGCCATTGGACTTGTCAACGCCGATGTGCATCAATCTGAGGATAGTTCCAAAATTCCCTTATTTTTAATAATCAAAACAACAAATGGTTAAATAAATGAAGCCCATCTATCATCAGTTATGATTGAAATAATTACTTAAAGTAAATTTATTGTTTTCAATGGCATTTGCAGGTTGCGCAACGAATGGGAATTCACTGTACATAACGCGGTACGAAACATTATGAAGAAATACAACGCAACTGGCAACGTAATATGCCCCCAAATAATGTTCTGCATTTCTTCACGCCAATGCGAAGGCGTTGCCAAGCAGTTATTAATAGTCAGGTTGAACACGCGCGTCAATAACCCTTTCTCACATACAGACGTTTTCTGACGCCTCTGCAACAGACGACTTTTGACAACAGTGTGGCAAAAGTATAAATTATTCATAGTGAGCAATAGCCTCTTGTGTCACAATGTTTTCAACTCTTTTCAATAATTAACTTTTCCCTTATAGAGATTTTCCATAATTATGCCTAGATGTTGCAAATGTGTTGTATGTGGGAAAGGGAAGACTCTTCTCCAATTCACGAGATCATCCTTTTTCGACGAGCTGCAGTTGTTCAACACATTCACATTTATCGTTGAAATGAATATGATATGATGACATATATCTCTTTAACTCTTTCAGCGCCGAATTGTTTAAAGTAGACTCTTCCATGTTTAAAATCGGGCGTCTCCATTGCTCATGTAATAAAAGTTTGGATTATTTTGTATAACTAAAAGGTAAACAATGCTGATTTCAGGTGAGACAGCTCGTTACGAGCTGACTCGCCTGAATCAGTATTGTTTGCAAAAAGCTTAATATTGCCTTTGGCGCTGAAAGAGTTAATTTTGAGAACGATCCTACAAATATTTACCAAAATACGGTCAAATATATACCTGCACAGTTATAAGTTTTGTTAAGTGTATACTAATTGAATTTGTTTCTATTGTTTGGAAACAGTGCTGTACAAGACATGTGGTCAGCAAAGAAAACCAATTTGATGAGCCTAACATTGGAGTAGAAGACAGTGTACAGCAAACCAAGTTGGTCCGCCTAGCGGCGTGGTACAAGACCAAGTGGAGAGAAAGCCTAGTTGATGGGCTCCAATTAACAGCGCGGTACAAGACAAAATGCCAGTTAACCAAAGTGATCAGCCTTTAAGTTCGGTACAAGACAGGTACTCTCTCACAAAAGAAGAGACAACGACTGGCAACTCTTGAAAATGATGTAGAAAGAGTCTCGAAATAGGTCATTGACAAAATGAATAGAAAACGAAAACTAGTAGTCATTACTGAAGCTCAGTCCGACATCAAGTTAGCTAAAATGTTGATCGGTAGTGTAGTGAAATATTTTTTTGGCGAAATAACTCGAGTTAATGAGTTTCACTCTGGTAAGGTTTCATATATAGATGGAAAAAGAAATTTAATTCCGAAAATTGTATCGCAGATAACACAAATTCTTCAAATTGATGCTAGATAAACAGTGCGTGGAATTGTACTAATTGTTAGTATTTTACTATCAACTGTTCCTTTCATTTTATCGAGAATCATGAAAATAATAATTAGATTTCTGCTAGTTGGGTGCCCTTTCTATTGACTGACGACCGGAAAAGGCTACGAGCTCACAAAATGAAAACCGTTTGGGACATTCTAATGACACCTAACATGCCTACAGCAATAATTGCTCTTGATAAGAATGCAAAAACAATGATAACTTTTTTATTTCTTCACCCTTTTTAATGAAACATGGCGCAGTCTTACAATGTCCTATCTCCGGTTTTTACAAAAATATTTCTGTCCGCCGTAGCATTTGTGACGTCAAAAAGTCACGTGGTATACACACACTGATATATATCGCATTGTACGTCTGACCCACTCTCTTTTACATAGGCGCTCTACATTCACGTATGGTGAGTGTAAGGAACGACAACTCTGCGAAGGAGATTGCGTCTGACCATGCAAATATGACGTCAAAAGTCACGTGGTATATACACACTGTATATACGGGAAATGGTTACACGAGTAGGAGACATGCAGTACGTAACATTACGTTAGCTACATATTGAGGGCTGTAACTTAAAACCTATTTTGAAAACCCGGGTTTAGGGGCGATTTTGACCCCTTTATAAACAATGCAAATTTAGGTGCCAGGCTCAGAACGCGCAATGACACCTAAATTTCTATTGTTTACCAAGAAAAATTATTTAACGCTTATAAGGACTTTATTGCGAGGTGATTAACCTTGGTAAAAAAAAATACAAATTTTAGTAACAACCGTTTCACGCCAAGCCCTCGATATATAATGTGAGCTAATAAATCAATCAAATTACAGCATTTCTATTTTTTTAAATTACAGGTATTAGCAATTAAAGTAGCTGACAGCTTGATCTGTGAGTTGATCTGTGCACAATGTGTCAGTATGGCTTAAATCAAAATCGGGTTTCAATAATTGACTCGGACTAGGACTGGGAAAACGAGAAACATTGTGGCATTTAAACAAGGTAGGCATTGACATATTTCCGGCGGCGTATCTTTCTCTGGCAGTATGGGCTGAATGAATAAAAAAAGAATTAGTACACATGTATGTTTGTAATGTATGTATATTGGCAATATTAGAACAAACTCGAGTTTCAATAATTGATTAGTTTCTCTGGGTTTGAGAAAATACGTATCATATATATATATACCCTTCTACGTTGGTCAGTCGTAAAGTTCCCGGACTGTTCTCATAAAACACGCATTTTGCAATGTAGACCCATTTCAGTTTATGTTTGTTTAATGAAGAATGATTGTAGGTTTTTCTATATATGTTTTTATAAATGTAGAATATAAAGAGAGAGAGAGGGGGAGGGAGGGAGAGAGAGAGAGAGAGAGAGAGAGAGAGAGAGAGAGAGAGAGAGAGAGAGAGAGAGAGAGAGAGAGAGAGAGAGAGAGAGAGAGAGAGAGAGAGAGAGAGAGAGAGAGAGAGAGAGAGAGAGAGAGAGAGAGAGAGAGAGAGAGAGAGAGAGAGAGAGAGAGAGAGAGAGAGAGAGAGAGAGAGATTTTGTTTGATTGAATAATTATGTACGTGATTATCAATTAGTGATGTTGAACTTTCTGTTTAGGGGATTTTGAGCACCCTGGGAAACAAAAACAAAAATCATCTAAGGGATTTTTAATACCCTGTATGTTACACCTTGGGGATTTTGAATACCTAGCCATTTTTTGACCTAGGGGATTATGAGCTAGAGGATTTTGAGTGTCCCCCATTTTAAGGTCATGTATAGAAAAACTTACAAATATTTAATTGATATAAATCCTATTTTCATTTAAATTCAATAATGCAGGTTAAGTGGTACGGAGCAGTTTGAGATCTTACATATTTAGGAACAAAATATAGATGTATTCTATCTCAAATCTTCAAAATTTGGCGCGTTGACATATGACAATATTATGGCAAAAGGAGAACATGGGTATGGTGAGTAATTTCTCATTTTGCCACAATGATTCCAACTCTATTTAAAAAAATTCATTGTAGAGATTTGGCTAGATCAGAGACCGTAGATAGGTTAGTTTATATAGTAGCTGGCTAGATTAAAGTCTTCTATTGAGGATTTGTTGTAGAATATATGTGGGAAAGAGATTAACATTATATTAATAGTATAACATTGATATGCGTTCAATTTCCGGTGTATTCCATGTTAAAGATCTATACATGTATACAAAATATGTGAATTGAGACAGGGACGTAGATCGATGTTCCTGATTACTTAAGCCAAATAATTCCATGTTCACTCCAAGATAAACAAAGCAATGTACAAAATTAAGGACTAATGTCACTCACACGCAACTTATACATCCAAACATATTGCATAAAAAACATGATATTCACGTAATATTTCCCAAGGCAAAGAAGGGAGGAGGTAGGAGAGGGCATTATCTACAATATGGGGATAGAGAGAGTGGCGGTGAAATGAGTGAGACCATGCCTCTCTGCTTCAGCCACCAATGCACCAAGAACTAGGTTGTAGCGGTAGCGTGCAGACGCCAACCTCTTCCTTGACCGGGCGATCCGCACGCGCGTTCAGGTGTCCGAAAGTGTTGTGGAGGTATCATGGCATTCTCTGATTTGTCTTCCTGTTGCTTCATTTCGTAGAGTGTTTAAAGAGGGAGGTCGAAGTAAACATTAAGGTCACAGGAACGCCTCTATATATACCTCACCCCCAAATTGACAAAAGGCCGCCGGATCGCGGCCGTTGATCACTGGGCACTCGACAAGCACACTACAGATTCCCGTTCGACCGCCGTATGGCCTGTAAGAAGTGACCGGCACCCTGCCGGATATCGCAGGGGTATTGTAGGATTATGGCCAGGACATCGGACGAGTTCCTTCCGGAATTCGACCACCTTTCCAGGAAAGTCGGCCGATCGCTCATGCACCGTCATGTCAGCTTGCGAGGCACTTTTAATTGTGACTGTGACCGCCCTATCGCACGATCTTTCTACAACATCTTCACGCCGGTCGATGCCTTAAATTCGCACAGGACGCCCAGCCTCCGTTTTAATTGTGAATTAAGTATTATCAAGAGCACCTTAGACTGTCTCACGTTATAAACTTACAAAAGGCTTTATCAATTCATTATACGTATTTTCTTAAGTTTTGAATAAAGGAATTATTTACATTCCATATATTCCATCTCCAATTTCTTGGGAAAAGACTTACTAGTCTTGTACACAACCTTGTAATGTGTAAAATGTTAATGTTTATTGGCTATTAGTATGTCACATTCAATGTCAAATATATGTATCTTATATAGGCCCTATCTTATTGCGCGGGTGCCTCAGCATCATTGCATATAACTGTCACTGGTACAATGGGCTTGCGCATGCGCCGTATTTTACCGTCAGCTCTCGGATATTTCCGTAGCAGTTCGTCACTAGACTGTAGTCTAGTCGAGTTTGTATGCGAGTAGTTTTTTTATAATCAAAATGTAAATTAAAACCATAGCTTAACGTGTACCGGCGTTAAGACATCACGGGTCACCCATCCAGGCACTGACCGCGATGAACGTTACATTTCTCCCTCTTTTCTCATGACTTCGACTCGAAGTCAGACAACATTCCAGAGCGGAGTCTATGTAACATCACTGGGAACCACCAGGGTTTTAATAACAGGAAAATGAGAATATTTTCATAAATGCGAAGTTATTGTGCTAAATTTTGCGATTTTAAGAATATATTTAGGGGAAAAAAGGACGGGCATGCGCAGACAAATATTTACAATAATTTTGGGAGATCGAGGTCATCACGTTGGGAAAAGGAATGTTTGTTTTCGTTTTACGTATTTAACTAAACAACTATTGTTATCATATATTTATATCATATATCTAAAAGCGGGTTTCGTGTTTTTCGAATCAAACAGTATTTCTTTAGCCATAAAATGCTGATTCCCGCGCTAACATCGAACTGCTGCATCTTGCAGCAACTCTTGTATATTATAAGATTTTGGAAATTACGGTTGAATGAATGGTTGAAATGAATAAACCGTTTAAACAATATCACTTCAATCAATGAAACATAATGTCCAAATAGGCGAGAGGACAACCCTTCACCATTCATGTGCCCACACATTATGTAAATCCGCCACTGTTCACGAGCAACAAATGACCGATAAGTTATTTGGATACATCAGAGAAATATAATTACAGAACAATTTATATGTCTCTGGTTACATAACATTATTTTACATTTTCTCTTTCCTATTTTTTTGTTTGGAAAAAGTGTATGTCTGTCAATAGTGTTTACATAACTATCTAATTCGTTATTATTGTGGTCAGAGCTGAGATACGCAACTTCATTACATATGGAAGGAATATAGGCTGTATAGATTTATTAAAAGGCTATGATTAGATAGAGATATTTACTCGCTATTTGATTATTTTTTTGCTGAAACAGACACAATTTAAAGATCTGACCAAAGTTAGGTCTTTGATTCTATATAAGTTCTCTTGGCACATTTTAAAACAATGTTTCCTCCTTCTAGTAATGTTTGAAAGAAAAAGTATAGAAAGTCTAATTCTAGTCAGACAGGCATATAAAAATATGTTTGGCTACCTTCGCCGTGCCGAATTTAATATTTAGAGACATTTGAATAAATTATTATGTCAGAAGCCTGCTTCAAATTTATTAGGTGCGCTATCACAATTTAGACTAACTCTGGTGCATACTGCATTAACAATTCTCTCCCTTGAATGTCCTCCAAACGAGGTCAAAGAAATTCTCGTTATTTCTCGCAAATAAACCACATGACGAGAAAAGTTGGATATAGAGCACTACCGAACTAGCAACCTAAAACAGAAGAAAATTGAAAAATATCTTTGTTTAAGACACTATTTTGCCGGTATATCTTGTGTTTAAGAGATTTTAAACTTACAACATTATAGACACACCGCGTTTCACGTCGAGCCTTTGTTGAACTTACTGTTTTTGGTACGAATAACTCGAGAAATGGTTTCCACGGATTTATCAAACATGAGAGGATAGCCATGTTCTGAAACTTCAAAACAAGAATTCTAATTACCAAAGGACCTGCAGAGTCCTCCACTCAGCCACAATGACATCAAAGGGAGGGATTACAGATAGAATAGACCCTTTTATCAATAAGACTTCGATCAAATCCAAGAAACAGAAACGATCTCAGGGTTCATCACATTACAGAACTAAAAATGCCCCAGAATTGATAGCTTTACCTCATTTAAAAGGTATAATTTATGTTTATTATTTCATCTTAGTTGTGTATTTATTTAACATTTGTTGAGAGGAGTTGAAATCGATCATGCAAAGACTTCATTTTGTGTGTAAATAACATGAACTGTCATTTAGGAAGAAGTGTATATTGTTGAATTAAACAACATTCAGACAGTCTTGTTCTGGAAATTGCTTTCAGGCCAAACCAAACATCTACCTGAATAACCTGAAGCTGTAAACAATTCAAAATCCTTTGGCAGCTGTTTAGTTAGGTCTTTGTCATAAAATCAATTTCCTGTATGAAACTTCGAAATGTTTTTTTCTTGATTTTACAATGTATTATCATATACTCAGATCTCCGAAGTGTGTAAGTCTAAGCCTCCTAAGCACTACACTGCCAATGATCAGTTGAATCTGTATACATGTATCAGACAATCTTTCAACACTTTTCATTTGTTAGCTAGTAGACATTATCAACACAAGCAGCAATGATCCGTTTTCTCTATCGACTGCCTTCATCCACAGTTGATAAGTGACAGTGAATAAGATGGAATAGATACCTTTTCTAGAGATCTGTTTAGTAACAGACCAATTGATAGACATCTATTGATTGATTGATTTGGGTTTAATGCTGTTTTCAATAATTTTTCAGTCATATCACGGCGGCCAGTTCACTTAGTCATTTGTTTCCTGGTTTGCTCACACTAGTACTCCACACATACTTTCCAACAACCGGCTGCTTTTCACATATATATACTGTTAGCCCATTGGTGAAAGACGAATGACGCCTGTCACAGTGACTTGTCAAACATCGGAAATAATGTTCAATAATGTCCCTACCGACTGAGCTAGCGGGGCTCGGCAATAGACATAGATCTATACTACATATGTTTGGATCAGTGCTTACACTTACTTTTTGAAACGGGAAGTTCTGACTTCCTGGCTCTGAACTTTGGGTGTACCAGAATCTCCCTGGCTTTGCCGCTACTTGCATATTCTATTTCGTTTCATTTGTTTTGCTTTTTAAAAACATTATAGGTAAAGAAGCAAATTATAATAAATATCAGGGGTTGCTCCTAGGGCTGTCACGATACGCTTGAAGTGTACCACGATATATTGCAATGCAGTGGAACCGTATTGCGATACGTACCACAATATATTGCTTTACTTATGGATTGATTGGATCCGATTCTATGATTATTTCAACTTGGAACCCTTTTTAACAATGTATTTTCATTTTAATAACACAAATAAGAAATAAGCGCACATGTAAAAGATAAAATCACTTGATTTTAGTGAAAAAAATAAAGAAAACTTGAGAACTGTAGGAACTACTTTAACTTTCGTTTTCAAGACTGGGTGATGACGATTGACATGCTCGTTTAAATTTGTTGTACAACCTCTGTATTTAACAGATGCATCGCAATGTCTGCATAACACTATACCTTCAATTAATTTATTGGAATGTTTACCCTTTTAAGCAAACAATGGCCACATACATCATATTTTGCTTTTTTATTTGGTATTTTATCATTACTCCATCTGTTCAATAGGCGCATATTATGATCGTACTTGTTTCAATTTCCTTGATTTTTGGAATAATGTTCTTCAGAAGTTCCGACTCTCCATTTTGTAAGGATGATGTGATTTAATTATGAAATATAACACCATAGTATTATTTTTATTTGTTTAATGTCGTTTAGAGTTTATTCACTAAATATTCAGACAAGGATGTTTGATTATTCGTTATGAAATATTGACGTGTGAATCAAGTAGGTCCTACATGACAACCGATGAGTTAGTATTTTATAGTTCAGTTTTGGTTTTACACTTGTGCGCATTTATAGCCAGGAGAGTTGCAAAAATAAAAACATGTATGATAAATTGATAATACTTTTATAGGAATTGAACTTTAATAGTTCTGATTCGAAGTTCGTTGAAATTCTAAATTTTAAGTTTTCGCGAAATACACTCGACCATAGTTAGCAAACGAACTCAGCCATTGTCACGCGCACTTGATATCAACTTATTATTTATCGTCTGATTGACACAACATTTGACACCGAAGCTTCATTTTATCGATTGAATGACGGAAATAATAACGGATGAACTGGAAAGAAAATATCGCAAAATACCAGTACGTGTCTTTTGTATCGCGGTACGTATTGGTTTACAACTGTATTGGGATATATACCGGTTTATTGGTATATTGTGACAGCCCTAGTTGCTCCTTTGTTATTAATGTTATACTTTCCGTTTCTATAATATTATAACACTTTTAACCCTTTCCCACATACAGACACTTTCTGACGCCTCTGCAACACAACTTTTGAAAAAATTGTGATAAAAGAAGAAATTGCTCAAAACAAACAATTTCTCCTTTTGCCACAGTGTTTGCAACTTTATTTAATAATTCAAATTTCATTTATTTGGATTTTTCACACATTTGCAAAGATATCTTTTTCAAAGTAATCTGCTGCTGATTTGCTGTATGTGGGAAAGGGATAAACAAGAAGATTTTTTTATGTGAGATACAGGGCTCTCACGAGGGGGCGATTTGGGCGAAGTGGTCGCCTAAAAATTTCTGACTTCGCCCATTCACTCGATCAAAGCGAAGTCGACTTCGCCCAAAATCTCAGTCAAAGCGAAGTTGACTTCGCCGACAATTTTTTCCTATCATATGACACTGTTAAAATGATCACGGTCACGCACCATGTCTAATCGATGTATACAGTTCTCGATATACACAGTTGCGTAATCAGTTATTTGACAACTGAGAGTGTATATTCATTAAAAGCTGAAGAATCAAATCATTTAACACACACAATTACGTAGAACCAATCAAAATCGTGCCCTTTAGTCCAATTTGCATAATCAAAGTACCGATTGTCATATCAAATATTATGACGCCCCCCCTGATAAAACATTAAATATGTATCCGATGTAAATGAGATGGAAGTCGAATTATGTTTTAACCCTTTCAATAGTATAAATAATATTGTGAATCTATTCATGGTTTAATGAGATAATCATCTTCAATAATTGAGAAAATGAGATTTTTTAGATAATTTTTTTAGGGGTTTCATAATAAATGCTGAATTATGGGGGTGTCATAATATTTGGAATTAACCAATCAAAAGACAATACCTCAATTCTACTTGTAAAGAGTGTGTAAGTTTGGTCGATACAAATAATTGACGTTGTTTATGACACTTACGACAGACTTCTTTACAAAATGCCTGAAATCTTTACACGGCGAATAAAATGTAGGTTCATTAATTATATTTTGGCGACTTTAAAACACAATGTTCGGATCGCAAACCCGATACAAATAATTTACAGTGTTTATGACACTTACAACCAACTTCTTTATAAAATGCCTGACACCTTTACGGAATGGACGGCAAGTAAAAAGTAGCTTCATTAATAATTTCTGCGACTACTCTTAGGGAAAAACTATTTTAGAACTTCATGTTATAATCATAATTAAAATAAAATAATAAAACATTCATCTTTGTTTAAGTAAATGTGTTCTATCGCAAACGATGCGGTTACGACGCGTAATGACACACAAGAAATATCACGTCTCCCCACTTCTCCCTAAAGTCTCCCCACTAAGTCCTAAATTGCCTGGAGGGAGAAGTCACTTCTCCCTAAAATGTAAGCCTAGTGAGAGCCCTGGAGATATTCTTCCCTCTTAAAGAGTATCTTGTCATGAAAGCTTTCTTTCCTGAAAACTGTATCTCAAAAAGTTTGCTTTGAAATCAGTCATATATCATGTGCACAATTCACATACAGTGTAGTAAAAGGAATAACTTCTGATGTTGAACATTTCACTATTTTCCACAATGTCTCAAAATTCATTTTTGTTCAGACTGCCTCAATGGTGAAGGGGTGAAACATCTGCCTCGAGTGCTGGAAGTTATGGGTTTGATCTCCATCTGGGTCATACCAAACAGTGCAATACAAAAACTGCATTTTTCATTAAAAATGATCAAATACTCAATTAATTTAAGTTTGTATCAAAACCAGCGCCATTCCACCTACTATATCAGAGGCTGATCAACAGCTACTGCACCATTTGAAAAGGACAAATTTTTTCACAATGTTGCGGAAAAGAATTCTCAAATTAAAGGCTAAATTTACATAACAAACAATTAAAATGTACGCTTGCATTACTGCAGGTACTTTGGTGTTTCCGTAACTTGAACAATCGTAACTTTTCTGACACGCTCTCCCCCAGTTTCATTCAGTTGTTTCAGTTTTAGCCGGTATGTGTCATATGAGTCATTCACTCTCATTAAAAGCTTGATTCTGATTGGATTGAATTTTATTTACAGCCAATGATTAGCTGCTTTATGAAATGATTTTGGCTTGTATCAAAAGTCAACTACCCAGATATTAATATTCATAACAAACTAGGCCTATGTCGCGTAATGAAAAATACTACATTAAGCGATTGAAAAAGGTGTCGGATAATTCACAGAAAATTTTGCTTGTTTTCTTTAAACAAAAAATGTTCCTGCTTCAGTTATTAATACCGAGATAACGTTTGACTTTGGGGGAATGGCGAAGCAAATGATAAACAGAGCAAACTTGGTCTGAATCGGCCCTTAATATTGACCCTGTTGACGAGACAGATCATCCCTGGGGCCCATTAAATTTCTACTTCCAATATTTCTTTGGATCGCGCAGAGACAAAGTCACCAGAGCCAATGGAAGTTTCAACCCCAGCCCAACCAATTGCCAATATTAATCTGTTTAGATTTTAATTCTGAAGCCATGCAATTCCAAAGATCACATACTATGTCATGTCCAGGATCCATCTTGAAAGTTTATAAAAAAAAATTGAAAAATGCAAACATTTAAAAATTTGCTGATGTTTTCTTGTGAATGTTAACCACTACACCATGTATGATTGGTGTCTTATAGCCCCCCTTATTGGCCAAATAAAAAAAAGTGTGGCTCAGGTTACCTGACCAACCCAAATTTGTCACTGCCAAATTGTGACTGTATCCCGGAAAGTTATTATTAAATTCTACAATGATTTTTTTCTGTTTTGCAGAATATATTACCAAGTCCATGATATTTCATAACTCAACATCTATTATTTTATTCATTATTCTCGCAAGTTATTTTTTCCAACAATTTTGCGCATTGAATTTCACAAAATCAATAGCCTAGGAAGTCTTCACAGAATTGAGTGGAAAGGCGCTGGAAACTCAATTAATTTTTCAATACCTGTGTATCATATAATTATGTCCAAAACAGAAACTCAATTCAATCAATATTGACTGCGTATTGACAACTTTTCTTCTATGTCAAGAAATATTGTATACATTTCGAAATGTATACAGAATTAGCTGACTGAAGTCAAACAGTAGGGTTGAACTGGTGACATGTATGATGATCAACAAAGTCACAGATAAAGTGAGCTATTTATAAAAGGCCAATCGTAGCATGGTTCATTAACAAGAAGTTGCATTTTTGGTTGAAATTGTCGTCGAGAAAAATAGTCAAATAGACAGTGAATTTAGATATTTATTAAATGAAAGTAAATGCCCAATTAAAAGCTACTAGTCAATAAAAGTCCTTTTGCCATTATTACCAAGGAAACTCTTGTCATATAACTGAAAAATTGTTGAAAGCAGCGTAAGATCTAAACGATCAATCATTTCGGATCTGCCACAAACATACCTTATTGAAATGGCCTGTCTACCTATCCAACTGTCTGTCGGTACTTTCATTTTAAATATCAGTTAATTAACTATTCTGCAGTGACTACATTGAGTTATGTTAAAAACACACCTAAAGTGCACAATCATACTAACACAACTGATCAATTTTAAAACTAATAACAGTGTTTGACACTAACAGGTGTCTGGTAGTCCGAGACTTCTTAAATTCGGCTCGGACAGATTTTGCATCAACACCTTACTTCCAAATTCAAATCATATCACAAGCATCAGTTTTCCAAAAGTATGTAATGAGCTTTTTGTGTCACCCTGCGTAGCATGGTAGGCACTTAGGGGTTACTTTTTTTTTGTCCGGCGTCTGTCTGTCCGTCGCACTTTCAATGAGCAGGTACAGGCAGGTGACACACGTGCTCCCCGGAGCACTCCATTCTAGTTATAAACAGACAAAGAAAAACTGCGACGTCTTTATACAACATGGCTTGTTTTATCAGTTAAGCTTCTTTCCTTTCACAAGTGTAATGATCAGTGAGATTTGACAAAAACAGAATAGTGTTGCAACTTTCAGTCATACATTGACAAGTGTCTTTCGGACTCTTTTGGCCAAAATTGTGAAGAGCCGTTTGTAATTGTGAATGGGTCTGTTAAACGGTATCAGCTAAAGAAGGAAAAAAATCGCTGGAACATTTCTCAATTTTAATTGCCAGCAGCGTTGATAATGCTGGGGAGAAGGAGGGGCGCAGACATTTTGTTGTTATCTGACAACAATACGACATCGCGGCTTCCGGTACGGTGTAAATCGCGGATCGCCCGGACCTTAAGTGAATTGTTTAATCTTGATCTGCTTGAAATGAAAATTAGTATTGATGAGTTTGAAAGTGTTATTTACAAGTCATCATGTGTCAAATATTGGAGTGGTGGGGTAAGGGGTATGCTTTCTAGAGAGTAATTGGTAAGCTTATTTCTGTCTTTTGATTACGCCCACTTAGATAAATAACAGATAATGAAACGTAATACACATTGACTGAAGAATAAATACTCACCATTTCAAACGGACATTATACAACAGGTGATTTCAAGCGTATACTCTTAGTTTCAGGACATACTGAGACCTTTTTGTGCGTACAGGACCACTTTTCAGACGTTAAAAAGCCGTTAATGCTAGCGCTGTTTGATTATTAAGTATATACCTTTAATTCCATGTCATGTTTTAGGCATACTGGAAAAACTATGAAAAATTGTCCAATATGTCTCCTTGAAATTTGAATTAATGAGACCGTTTTGTTTGTTTACAGATGCTGCTCCGGCAGATCAGCAAGACTTATTCATGAAGAAACTGCAACAATGTAGTGCTGTTTTCGATTTTATGGACCCAGTCTCGGATTTAAAGAGCAAGGAAGTGAAGCGAGCATGTTTGAATGAATTGGTGGACTACATTACTGCAACACGGGGTGTGTTGGCAGAGCCTGTGTACCAAGACGTTGTGCGAATGGTGAGTAAACTATAAAAACATAGTATCCATGGTTTGACCAAAATGTTAGTTATGACGAGGTCGTCAAGGGGATATATAGAGGTGACCATATACATGTACATGTCCCAACGATAGCACTTCTAAAGACATCATTTATTCGATACTTATGAAAATTCAAAAGCATTGTCTATTGTATGAGTTTGTATTTCTTTTACCTAGGTTAAAGGTCACTGATTATGTTATTTTCGACCTAGATCAAAGGTCAATGCCATAGCGACTAATATGTTTGTTCAATTTATGTCATCGCTCTAGCACTTTCATTTGTAGATGCAATTCCTTTATACTTCATACACAGGTACAGTGTCAAGAGAGCTTGGACAGATTCGTGTTTCACTGACCTAGGTCAAAGGTCTAGGTCACAGGTACTCTAATACTTCGGTTGTTACGGTGTCGTTGCTCTTAAACTTTCATTTGTGGTAGGAATTTCTTCATACTTCATACACAGGTTCAGTGTAAAGAGGTCTTAGACATGTTTGATTCACTGAGACTTGTATGTCTGTACAAAAAGGGGTCATTGCTCTTGCATTAATAATGCGGACAGAATACTTCATACACAGGGTTAGTGTAAAGCGAACTTGGACAGGTTCGTGTTTCACCAAAGTAGGTCAAAGTTAAAGATCATAGCGATTATGATATGTCTGTACAAAACATGGTTTAAGACATTTTTGGACAGAATTCCTTTATACTTATACAAAGGTTCAGCGTCAAAAGTGCTTGGACAGGCTCGTGTTTCACTGAAGTAGGTCGAAGTCACAGCGACTATACTCTAAAGTATGTCTGTACAAAATGACCTGGCGAAACAGTTCCATTTTTGACAAAGTTGTAGAAAACACTACCGGTGTAGTCTTTTATATGCATATTCACAACGAAAATTCTGTCCTTTAAATGTAGAACAAGCATGAACATCAAGTTTGTGGTGAGGGTCAATATTGGATTTTCTGTGTGTTGCTACATTATGGACAATAGAATCTCCAATCAAGTCCATGAAATATGTCATATAGCACATTCAACTCTTAACCTTATTAAAAAATAACTGACATTTGTACACTTCTCTGCATTGTTTTTGATAAAATTATAATGAAGGGATTTAACCGTGGGAAAGGTACAAATTGCTTGTTATGAGAAGTTACTCATTTCCACAATGTTTTCAAGTCTAGATCTGTCACAAAATGAAACCTTAAATTGACATGATATTCCAATGAATCGATCTTTTAAGAAGTTTTATTTTGACCACTGTCAGAAAGGGTGATATTTCATGGTGTTTTCCTTATGTAGGCCTCTGTTCGCAGAAAGGAGGTTAAAGCCGGTAAGGGGTGAATGATGTTGTTAATGGTTCAATTGGATTTTTCATTGTTCAGAAATCTACAGATTGATTGCGTTTATAGTTTATAAAATTTTACCCAATACCAATTTTTAACTCAATGTGAGCTTTTACCATCACTCGCTGATCATAGACAATCCACCAGCTATCAATAATTAGCCGTTTTCCACAACATTTTGTGAAATTCCACGTTAGAAATTGCAAAATTGTGAAGAAAAAAT